>OZ002728.1:35936219-36473806 GCA_963924305.1 Polygonum maritimum
GGTCGGTATGGTGGTGGTTGGGCCCTCGGCTCGTTTTGGTTGAAGTTGTTGTTGTAGCCATTAGCTTGGCCTTGATTCCACCTTCCATTTCCTCCATTGTTGAAGTTGGTTCTTCCTCCAAAGTTTCTTTGAACATAGTGTGCCTCCTCAATTTGCTCGGCCAAACGAACTTGGCGCTCATTGGGACACTCTTGGGCTCCATGCTTCAAAGAACCACATTCTTCACATGCCCTCGTGGTTTGTTGGAGATGACTCATCTTCCTCCTCATCTTGTTCAACTCATCCTCAAGGAATTGGATCTTCACATCTTTATTCACCTCTTCACTCTTTGGGTCGTAGAGCCTCTTTGCACCATCTCCTTGGACTCTTGCCTCCTTGTTGACTTGACTCACTCCATACATGGCTTCGTAGTCGGAGAGTTTGTCTAGCAACTCCCACGCTTGCTCCGGTGGCAAATCAATGAACCCACAGTCGGTGTGAAGGTTCAACTTGTCCTTGGTGGCGGGGTTGATTCCTTGGAAAAATATGTCTTGAAGAACATAAGGTTGTTGCCCATGTGTTGGACATTGCCTCAACATTTCCTTGAACCGATCCCAAGCCTCAAAGAGTGGCTCGTGGGCTCCTTGTTGAAAGCTTGCTATCTTCCTTCTAAGCTCCGTTGTCTTGGTTGGCGGAAAGAACTTCATCAAGAATGCTTCGTTGAGAGCCCTCCATGATGTGATGGATCGAGGTGCTTGACTCTCCAACCAATGCAAAGCCTTGCCTCCCAACGACCACTTGAAGGCCTTGAGTAGCACGTACTCAAGCGTCTCATCATCCGTCGAGATGGTCTCACATAGATCCTTGAATTGCTTCACATGCTCGATCGGGCACTCATTCGGTCTCCCTTGAAATTGGTCCCTCTTGATGAGTGAGATGAATTGAGTTTTGATCTCAAAGTTCTTTGACACCTCCGGCAAGACAATGGCCGGTTCCGGCACCTTCAACTCCGGATGCATATATTGACGTGCATTCCGGGGTTGGGTGTTGATTTGAGCCTCCAATCTCATCCTTTGTTCACGCTCTCTTCTAGCCTCGGCATCTCGGTTCGCCATCTCAAGTTGCATACGAGCCATGTCGGCCCTCATCCTATCAACCTCTTCATCACGTTGTGCTTGGTCCGCCATTCTTTCCTTCTTTCGAGCTTGTTTGATTATGCTCTACGGATCACACACAAAGTCGAACTCAAGTGTTCCTCGGGCGGAATGAGCTCGCATACACCTACAGCCAAAGACACAAACAAAAACCGAATCAAAACAAACAAGGGGTTTGGGCTAGTCCCTCACCCAAATCACTACCAAATCAAAGACTCAATAAAAGATGGTACCTCAAACAAGTAGAACTCCCCGGCAACGGCGCCAAAAATTCTGATGGGTTCCGGATCGGAGGGTCTCAAAATTTAAATTTATAAACCGAACCCCAATTGTAGTAAAAGAGGTAGGGTGTCGAACACACGGGAGTTCGTGCGTTGAGTGCACCAAAAAGACTAAAAAGAGGTAAAAGAAAGGCAAAAACAAGGAAAATCAAAGAGAACACCTCGGACCGACACTGGTCACTTCGGTCCGAGGTTGGATCGAGGAGAATTGGCCGGGACCGACACAGGGGACATCGGGCCCGATGTACTGGGTAACTCGAACTAGGCAAATTTGGTAGATCGGTCTTGGGTTTTTGGGTTCCTTCCCTATCTAGACTTGGGTGATTCCACCCCAATTCAGCCAATAAGTGTTGATCCTTAGGAGATCGAGGTTGTTTGCCTCCGATCCCTCCACTCTACACTTCGACCTTAGGGAGTTTTCACTCTCCTTCGATGCTAGGTCTAGTGATGGGCTTGAGATTGCTTTCGCTTACTCTTACCAACCACGAGCCCTAGATCCCTTGTTCTCACAAGAGAATTGAAGCTCAATGTAGAGAGGATTCATAGATCAAGCACTCAAGGCTATGGAATTGGGGGTTCACACCCAATCCTAGCTAGGGGATTCCCCCATAGCCCAAGACTATGGAATCTACTCCATCAAGTAAGAGTAAAAAGCAATCAAATGGCAAAACAAGCAAATCTCAATCATCAAACTCAAATCAAAGCTAAATTGCATTCAAATCAAAGGGGTTCACAATATCCAAGTCTCAAATCCACAAAACAAAAGCAAAACAAATTCAATACTCACTAATCTCTCCACCGATTTCCTCTTCTCTTCTCCTTTTCTTTCTCCTCCTTGCTCTCCAAGTCTTCCTTGAGCCTTTGAGAGTGATTAGGTGTGGGATTGTTGTTAGATGCTCTCTAATCTCCTCTAATTATCCTCCTCTCTTGGATTGGGGACCAAGGAATTCCAAAATTAGAAGAAGGGCAAAAGTGGAAGATCACAATAATGTGCCTTGGAGCCCAATCCTCTCCTTTGCCGACTTGGATCGATGCGGAGGTACCTCGGGCCCGACGTTGCCAACGTCGGTCCGAGCCTCTGAAGTGCTTAGCTCGGGCCCGACTTGGTGGGACATCGATCCTCTTCTTTTCTTGGTTTTCCTTTGGCTCCTCTTCAATCTTTGCATGGCTCTTCCGCTCCTTTGCTCCTTAGCTTGGCTCCTCCTTAGAAACTCCTCCAAAACGTCCTCACACGCGCCATTTTACCTACAAAACACAACAAACTCGCATAGTCTCCGAATCTCATAGAAAACCGGGAACTAAGCTAAAAAGGGACAAAACTAACAAAGAAAGGAACAAAAGACACATATTTACAAGGGAAATTAACCACTAAAACACCACCAAAATGAGAGACATCAGAGAGCGAATCACTATGTATAACTATAAATAATAGTAGAAGTTCACATTGATAACAATGAGCCACGAACTTGTTGGTCAAAGCTTGAATCGATCCCGAGGTGGGAGACGACTCAATGAACACGATGGTTAATATGCTTGAGAGAGAGCTAGTGTAACACCCCGATTTCACAAGCATAAGGGCATTACCGCCAACGACCTCGGATTTCACGGTCCGAAGCCGTTTAAGGCTTGAGTATCATAACACGAGAATAACAAAACCAAATCTTATTTTTATAACAAAAGTTGGATTGGGTTACAAAGGCTCTTACATCCTTAGTTGTTTGATAATACAAAAGTAAAGAGTTGCAGCGGAAAAGATAAGTCTCGAAGAGAGACGAAAGCATGTGGGAACCATAAAGTATGGTCAAAACAAAAGACGTTTTAAAGACTTCTTCCTTCCTTCCTTCATGTCTTCCTTCCTTCCTGCAGATCTTGATGTCTCTGGCTTCCTTCTGAACAGCCTTCCCTTTCCTATCTGATATCCCTATAAAGGCAAGGTAATACCAGCCAACAAAGTTGGAAAAGAAAGAAGGGATGTTAGTCTAACGCGAGACTAAGCAAGTGGTAGAATAAAGTTCGGTTCTCAGAAAGGTTTAGACATGAGGGCATCATAGACCAACGGAAAACCGACTGATGCCTAACAGTCAAGGGTTTTTTTTTTGTAGTGGAACGCATAAGGCCTTTTTCAGCGAGAGGTTTAAGTGTTTGGCACGGTGTACGAAGGGTAACGAGAGAAGATAAAACTTCCTCGGGAATAGGACGTTATTAGGAGATAACGCCTAAGAAAGAAATGTGTTTATAGATTTGTTGGGAACTTTAATCATTCAAGAGTTTGAAAAGCATCCAACATAAATCAAATCGTATCAACCTCATCACAGCTCGAAGATGCCGACAGGGAGGTGGCCACAAGGACGCTTAAACACCTGAACCCATCTTGCCATTTTATAGGCGTTTTAACAACTCGAGTCATGCATTCAGATTGGATAGGCGATTGTCAATAATGTGGACCCAAAGTGATTTTCCAAGTTGTACTAATCACCCCGCGTTCATTGATTACTATGCACGAAGCACTAATCTTTCATTAGTTATAAATCAATGCACTTCACTTAGTGACTTTTAGAGATAGGCAAGCCCTAATGAGGGACGAACCAAAGTGAGGAACCTAATCCTCAACACTTTGCAAGAGTGTTCACCTCTCTATTCGGAGAGAGGTAGAGTCATGACCCAGTATCAGGAGCCGATAACGAAATATACCTCCTAATACGTTATAAAGAGACAGCGGATCACTAAACCGGCAGTCCCTAACTTAAGCTAATCCAGAGCAAAGTCTCGAAAAGAGACTTGAAACAATCAAAGGCCACACATCATCGGAGTCCTAAGTCCAAGTCTAATATTCGATAATAATCATGATAAACAATAACAATGGTCATTATTTCTAAGCATAATAATCCTAATCAAATTATTAGCAAACAAGTTTGTTCCCAATGATTATTTTGATAACGGAAAGCAATTTCACGATTATCGAGTAAGGAAACGAAGAACCATCCACTTGCCTTAAGACGTTCTTAATTACGTTAATCGAGGCGTGAAGTCGAGGCTAGCAAG
Organism: Polygonum maritimum; assembly: GCA_963924305.1. NCBI lineage: Eukaryota > Viridiplantae > Streptophyta > Magnoliopsida > Caryophyllales > Polygonaceae > Polygonum > Polygonum maritimum. The sequence goes on from OZ002728.1 coordinate 35,940,676, forward strand.
GCCCTAGACAAGGCCTAAGGCAAGGAAAAACACAAGGCACGAGCGAGGAACGGCCCGGGCAACGGCTTAGGACGACGCTCGGACACTAAGTGCAAGATATGCACTGGCGGCGGTCGCTGCCTGCTTGGCGGCGGTCGCTGCCTACTGCCACTACTAGAAAACGGGTAGTATTCCGACGCATTCCTCTCGGCGCTTCTCGTTTCGTCAATTGTAAAATTCGCGCGCGTGCATTTGCCGACACATATTTTGGACGTTTTTTTCCGTAGACCATCGTTGACATTTTTTGGCGTCGCCATTCTCATAAAAGCGTCGAAAAATTAAGTTGTAATGAAAAATGCCCGCCTTTTTTGAGATATATACGCGCTCAAAATCCCGCTCCCGGTGATATACCCCCGCGAGTTAGAAAGTTGAATAGCCCGCCCTTTTTAATACCAACATCATATTTTGGCCTTTCATATTTTCTATATCATTATATAATTTTTTTTGGATGAAATACATCATTGTATAATACTATAATTAATGTTTTCTTTGGACCAAAAAAAAAAAAGTTTCTGATTTACCTTGGTGAAAAGTTGGCGCAAGAAAATGAAAATAAGAGCGGGTTCCAAAATTTTGAAGCTTTTGATTTGCCCCGCCCCCTTCTCCAAATTAGGGTTGTGGACATCTCCAAAATTTCATCTCCAAAATCCCAATTCCAAACCCCCAACCTCACCCTAGCCTCCTCGTCCGAGTCCTCTCCGCTAGCCCGCCCTAGCCTCCTCGTCATCGCCTCCTTGTGCTCGCCGCCTCCACGTCTTCGATTGTTAGCGGCATCGGCACGATTCGTCTTCGACCTATTCTAGACGTCGTCGTCGTCGAAGTAAGAGCGGGTTTCAGACGTCGCCCTGTTCCAGACGTCGTCGAGGTGAGAGCGAGCTCCAAACGTTGCCCTGTTCCAGACGTCGCCGAGGCCTACTCCGCCGCTCAGAGAGTTGCTCCGGCGTTGAAGCCTACTCCGCCACCACCAAGGACGTCGGCTCCTCCGCCGCTGCTCCGCCACCACCAACATTGAGCACATCTTCGTCCAGCCTCGTCACTCTGCCTTAGGGTTTTTAGGTTTCAAAGAAGAGTGCCGGCATCCTCGTTCGTCCTCGTTCTTCTCCGCCTGTCCTTCTCCGGTGTCCTCGTTCGCTGCTTCGCTTCGTCCTTCAAGTAAGTCTAGAATCTCCCTTCTCTGCTTGGTGTTTGTCTCTCTTGCATCTCCTCTCCACTCGGACTAAATCCTTCATTCTCTGCTTGGGGTGGAGACGGAGGTCCGGTCGGGTTCGTTGGCGGCGGACCGGCGATCGGCGCCAGTTTCCCGCTCGATTTGAGCTTGGCCTCGCCGGAGAGCGGGTTTAGGTTTGGGAACGAGGTGCTCGTTAATGGCGGAGGGTCCTCTGTCAACTGTGTAAGTCGGATTTGAGCCTTTTAGTAGTGGAATTCGAGTTCAATTTTGTGGAATTGCGTGGTTTCTGCTGATGATTAGGTTTTGGAAGGGTTTTTGTGTTTTGACCTGTTTCCTGGTTTGTTTTGTATGGTTATGAAATCTTGCTGTTTCCTGGTTTGTTATTTATGGTTTGTTAGGTTTCCTGGTTTGTTATGTCTGATAAGGAGTCCGGTGATTTCAAATTTTTGTGGCTTTATATGCAGGATGGGATGTTTGTGTCTTTGAATAACTTATTTTGAATAACTCTTTGTGTTTGGGCCTCTTATCTCCTTCAAACGTGTAGGTAAGGTCTGCTAAGCTAAGTTTGATCATGCCAAGTTTGTTATTGTTCCCTTGTGAGAGTCTGTCATTTTGGTTGGGACTTGTATGTGTGCAGTGTTGTTCTGAGCTGTGTTGTTTATCTCATAGCTTTTCAATCCATGTGCTTAGAGTTGAAAAGGACACCTTAATGACATGGGTTATTGAGTACCTGGCTACTTTGTTGCATTTCTTAATACTACCTAGTAGCATTATAGTAATGAAAGTGGCTTTACACAGTGACACTGCCTTATTCCTTTGTGTGATTGAAAAGGCGACCAGGGAAAGATTAGTGATGATATTATAATAATTATGAGATTACAATGTATGTTGGTTCAGTGAAAGATATGATGAACTCAGACACCAAGTCATGATGCAATTGTATTCCATGGGTGTCAAATGTTTTTGATAGAATTCAGTCATTGGCTTATTAGATAATTTTGCCATTATAGGATTTTTTATTATGTTCTTTTTATTGCTTATATGTGGATGTCTTGTCATTATAGGATCTTCAGTATGAGTAGTAATCTGGCATCTTGCTTCTATCATAGTACTATATGCCGATTCACCTTGAGTGATGTAGTTGATGCTAGGGAGTATTTTTTTTTGTTATTGATTTTTAATGTATTTCAGAATCTTCTTAGTGTAGGATATACTAATAGCTCTGCTTGGCAGGAAATGGTAAAATTGGCCACTGCATCCAAGGAAACAATATGTACCTTTTCCCAGGGTAAGTGAGGCTCTAATGTAATAGTTGAGTATGCTCATTATTTCATTTTAGTTCTATCTAGCTTAAATTTCATAATTCTATAAAACATTCAGGATTGGACTTGGTACCCTTCTCTCTGGAGCTAGGATTGTCTCTGACGGTATGCTATAGGCGCGCAGCAGCTGAACGGTAATGTTGATGCCATGCTTTTACCTTGATTCCGTATATCGAGAAACTTAGTGGTAAAGGGAAAACCATACAAAACAAAACCAATCATTAGGGCTATTGGAACAATGGGGCATCAATATAGCCAAACAAAACCAATTGCTCAACACTTATACTTTCTAGGTTTAGTGCTATCCATGCCATCCTATACTTTTTTGCTCAAGAATTTCTTTTACGTTGGATGTTTACGGTTCCATGTCTAATTGCTTCCAAAGTTCCAATGCAAACATATAGGCTTTTAGCTGAGTTTGTGTTAATCTTGACTAGATTTAGCTAACCAATAGCTGAAACTTCAGTGATCTACATTGCTAGAAATAACCCTCCATTGATTAAAAGAGCATGTTTCTACGGATGATCATTCTTCACTTAATTAGCTCACATTTATCTAGGTGTTTTTTATTAGCAAAATCTACGGATGCAAATAAAGTTACTGGCTTTTTTTTTTACTTGCCATCTTAAATTCGTCTCTCGTACATAGTTATGGTCAATTGGTGCTAACATGCTTTTTCTTTCATTGTTTCAATCTTGTATGTAGTGGGTATTTGTCTTCTTCTTCAAGTTCAAAGCCACGAATTTGAGTGATTTTGATTCTTCTTGTCTGAAGTTTGCTTGAAAAACATTTCTTAAAACCATCTCTAGATCGTAAATTGTCAGCAATCTTGTTGAAACTAGTGTATAATGTTAAGTGTTTTTGCTGCATGTCGAGTGGGCACCCCAAGCAAAGATTTTTCTACAGTTTCTGTCGTTGTCTACTGTAAAGCAATGTTCCAAGTAAATAGTTCACCTTAAAACCTGTATCTTTCATTGTCATAAGTTTGAGCTCTTAAAAGTGAATGGAACACTCATGAAAATTGTATTCCGCTATTGTCATGGGAGCTTCAAAATGAAACTAAGTAGTTTGTGTTTTGGTGAGCAAAGAACCAAATGCTAAAAAAGAATGAGATGTGTAGAAACCTTCAACATTAGACATTATGGATTTTGAAAGGAAATTATTTGAATTTTTGAAGCTCATCTTTTTCCATGTAGAGAAGTCATCAATTTTCATTTATATCACGCTCTCTGTTCTAATTCACCCAGTACAGCTGTATCTTGTTTTATCATATTTTGATCTGGTAAATTGCTTTTGGCTTAGAGCTCTTTTCTTTATCGAACTTGAAGAAGAAGACAAATACCTCACAGCTGGTAAATTGCTTTTGTAAATACGTGCCAATAATCTGTTGCAACATTCTTTCATTGTTTCAATCTTGTATGTACTTTTACTGTATTTTTGGTTGAACTTCGTGATTGTCTTAGTGTTGCTTGATAGTAATCACTAAATGCGTACATTTTTAAAGAGACAATCCATTATAAGTGTTGTTTGATAGTAATCTTTAGAAAGTAATGATTTCAAAATAGGAGCTTTTCAAAAATTAAGGAGGTCTCATATGTAAGATTGGATGCTAGATATAAAGGAAGAGAGTTATGCCGGTACATTTCGTTTCATATATGAATTGCCAATAATTCAGCTGTTAATCTGCTTGGCTCAATTTTGATTTACAGAGATGCTAGATGAATTGGCAAGAAGGGAGAAGAAAGCTAACATTAGTTCTGATATTGTTCTCTTCATGAAGGTAAGAATTCAGTGTCATGCCGGTACACTACTCAATTAGTGTTGATTGTTTTTATTTATATTGTTTTTAGCCTGTCCTAGCACCCTTTATAAAGTTATTGTCCCAAAAGGCTAATAAATTGCTGCAACTTTTTATATGAGGTTAAATTTAGTTGAACAGAAATCCTAGCTATTATGAGATTGTTAGCATTCAGAAATTATTATATAGTATATACCTAAGCTTGAACTAGTCATTATTGCAAAGTAATGTTTACTTGCTGATGCCTTGTAAATAAGCAATCTCTTCTTGGCTACATAGTGATCAGATTTGTTTCTTCATCACCCTTGATGATTGGTATGAGTTGTTTCCAGATCCTTGTTATGTGCTATTCCTAATGTATTTATTCATGACTTGGATGAGTCAGGGTATTGCCATTGTTGCTTTGTTCTCCGTAAATTTTAGTATTTAACTGTGCTTGGAGATCTAAGTACGTCTTGCTTTCATTGCTTATGTGCCAGTGGATGCTAGAAAAGTTTGCCTTTGATGAGGAGGAAAAGGAATTCAGAGCAGAAAAATTAGTGAATGGCCATGGAAGGATTGGATTAAATGCACTAGTCAACCATTATAATTAGAGGAAGAATTGGTATGTTTTTGTAAGACAATATGTTTTGATGGACAAGTACTTATGCATGAATTTGATGGCCGGTTGTGTAATGAATGACTACTTGTATATATATCAATGCTAATTAATTATGCACTATACTTGTACACTTTCATGTTAATTTGTTTCGTTTATATATATAGCTCGAGACTTTCAGGTGTAATTTTGGAACGACAGGCAAACGTCGACGCTTTTACTATCCCAAAACGTTGTTCATTTCTCGACGCTTTATGTTGTCATCAAATTCTAATTTTTTTTGGAGCTAAACAAATGGCGACGCTTTAATCTGTCAAAAAAAATTAGCGGGAAATTTTTTCCCTGGGCGGCAAGCATTTCTCGACGCTTTTTTATGTCGCCTATTCCTGGCGCCAAACATATTATCTTGGCGGGCAACAATTCTCGACGCTTTTAGACGTCATAGAATTTTGGCGGCATGATCAAATTTGAAGTTCAAATTCATAAAAAAGCGTCGACATTTTGAATATACGACATCACATTATGTCGACATTACAGACACCAAAAACCGTCGGCGATTTGTGACGTCAAAAATTTCAACGCTTTGATGGAGCGTCGAGAAATTTTTTTTCGACGCTTTTAAACGCCGAAAATGGACCGAAAAAGCGTCAAGAAACTACATGTTTTCTAGTAGTGTGCAGTGACGACGGCGCGACTTTGCAAGCTTCCTCCGATCAACTCCGGCCACCTTTCGACGAGCTTTTGCCAACAGTAGCAAGAAGAACACTTGAACTTTATAATGGAAGAGGTTTCAAAGGGAGAGAGGAGAGATTTGGATGCCTTAATCCATCATCTTCAACCCCTATTTATAGTGTTCTATCTTCCTAATAATCCAAGAAAGAGAGTTGACATCAAGCCTAACAAGCCAAAAGGGGTTGACAAACCATAGTTGACATTGCCCAAAGGTGCTATGATTGGTCCCGAAGCCATACTACAACATCTCCCAAAACCCCGGCGCCCACAAGAAAAACGTCCCGTCGGCCACTTGCATCTGCAGCAAGGCGGCGGTCGCTGCCATTTTGGCGGCGGTCGCTGCCTTTTGGGGACTGGGCAACGTTTCAGTAAAATTGGCATAACTTTTTGGATACTTATCGGAATTGCCTCAAATTTTGAGGGATGAAACTAGACTCCTTTATTTACCATTAGGCTTTGGCATTACTCAATTCCGAGCTCTAATGAAGGTTTTATGAATTTTTGAAGTTAAGGTGTCCGTTTAGCGTTATCCAACGCTACTCGGTTAATCGGGTGACCATTGCCCTTTCTCTTGTCGTTCCAAAGACAAAATTGAGTCATAAAACTAAGGAGAATTTCATAATCCATTTTATAAAATTTGCGGATATTACAGCTAGAGAATTAGGGTAAAGGAAAACTAGGGAAAAATAAATATGTTCTTGTTATAATTGATAAAAGAATACTATAAGAGCATTTATACTTAAACCCTAAAACCTAACACTATCCCTAATCCTAACGGTTCAACAAACGCGTTCCGGGAAAGAACCATAAAGAAAACCCGAGAAGAGAGATAAACTCTTTTTTTGGTCGAAGAAGAGAGAATATACTAATTAACGTATCAATCATTACCTCGGTGAGAATCGCCTCGTCCTCGAGGGGGGAAACCAGGAGGTGGCTGCGGAGGTGTCCACCAGGTCCTCCAGGGTCGAACACAAATGCGTCGATGATGCAAGAAGTCGCATCCACTCAATAGAAGATGCAACGAAGGCCTCAACCCTAATCTTTTGCTAGTGGTCTTGGCGAGGCAATGCAACGACGACGACCCGAAAAGAGTGATAATCTCTATTTTATAAAAATGCATTAATAAAAATTTATACTAATTAACATAAAATTTCTTTCACTGCACTCAACTAAACTCTATACACCAATATAAAAACAATATACTAATGAATTATCAAATGCGAAAGATCAAATGTGAAAGCAAATTCGACTCAGGTAAAATTCGGGTCGGTGAAATCTCTAGTTTGACCAAGCGAATCTCTCGTTGCTCCCGTGCATCTCCTCCTCGTCCCCGTATCCCATCACAGTCTGACCTCCGCCTAAAATGCCTTCTCAATTGGAAATAAATAATACAAGAAACAAATTAAATAAAAATAAACTGAAGCACTCGCATTTCGGTAGGGGATTCTTGAGGCGTTACGACTTGATGTCGCCTTTTTGATGATTGAATGGACAACCTACATTTGATTAATGCAGTGTTGGGAGATTGGAGTTGTCCGTGGGAGGTGGAGTTGTTGTGAACTGATATCTAGTCTCTACTTGGGCAGCTATACAGTTGGCGTCTCACCCACGTTTTCAAGAAAGTTAACACGGTTGTTGACCACATTGCGGTGTCGTCTCGTGGCGTCCCGTCTCACTCATTGGATTCTGATCTGGTCCTTAGGGACCTCAACCGAAAGGATGCTCCAGAATATTTTCTTTGTAATAGGGTTAGCCTAATTCTTTCCTTATGAAAAAAAAAATTCAGCTGACTTAAATAGTGATTAGTCACCCGTCTACAACAGAATTTGACACCTGACCTTCTTTTCTTGAAATAATATGGATCGATTGTTTCTGTGAAGCGATTTTGAATGGTTTGCTTTGCTTGTTTTATTCTAACTTGAACTTGACTTGTTTACAAATTTTGCTGCCCATTGGTTTATATAGTGATCCCGGCCTTAGATCTAAACTTGATATAAACCCGACACCTCACCCATCTACACCATAATTTGACACCTAGACCTAGTAATTTGCATCTCTCCCCGCACCTACACCAGAATTTGACACCTTGACCTGCTAATTTGCTCAATGACGAGTCAGAATTTGAATCTGATTGTTGTTGTTAAACCTCTATGGAAGGTTTGAGAAGAAGATACGAGAGAAAAGAAAGAGATTCAGTGAATTCGAATGTTGTTATGCTCAATTACTGGCCAATTTTGAGCTCGTGAATCTCGATCTGGCCATACTTTTCGCCTGTTAGTAGGATTTTTTAGAATTTTAGCTGTTTTGTGTTTCAATAACCCCCCGGAACGATAATTAGTTTTAACTATGATAAACTTAGGTTAAATTGATTGCTAGCTAAGATAGTTGTTATATCTAAACCATATAGTATATTATATGTTGACATAAGATTAGGCCTAGCAATTGCATGGAATCATCCCTGATGAGCTGAGGATAAAACCGGGGTTGAACAAATTGGGTTATTGGGCCTGCTTTTTTGTAACATGAGAGCAGCAGCCCATTTCCACTTTTCAGCCTATCTCCCAGCTCGTTACTAGCTGAAACGCAGCGTTTTGATGCTTGCCTCTTACCCTAGATATAAAACCACCTCTTTGGAGAATTCAAGCCTCATCCCAGATGTAACTTCAACGGCGCTGGTGAGAGAGAAGAGAGTTTCACAGAGAGAAACGCGAAGGAGAGCCAGGCGGTGGAGATCTCGCCGGAGAACGTCGACGGCGACCCTATCTCGTTGAGATCTACGCTTCTGCTGTTGCTGGTGATTTCTTAAGCCAGTAAGTCTCCGTTGATGTGTTCTTGAATATCTTGTTTTGGAAGCTCACAACTATGTCTGTTTTGGAATCTAAATGAACAAATTAGTTCAAAGTTTTCAAAATAAATCCAAATTGACAAACAAATTAGTTCAAATTCAACTTGTGGTTACTTGCCTTGCAAATTGATGTTCCTGACAACTTTATATATAATCTTACAGCCAACCTGCATGTGCTTGTATTATAGTTATATGGGGCAAACATGAGCTCCTGGTTTATGATTTCTTTGAACAAACTGAATTTGTACTTGGTTATATGTTTTCTCTAGTTCTGAACTATTTTGTGTTTTCATTTGGAATTTCAGATTGGCTGCGTATTGGTGCATTCTCCTTCAGCTCATTGTTTGCACTCTTGACTTGTAAGCTAACCAGTCCCAAGAAAATCACCACAAATGAGTCTATGGAGGAGACAGTTAAAACCAGTGGATAACTTGTCTTGTCCAACGTAAAGAAAGGGATATTTGTTTAGTGAATATCCCTGCCTTCACATTGGACAATACAAGTTATCGACTTTATGTTATTGGACTTGATTGTAATCAAGTTGGCCTATCTAGCTGATTATTTGTTCTGAATAACTGGTCATTTCCAGATCTGCAGCTTGTTCATTCTCCAGTCTGCGATCTCAACACATGTGATGGGAAGTAACCCTTTCTCTACTGTTTCTATCTTCCATAAATTTTATTTACACTAGTGAGCTTACTGGTGATTCTCACTAACATCTACCGTAAGAGTACTCTACAATAGAAGGCTTCATTTAGTTGTCTAATTATGTTAGAAAGATTTATTAACGAATGACTATCTAGTTTCATTTTTATATCATGGCTATCAAACTGTAGTAATGCTGCATCATTCATGGGCTGAAACATATGAAAAGGGAATCAGCTGAATTATGCAGCCAAATGTGCTCACCAAGAAATTGTTGATAGCTCTAATCAGTTTGAGCAACTAGAACATTCAATTTATCCTAATTAAAAGCCGCCCTCTTTGTTCAGGGACAATGCAGGTACTAGATGCAAGACACGTCGAACTTTTCGAGCATAAGGGTTTCCAAGAGGTAGCTGGCAGTATACTTTATTACGCACTTATGAAACCAGCTACCCGAAAGTATACTGCCAGGTACCATCTTGGAAACCCTACCCTGTCCTCATATTTGCTGCTGGTGAGACTACTTTCATGCTTTCTTGGAAACCCCGAGTTACCGGAAACTGTCGTGTCACAGAAGCTGCTGAGAGATCCCTATAGCCACAGCTTTGCCTTCATCTCTTGTCCTCATCACATGAAACTTTACTTGAATTCCTGGATATAAGAGCAAAAATGAACAAATGGTTGGACATATGGATACAAATATTTAATTTTTCTATGGTGCAACTTTATAAATAGTTATAGACTCCTCATCTATATAGGGAGTTGTAATCGGCAATAATTATGTACTTCACAGAATTTTCATTCCACTGTAGCTTGTTGAGTAGGAACAGATTTAAATGAGGGTAAACAGTATGATATTAGTTTGTTACAGAGCTAATTCTTCAAGCATATATCCCTTACAAAATTTATACTGACTTCGATATTAGTTACTAGCCCCATTGTTATTATTCTATGAACTTTACTTTGTCTCCCTACCTTTGACTTCACTTCTCATTATCTCTGAATAAACAGAATGCAGAAAAAAATGACCCCTATTTATCCAAGAATATTCTTGTAAAGTTGGGGAAAAATCTCACTAGACATGATATGAGTTGATAAGAGTTATTTTTTTTGTTCATAATGCCTTTCTTTTGCAGAAATTGAAATTGTTAGTACAAATTCTGTACCATGTACGGGTAATGTAAATGTAAACCCGATTTATTCGATCAAAAATCGAATTTTGATCCAACTATCTGAGCATGTTTTATATTTGAGAATTTACAATTCAAGCCCGATAGATCCAAGTTCGAACCTATTAACCTATATATGTAATTTATTTTATTTCATTTTAATTGTGCAATCTATTATTTCAATTAATTATGTAAAATCTTTATAAAAATAAAAAACCACTTTTACCTTAAATAAAAAACATTTAAATGAAAATTGTATTTTTATATCAAAATTAAGGAAGATATCAAAGATATCTAAAATCATTTTTTCTATTAATTCTAGCAAGATTTGCTATTGATTTATATTAGGAAAATAAATTAATCTATCGAAAATTGGATAAAATATTCTATTAGATATAAATGTTTGTTACCATTGCTAAAATAACATCCGATCCGAACTAATCCGAAATATTACGACCCGATTCGAAGCAATCCGAAGAGGATCCGAACCGAACTAGGCTCGAAACCGAATCGCATCCGATCCGAACTAATCTGAAATATTACGACCCGATTCGAAGCAATGCGAAGAGGACCCGGACCGAACTAGGCTCGAAACCAAACCGCATCCGATCCGAACTAATCCGAAATATTACGACCCGAATCCGAACTAGACCCGAACCCGAACAACATCCGAACCCGAACCGAACCGAAAAAGACCCGAAATAACTGTTTGACCTGAACGAATCCGATCCGAATGACCCGTTTGACAGGTCTAAATACATGCAATCGGAATATATATATATATATATATACACACACGTGAACGTGCACATAATAAACAAACATGATATAAAACTTAATCATGCAAATCGTACGTGATCGTAAAATTTTCTCTTGCCATCTAGATCCATATCAATCTAATTTTTTACGATTAAAATTAACCAAATATCCTTATAACTAATTATGTAACTAAGAAAAAAAAAATTCTCCAAATTAATCTTATAGGCCTAATTAGGACTAAGGCCTATCAAACCCGACCTGCTATAATATCCAGATCCGCTAGCTTTGATGATTGTGCATATACCATCACAAACAATAATAAAGTCGTCTCAATTCTTTCATCATGAAAATATTCCCTAAAAGCATTGGATTAACTTCTCAAAAATATTTTAGTGTGCTAAAGATATTAATGTCTATCATTTTTTGTGTTTTTGTATTTGAACAACAAATAAGAATTAAGCACCTACGAACACTAAAAATCTCCAAATTAAATTTCATCACAAAACATAGTTCAATACACCTACGCTTGTACCACATGTTCAAGAACTAGTACCAGGTAATGTATGAAAAGATGAAGTGATGCATTCTCGTCCTCGAAGTGGGCGAAAGTGCGAATGAATCGCTTAGATCGACTTAGGAACCTCTTAGAATTGGCAGAAACGAGTGATACGCAATCTCCAACGTGATGGGGATTGAGCTCGGGCAAAGAATCCACGTTAGGACTTAACTTTAAGGTTCGATCAACGTGATGAAGGAACAAGGGAGAAGACAACCACGTGAGGAAGTCTTAGGGCGAGCTCAAGCTCAAACAATAGTTTGAATGCAAAAATTGGAGTTAGGAGAATTCTCGACTAAACAAATCAATTGTAATCTTATTATACGTTAAAGAATTTGAGGATACATTGTTGGTTTAAATAGAAGAAAGAGAATCTATCTGAGGGAAAATTCTATCTTATACAAAAGATAGAGTTTTCTCTAAGCTAAGCTAAAAACACAAAAAGATAGAAAAACAAGTCATTCAATCAACTAACATTAAGCCTATCTCGAATGGAAAATAATTAAATATAAAAGAAGTCAGAAATAACTAGCTAAGATAGGTGTCTTCCAAGGCAAGACAAGGACTCAGGCCAAGCGCCACGTGTGGGCCACGGCCGAGTCTATCAGGTGGCTTGGGCCGCAAGAATTCAACGAGACATGGACGCCAAGGAGAGCAAGGGCAGCCTTGTAGCTTGGGCTCCAAGATGGACGGTCCTGTCCGGACGCGCAAGGGACACGGGCACGCTATCGGGCGTCGTGGGGCGCAAGGCAAGAGTCAGGGCGCACGGGCGGGCACACCGCACACGGCGAGGACACGAAATGGGGCGCTAGCCTGGGCTGCGCAAGATAGTGGCTAGAGAGGCATGCACATGGGAGAGTGAAGACATGGGCGATCGGACGCGCGCGGCCTGGGGCAATTTCTGGTGCGAGCGGTGGCTTGGTCAAGGGGCCAACCTCCAAACGGCCAAGGACAAGGCCGAGCGATGGGGCGGTGGAGCCCGATAGGTGCAAGGGCACGAGGGCGGCGCCGGGCCCGTGTGGCTCGATGGCGGCTCTAAGGCTTGCGATGTGGCCATAAGAGCATCTTCTTGTAGACAAGTGTGATGGTCTTCGTGCATTTGGATTTGATGGTAGCCTCGATACACATCTAAGAAACTCAATCGCTCGTGGCCTATAGTTGAATCCACTAATTAGTTGATCTTCGGAAGCAGAAATAAGTGCTTTGTTGAGATCAGTAAAGTTCACGTAGTCTCTCCAATCACCCATCTTTTCCTTGAGTACGACGATGTTTTCCAACCAAGTTGGGCACCATACCTCTCAAATAGCGTCGGCTCCCTACAATTTCTTTATTTCAGCAACCACAGTTTCAATATGTCGAAAAGAAGATTGTCTTGCTCGTTGTATGATTGGCTTTGCATTTGGGAGGACGTTCAGCGTATGGAAAGAAAGTTCCGAGTCTATTCCGGGGATGTCATGTAGACTCCATTCGAAAACGTCACGATTACTTCATAGTAGGCGCATAATGGCTAAAAGTTAGTCTTTTGAGAGATTTGCCTCAACGAAGAACACTTTTCCGAGGTTTCCCTCTCCTACGAGTATCTCTTGTAGTTCGATGATGGACTTGTCACATGGATCTAAGCTTATGCCACTCAAATCTTTCGGTTCGGCTCGACGATGCGAACTTCGTGAGTCTTCGAACTTGGGGGTGCCGTGATCACAGTTTCGTTAGCCGTGATCGCGATTGGCCTTGCAATTGAGGCTAGCCCTCGCACACATCCGGTCGGATGAATCCTGATTGGCGCCGCTTGTGTGAGTCCTGGCTTCGCTCTAGGGAGTCATCGACTTCGCTTTGCTAAGGTTTTGCCGTTTCAATGGTGGCTGATCATTGAGGTGTGATTCACGATCAAGCTTGCAATTTTGGGCTGTTGGAAGCACACTCGGACCCGACTCGTGATTCGGTCGGAAACTATCCTCGTGCAGGACTTGGGGATTGATGGACGAGGGCCTGACAAGCTCGCGTCTTAGCCCCTGTACCATCGAATTCGCAACAATCCCTACATTCGACATTGACCACGATTGTAGTTTCTCCAAGGGTTCACCCGAACCCCACGACGACACTCTTATACTGCTTTGCTTAGCATTGAATTTCTTGTGTGGGAAGTTTTTGTGGATTTTTAATCTTCGTGTCCCACACACGACGCCAACTATTAGTGTACAAAAATTAGTCTTTTATGTTCTAAATGAATACTCTTCTTGATCTACTTTTTCGTCTTCTTCTCCTTACTTGCTTTGATACATAAGACCTTCAAAAGTGCAAAACTAAGGACATAGGAGGTGGGGTTCCCCATAAACCACCCTCGATACCTAAGTTAAAATAGTAGTTTGTCAATTGACGTCGAGGTAAAGGTAAGATTTATGAGTGAGTTCAACGAGTACTGAATTTGCTTACCATACATGGCGAAACATGTATTTATAATGAAAGAAAGGGAGATTGATATATAGAAAATCTTATACTTAAGGCTAGACAAAATACCGGTCACCCAACACGGCATCTTGCTCCCCAATTCACGCAAATATTCTATCTTTCGACTAGAATAGTATTTTCCATTATAACTATAATAAAAAACTATAATTTAATAAATAAAATAATAAATAAAGAAGTTGAAAAGATACTTACAAAATACACTCTTAACTAGATTATTGCCCGTACCCTGTATGGGACACAATCAATAACGTTTTTTGACGTATTATTCAATTGATAAAAGAACGCATAATAATATTATTAGGAATTAGATATTGACATCATCTTTTTTATCCAGAATCGATACAATATTTTATCGATCCAAAATCGTGATTTGATGTTAAGAATAAATTTAAATTAATAATTTATATGATATGACTTAAATAAAAATCATAGATAAAATAGTATCATTTTATTCCAAAATATATTTGATTAATTACAAAAGTCATATGTGATATGATATGAGATCTCGATTGAAATGTTTTATCAACATATATATTTTCATAATTAATAAGATTTTTATATGAGGATAGAAATTAAAAATTAAGTTAATTATGGCTTATCTACATAAATCTTATAGAACAATAGATTTTTATCAGTAATAATGTTTTTTTAAATAACATGAACATTTTAATAGATCTTATAAAATTATAATTAATTTAATAATATTAGAGTTATACATCAATGCAATTTATAAATGAACACTATAACACAAATTAGTCTATATGTTTTTTAGATATTTCTCAAAAATACTTTTGAATCTTTGTTAGTTGAGTTATAAATTTATAGGAAAAAAATATTGATAAAAAAATATGGCAAATATATATATGATTACAAAAACTTTGCATAAATGTTTAATAAAAAAATACAACACGTGTAATCTTATTGCCCGTAAAAAAAATACATATAATGTTTAAGTGAAAAATAGATGTTTAATATTATTTCATATCGGATTAACATATATAATGTTGATATGGAAAATATAAAAAAAATGTTTTTACAGAATTGGGCCGATCAATTAGAATCGGACGTTGGGTTTTTATGATCGCATTGGATCAAGCTATTAGATAATTTGAATGTATGGGTTAATATTTATAGACTTCTTAGGATGAATCTAGATGATATAGATACATAAAATTTGGATAGTTTATAAATATAAGATACTATTTTGATAGATTATGGATATTGATATTATTCTGATATATCAATATAAGGTAATTTGATAGATACATATGATAATTTTTTATTTTGTAAAATTAATAAGGATAGATAATTGATTTATAATGAACTAGGTTTACCCGTCGTGCCATGCACGACAATGACTTACGCTTCACACTCTAAAATTACTTACTTTTTCATCCTTCAAAATTTGTCTCTCATGGTTAATATATATCATTGTCCCTATTATCACAATTTTGAGACATTATAAGTCATTAAAATATAACATGAGATGTTTTAATTGACTATCTTGGTTTGATCTTATTTTTTATTTTAGTACTATAATTTGTTAGTATGAGATATAATTAATATGAATTGTTATTTAATTAAAAATATTAAAATCTAATATCAAATTTTAGAAATATAAAATGAGTGCAACATGATTCTAATGACGTTATATACTGAAATAAATAGAATATATCAATCAACAATTATTTTATTATGATAATATATAAGTCAAGTAAAAGATAGCAAGTATAATTTGATTTAATATAAAATATAATAATAATAATTTAATTATAAAAAAGGGCTTCTATTTTTAAATTATTTTAAGTGCAAAACTTTTGAATTACTTCTTACATAAAGAGATTAAAAATAACTAATATATCAAAAAGGATAGAATGTCTTATCAAAATTCAAAAAATATCTTTTAAATAAATTGATAAGAAAGAATGTAATTAGATTAATTAAAATAACATGAAAAAAAATTAATTGTTTAATTATGAGGGATAAAAGCTAAGTTATTAGGAACATGATAATATATAATTTAAGTAAAAGTTAATAAATATAAATTGATTTAGAATCAGAGATAAAAATAATAGTTTATTTAGAAAAAGGGGCTTCCATTAATTTTTTTTTTTAAATTCGAATTTCTTATATTACTTATTACGTAAATAAATTAAAATGGTAAATGAAAAGCTAAGTTAATTAATATGTATCTTTTATAGACGAAAAGGGTAAATATAGATAATATTGTTTCAAAGATATATATTAGATGATTAAGAAAAAGGATCAAATTAAAAATTAGATAATTAAGGAAATTAAGGAAATTTTAAAGATAAATAGTACTCCGTATGCCTTCAAAGGTAGATATTAGATGGGTAAGAAAAAAATAATTAAAGATTAGATAATTAAAAAATATATATATATATATAAAATCTATACCGAGTATCATCTTGATATCTAGAGATCAAATCAATATCAATACATACTATAAACTTAGCTTTTTGCTCCACATTCAAATACCGAGAGTATATTGATAGTAAATTGATTTTTATGTATTTAGAATTTTAAAGAAGAATATGCTTTAATATATACAATAGAATATTTGAATGATTGTCCTTCATTACCATTACCAATTAGCTCTTTTTAGGAAGGAAGCCATCAAGCATGTTGTGGCCTAAGTAAAGAAACAGAGAAATTAGACAGAGAATCGAGAAGAAGAAGGAGAATTGGAGGAAGAAAGAGGTTGAATTCTCATTGCATACTCAATCAGTTACAACAGAAACCTTTAATGGTTCTTTGAGTTTTCCTCTTTCTTTACACAAGAGCCGGTATTATCCGGTTTTCCCTCATGCCACTCCAATACCGGTTTGAGTAATCCAGTATACACAACATTACACTCGGTATTATAGGCTCTAGAAAATCAAAAATATCAAAGAACCAAGGAAGATGATAAAATTATTTAAGGGAAATAAGATTAAAGATAGATAGCATGACTTTAAAGATAGAATTGAGGATTAGATAATTAATAAAAATAAAAGATATAGAATTGTTATTATCTATTTGAGTTGAAAAAAAAATTAAAATCAAGCGGGGCCAAAATCAACGTGGTGGCTCAAAAACGGTCGGCTTTTATAATATACTAGGTGTACCCGTCGTGCCATGCACGACAATGACTCACACTTCATATTTCAAAATTATTTTATTTATAAATAAAATATTAATAAGTAAAAACATATAATGAAAATTTTGGTATGTGAAAATGTTATTTTTTTCTAAACGAAAAATATTATTTTTCAGATTTGTAGTACCACACGTATCACGTATGAGATTATAAAAATATAAAACATATTTTAATTAGAGAACAATTTATGTAAGTAAAAATTTACTTACTTTTTCATCCTTCAAAATTTGTCTCTAATGGTTAATATATATCATTCTCCCTATTATCACAATTTTGATACATTATAAGTCAATATGATATAAAATGAGATGTTTTAATTGATTATTTTGGTTTGATCTTATTTATTTTAATACTATAATTTATTAGTATGAGATATAATTACTATGAATTGTTATTTAATTTAAAAATATTATAATATAATATCAAAATTTAGAAATATAAAATGAGTCCAACATGATTCTAATGACTTTATATATTGAAATAAATAAAAATATTAATCAATAGTTACTTTATTATGAAAGATATAAGCTAAGTTATAATGAAAATGATAATATATAAGTTAAGTAAAATATAGTATATATAAACTTATTTAATATTAATAATAGGAGTAAAAATTCGATTATAAAAGAGGGATTCTATTTTTAAATTATTTTAAATTCAAAAATTTTTAATTACTTGTTACATAAAGAGATTAAAAATATAACTGATATATTAAAAAGGATAGAATATTTTATCGTAATTCAAATAATATCTTTTACATGAATTGATAATAAAGCATGTAATTAGATTAGTTAAAATAACATGATTTTTTTAATTGTTTAACTATGAGAGATAAAATTTGAGTTAATAGGAACATGATAATATATACTTAAGTAAAATTTAATAATTGATTTAGTATCAAAGATAAAAATATAATTTATTTAGAAAAAGGGACTTCCTTTTTAAAATTACTTTTAAATTCTATTTTTTTAAACTATTTTGTACATAAATAGATTAAAAAAAAAGGTAATCGAAAAGATAAGTTAATCAATATATATCTTTTATAGAGGGAAATTTTAAAGATAGATCATATTGCTTTAAAGATAGATATTAGATGAATAGAAAAAGGATAAAATTAAAGATTAGATAATTAAGAAGATTTTAAAGACAAATATTATGCATTCAAAGATAGATATTAGATGGGTAGGAAAAAAGATAAAATTAAAGATAAAATAAATAAGAAAAATAAAACATATAAAATTGTTAATGAAGTGGGGCCAGAATTAACGTGGAGGCTCGAAATTCTCCGACTTTAATATATAGTATAGATTTAACATGTGGTGGGGCCAGAATTAACGTGGAGGCTCAAAATTCCTTGGCTTTAATATATAGTAAGTACTAGTATTAGTCCCGTGTCTTGAAGGCACGGTTTTGATTTAACAAAAAACTCACTTTAGATTTTATGTAATTTATTCCAAGAATAGTTTGATATAACATCTTATATTGTTTTACTTAATTTACTTTCTATACGTTTACTTTATTGATAGATTATGTTTGTTATAATACTTTCTTTTAATCAAACAAAGATTTATAGGATTATAATTTTTGTATAAGGTATTAAGGATTGAATACTTTTGTTTTCATCAATAAGTTTCTATATGTTATAATAATAATTATTATTTTATAGTTACTTGGAAAAAATTCAAATCTAAATTATATATATAATGTTTTTTACACATGTAGAATCTATCATAAAAAATTTAACCAATAAAAAATATGTGAATTAAATATCAACCAATCAAATTGATTTAATAAAATCATTGTGTGGTTTATTATATCTTTAATGTACTACTACTATTAATTTAATTATACATTTATTTGGAGTTGACATATGTTATTCTATATTATTATTTTAACCTCTAATTTAGTATACAATAAGATCAATTAGCTATATATTTAAGGAACCTTATAGATATGATTTTAATTATATATATTCTTTCATATTTTACATACATGCATGTGAGGCTTATAATCAAAGTTTAACCAATTAGATTATCTATACTATATATTAAAGTCAAGGAATTTTGAGCATCCACATTATGGCCCCACTCTATTGAAGAATATAAAAGTCATAAAAATAATTTTAAAGTCTTCTTATTCTTATTTCGCCCTTAAGTGGGATTAGCAACCTTTGCCCCGAAAAGAGTTCTTAATAGCAAAAATACCCAAGTTTTAAAAAATTGGCAGAAATGCCCCCAAACTATGAATTACATACTTTAGTTTTATTAGAATTAATAGTTTTATCTATTTTTCCATCTAGAATTAATTAGAAAATCCACAATAATAAAATGTCCAAATCCCTGGGCTTAAAGTCCACCACCAGCCCATGCTTCATAATCATGACCTCCGTCAACGAAATTTGGGGAGTCACCCTCATCCCGGCAGCCACCGTCTTTTGGTGCCGGAGCAACGCCGCCGCCGCCTGCCGCTATCGACTTCATCCACAAATACGCAAGATCTTTTCCGAGTCAGATCCTCGGGCTAGCGTTGAACACCACGAACCGATACGGATCCGGCACCTCCACCCTCTTCCCGTCACCGGAGATTCACAAATCTTATTTTCACCTCTAAACCCTTCTCTCTCAGGCCAAGCTCCTAGCTTTCGCTGTCTTTACAAGATCCCGTCGCCCACGGAATTGAATCCAATGCTCAACCACTCGAATTCCCTGACTGCGTTTCCCCTCCTTCATCCAAACCCGAGTCCGTTTGCTACGTTTGGGCTGTTGGGCTCCCTCCTTAATTTGGAGTAAACTAATCAAATTAGCCCATGATGATAAGCCCAATCCAAAGAGAAGTCTAGAATCTTTGGATAGATTAGTGAATAATGTAGAAATATGTAGCTAGGGTGGCAAATAGGATATTTTTGTGGAGTATTCTAAAATTAGGTAGAATAAGTGGGCTAAGATAGTAATTTATAGAATTGTCTAGAATTATGAAGAAGTAGCATGTAAAGCCTATAAATAGGCATGTGTGTAGCATTTTCCACAACCACTCAAGTAAAGCAATCGAGTGAGTGTGTCTTGAGAGTAAGCCCTCGGGTGGGTGATGTAACTAAGTGAGAGTTCGGGTGAGTGTTTCCACATAAAATTAATTAGTGTTTGTAATCTCTTTCCTCAAAATACATAAAAGTTATCTTGTATATTAGTTGTCCCATTTGCCCGTCTTAATCACACGAAGAGGGAAAATACGAGTTTTCCCAACAGTGGTATCAGAGCGAGGTTGTTCATAGTCCGGGTTTCTCGTGCGATTGAAGATGGAGGCTACCGTTGCCTACGATGGTGACATGTCAAACTCACGGCGGACAACTACTCCTACTGGAAGCCGATGATGGAGGATCATCTCTACTACAAGGACTTGCATGAGCCCCTCATCAACGAGAAGAAGCCAGAAGGAAAGAGCGACAAGGCGTGGGAACTTCTGAATCGAAAGGCGCCTGCCGTTGTACGTAAGTGCATTGACCGAACTCTTTTTGAGCATGTTTCTACTTACACAAATGCCTTTGAATTATGGACAAAGCTTGAGTCCATGATTCAAAAGAAGACGCCTCGTAATAAAGCCCTCCTAATGCGACGGTTGGTGAAGTTGGAGTACAAGGATGGTGAAAGTATGATTGAGCACTTGAACAATTTCAAGGGGCTCGTCAATCAGCTAAATAAGACTGAGATGAAAGTTGAGGATGAAATGCAAACCCTTCTACTCCTCAGTTCCCTACCTGAGAGTTGGGACACGTTGGTGGTTACTTTAAGTAACTCAGCCCCGGAAGGAAAGCTCACCATGGACACCGTCAGTGATAGCCTTCTCAACGAAGAAGCACGGAGGAAGGAACGAGGCACGACCACCCAGTTCGAGGCTAACGTCGTCGATGGACGAAGAAGAAACGCCACTCTGAAGAGTCGAGACATAGAGGAGTCTCGAGGTAAGTTTCAATCACGATCCAAGATAACTTGTTACTACTGTGGCAAGATAGGTCACAAGAAAGTAGAGTGTCGAATCTTCAAGAAGGATCAGATGGCCGGTAATGTCAAGTCGGATGAGTTTATCCCAACGAAGAGTCAAGAGGAAAGGAGAACCACCGCTATGGCAATCGAAGGTGATGAAGTTTATCTCGTTGGAGGAGGCAATATGCGGAGCATTGCCTATGATGATAACACCTGGGTTATCGACACCGGCGCATCCTTCCACGTCAGTTATGATAAAGGTATCTTCTCATCCTACCAAAATGGTGATTTTGGTAACATATGGATGGGAAATGGAGGCATGAGCAAGATCGTTGGGGTAGGAGATATCATCCTAACGTGTGATACAGGATGCAAGCTCTGCCTAAGAGATGTGAGGCATGTACCTGACATGCACCTCAATCTTATATCGGCGGGAAAACTAGATGAAGTTGGTCTAGTGAATCTCTTTGGTGAAGGAAAGTGAAAGCTCACCAAAGGAAGTCAGATCGTGGCTCGAGGAAGGAAGAAAGGGTCGTTATACCTGATGCGAGCCGAGCCCGATGCTAAGACCAAAGAGTTCATACACCGCGATCCTCCCAGAGACGAGCTTAGCCATCAGCTTAGGGATCCGATCAACAAGAAGATTGATCGAGGAGCAGTTACAACTGGGAAGGTGAAGCTGATGATAAAGATATTGAAGGACAATCCTCTGGAGAGAGAAAGGATAGCCCGTATGAGTATGATATACTCACGGATGAAAGGCAACCACAAGCCGATGAAGTGGAAATGGTTGGCGAACGTGAAACCAAGGGGGTAAGAGCCGTGCAAGAGGATGCAAAAGCCTTGCATGAGAGCCTCACTTGTGTGCAGGAGAAAGCCATGCAAGAAGAGACGAAAGCCTTGCATGAAGACCACTCATTCCAGCTGGCAAAAGAGGAGCCTGTGCTAAAGAGCACAAAGGAAGAACCGATCAAAGAAAATGATTCCAAGAGTTCAACGTCAGGCTTTACGGATGCCTCTGAAGGGGGAGCTGGCTCTTGGAAATCAAAGATGAAGGAGTATCGCCTTGTTAAGGCAGAGAATAGCGTATCCACTAAGGGATGCATGAAGATCTGGTCACACGCGATGACCAAGGTGATGATAAACAAGAATGACGAGATCGTGACACCGTTACACTTCCAAATTAAGTCGGGAAGGGGGAGATTGTTGGGCTCCCTCCTTAATTTGGAGTAAACTAATCAAATTAGCCCATGATGATAAGCCCAATCCAAAGAGAAGTCTAGAATCTTTGGGTAGATTAGTGAATAATGTAGAAATATGTAGCTAGGGTGGCAAATAGGATATTTTTGTGGAGTATTCTAGAATTAGGTAGAATAAGTGGGCTAAGATAGTAATTTATAGAATTGTCTAGAATTATGAAGAAGTAGCATGTAAAGCCTATAAATAGGCATGTGTGTAGCATTTTCCACAACCACTCAAGTAAAGCAATCAAGTGAGTGTGTCTTGAGAGTAAGCCCTCGGGTGGGTGAAGAGTGTAAGTAAGTGAGAGTTCGGGTGAGTGTTTCCACATAAAATTAATTAGTGTTTGTAATCTCTTTCCTCAAAATACATAAAAATTATCTTGTATATTAGTTGTCCCATTTTCCCGTCTTAATCACACGAAGAGGGAAAATACGAGTTTTCCCAATATGGGCCAACCCTAACAACCCTAGAGCGTCTTAGCTTCGCTAGAAATCTTACGGTGCGACTTACCGTGCACTCGTTAGCTTGGTTGAGACTCTGAATTCGTGCAATCCCACCCTTGAAGACGTCTCGAGGGTTTTGAGTCCTCTCGGCGATGGATTGGTGGAGCTGAGCAAGACTCCGTGATTGTGCTCAACAACATGAGCAACCCGACAACCGCTCTACTCGCTCTCGAATACTTCCTAAATAAGGTCAAGACCGAGTAGATTGAGAACATAATCGCCGACCCCGCTGGCACAAACGTCCAGTAAATAGTCGGCGGTGGCCACGTACTTGGAGTTCTCCAACACCGACGGTACTTCGGATCAGATTTGGGATTATTATTTTTATGGAAAATAATTTATTTATTTATTTTAAATTAGAAAGAATAAAAGATATGAAAAGTTTTAATTGCAGATATGCCCAAAAAAACACCCCCTTGCTATTTAACCTGAAATGGGGTATTTTTCATATTACAAACTTTTTTAAGGGTATACATGCAAATTCGTCTCTTATTAATTGTCTATCCTCTATCTTTTTCTTTTTCTAATATCTATCTTTTTCACCTAATTTCTATCCTTTTCACATATTTGCTAAGACATTCTTTTTTGTAAATCAAAATTGTAATTAATTTGTTAACCTCATTTGGCACTTTGAATTTTTGTTTTTATTGTACTTTATAATCATATATATTTGCCATATTTCTTTGTTAAAATTTTTTTGTCCCATAAATTTATAATTTAAGCTAAAAATATCTTTGAAAAATATTTTAAATATATATAAACTAAATCTATTTAAGAAAATAAAATTTAGAAAAATAATTTTAAAGTCTTCTTATTCTTATTAATTTTTTATCCTCTATCTTTTTCACCGAATTTCTATCTTTTTCACCTAATTTCTATCTTTTTCACCTAATTGCTAAGACATTCTTTTTTGTAAATCAAATTATAATTAATTTTTTAAACTTATTTGTCACTTTGAATTTTTGTTTTTATTGTATTTTTATAATCATATACATTTTTCATATTTCTTTGTTAATCTTTTTTGGTCCCATAAATTTATAATTTAAGTTATATATATCTAAAAACATATATATTTGAAAAATATCTTAAAAATAATAACTATATACTAAAGCGGAGGTTAAAAATAATATTTAGCATGACACGTGTCAACTTCTCATTAGACCGCATCACCTGTCTTTATTAAAACATTTAATTTGTTTAATTGGTTGAAATTTCATTGTACACCCCACATTAAATTGTAACATAATAAATCTAATCAAAGCTTTAAAAAATCTATCAAAAATTATACACATAATGAAAATCCAATCTTTATAATTTTCAATAGATATATATTTTTATTTAGTTATATTATTAACCTATAATCGATCTATAAATCTACTACTGTTAAATTAATTGTAATTTTATAAGATCTATTAAAATATTTGCTTTATTTCAAAAAAATCATTACTGATACAAGTCTATTTTTCTAACAGATTTATTTAAATAAGTCATAATTAACTTATCTTTTGATTTCTATCATCATATAAAAATCTTATTAATTATAATAATATATATGTTGATAAAATATTTCACTTGAGATTTCATATCTATCACATATGATTTGTTTAATTAATCAAATATATTTTAAAGTAATGTGATAGTATTTTATCTATACTTTTTATTTAAGTCATATTATTATAATTTTAAATTAAATTTATTATTAACACCAAATCACGATTCAGGCTTAACAAAATATTGTAACGATTTCGAATAAAAAAAACGATATCGATATCAATACATCAAAAAATTATTATCGATCGTGTACGGGACAATAATCTAGTGTTAATAAAGATGAGTGATGTGATCCAATGAAAAGTTGACACGTGTCATGATAATTATTATTTTTAACCTCTACTTTAGTATGTAGTTATGATGATAGATAGATATTTACATGCTCGTAACAAACAAAAACCCTATCACTACATAGAGATTTTAACTATGGTTAAATCCTTAGGAATTTAGAATTTTGAAGCAAAAGGGAACGGTTTGACGGTGATCAATACTTAATTAAGAATGACATCCTTGTCCCAGGGAAGTAGAGACGGTGATAGTAGATATTATGCTCATAGTGATCCTTACCATTAGACATGTGGACAAATTATGTAGTTGATAAAATAGTTAAGTTGTCCATTCTTACTCCCCAACCCAAATGGGCAACCATCCAAAACTTCTTACTTTCATCACAAAATGATGTTGTATATGGTGTAGGACAACGTGAATCCGTTGCGTCCAATCCTTCCCTGATCAAAAAGAAATAAGAACATGACCATTAGTGCCTTATTATGGATCATGGAGGAGATGATGCAAAAAAGATATAAAATGGAACTTTTGATTCGATCAATGTAAACAAAGATTGAAAAACGACCCGAGGAGAGAGGCAAAGTGAATAGATTCACCGTCAGATGTACGCGCGCGTTTGCCCTTGTAGAGGGTAGGCCTTGACCCCTCGTCATGTGATGCGTTCTTAGTCGTTTATTATAAAAGATTCAAAAGAGATTCCACGGCTCGAAAAATGATTCTAAATCGTTTTTGGTCAATATTGTGATAGTTTATATAATTGGCGATGATTTTCAAACTTGAAATTATTTTTGGTTGAAAGCTGATACTTAAGATTATTTTTAATCATTTTTCCTACTTTTTTTAAGTAAAATATAAAAAACTCATAATTTTATTTTATCTATCACATAAACCAATCTTGTATATATTTAAATCATTTTAGTATCAAATTTATTTTTTGGGATGATTATTAGGGTAAAAAAAACATGACCCATCTCTTGTTTTAGCTTAAACAAATCACGCCAAAATTTGAAATCACGCAAAAATGTGGTTTTGAGTCCCGGCGCTGTTTCATAAGCCGTGCACTACGTTCGACCAAAAAATAAGCCGTGCACTACGAAATCAAAGTCAAAATTGTCAAGGAAATGTTTTGGGCGAATTAACCGCGTAAACGCGTTACTTCGCTACTATGAGGGATTCCTAGTCACAAAGATGTCACAACGCGTTACAAGTTACGAATAAGCTGTAAATCGAAAAGAAATAACAAATATAAATTGAATAAACGTAAAGGAATGCGAAGAATGCTTAGGATTGCTTGTATTGCTTGTGTATATATTGCTTGAACACTTGGATTGATACAAAAGAATGTCTTCTTCTAAGAATAATATGAATACATAAACAAATGATCTTGAGAGTGTTTTTGGGGCGTAGAGAATTGATCCCTCCTATGTGCCGTTCCTTCCATTTATATTGAGATTTCCACCCACAATTGAGCCGTTGGCATTTAGTGAAGAAGATCCCATAAATCTTGCTGTTATCTTGATTATTATGGAAATGTCCAAGAATATTGTTGCTCAAGGCTAAAATCTCGGTGGTGGTTTGCAATGAGCCGTTGTGCATTTTAATGGGCCTTCCCCCTGCTTATTTTTGGGCTTTGGTTTTGTGAGGCCCAACAATACCCCCATCAAAAATTCGGGAAAGTCCCCGACTTTTCAGGGTTTTTGATCTTCTTTCCTCGAATCTAATCACGGACCTGTTTTCCGCACAGTGAAGCCCGTCGCTTCTTACTTTTTCGAAACTGTTTACCCTACCCCCAGTGTGTTGGGGTTGAAACTTGAAACTTGTTTTTGGCCGCTAACGGTAGGGTCTGGGCGTTGTCCAACTTTCTTGCAAGTTCCATAACGGGTTTGGAGTTGAAGACTGAAGACGGAACATGTTTAAACGTGTTTGCGCAAGTACCATGTAATGATGTAGTGTTTGAGACGGAGCGTTGTATAAACGTGTTTCCGTGTGTAGTATTTGATACGTTACGGAACGTGTATAAACGTGTTTCCGTGTGTAGTACTCGTAACGGGACGTGTATAAACGTGTTTCCGTGTGAAGTACTTGTGGCGGAACGTGTATAAACGTGTTTCCGCATGTAATATTTGTATAGCGCTTTTTGTGTGGGATGCGTAGAATAGAGAGCAAAATGTGTAAGGTGTAAACACTTGCATTGATGTAGAAATCGTTTTGCAAATGCCGTAACCCGTAACCTGTCTCTTGCATCCTTGTTCGACTACTCGTTTGTGTGCACAATGTTGCCTGATTGTTTGGCAGGGGCCTTTGTTTTGGCCAGTAACGTCACAAGGCGTCCCTTGCTAGTTTTTCGTAAGATGTTGTCGATGTCATGTACGCGTAAGAGAGTTTTTTATGAATCGTGTAGTAGAACGGTATGTATGTGTGGGGAAATGTAAAGATGTTGAAATAACAGATTTGTCATGTCCCTTATTCAGAAATGATATAACTTAAGACTTCTGGTCACTTACTACATCATGCGACACTAACTCGTAAGCACCTTTGCATTAACGCGTTTGCTATAGCTCCAAGCTACCCCCTGTGGTGATTTCAAGGCTACCCCCAGTCCTATACCGACTTGATTTGAAGCGTTGTCCATATGCATAACCACTTATTGCCACTCGATACTTGTAACACGTCTTGTCAGCTTGCGTAAGTCGTGTTAATGGTTGGTTTTGGCATGTCGTAAAGTATGCTCGGCGGGAAGGTAGGGGCTGTATCTCGTCTCTCGCCTTTCTTGCCTACGATCAGATCGATAAGGATTGGCTATTTGATCTGCGAAGAGGTCGTCCTCTTCCAATCGAACGTGTGCTAACGCCTTTACCTGTACTTCATCAAAGTTCGAACAAGGGTATTTGGTTAGTTCACGATATAACTCCGGGTTACGGGATGATATACCCCGTCGGAAAGCTTCCACGGCGGTGGTTGCGTCGCATCCCTCGATTGTTACGAGTTCCTCGTTGTAGCGGTTGAGGAACGCCTTCAGGGACTCGCACGACTTTTGGGTAAGCCAGTACAAGTCGCTTGACCGCTTCTTGGCATGCCGACTGCTTGCGAACCTGATCCTAAACCTGTCAACCAACTCAGCAAAAGATGAGATACTTCCAAGTGGTAAGTGTGAATGCCAGTTTAGCGCGGGACCAGATAACGTGTTCCCGAACCATCGACACATAACAATTTCTTTCATTTCAAAAGGTACGGTACTAATGTTCATGGCTTGTTTGAAAGCCGCTATATGTTGGTCGGGATCGGTGATCCCTTCATATCTTTGGATCTCGGGGACATGATACTTTCGAGAGATATCAACTCTCGCAATAGCGGGTACAAAGGGGGAGTCGGTATAACCATCTCTCCTTTCTACTACTATTGGTTGAGGTGCTCCTGGGACCTGAGCAATCCGGTCTTCCAGGGCCCTAAGGCGTTGCCTTAATTGGGAAATCTCAGTATCTTCCCGAGTGACCCTTGAGGAAATACCATTTACTTGGTTACCTCTTAACAGTCTGATGTCGTTAGGAGTGATGAGACTTGGATCGTCCACATCTAGATGCCTAGCGGCACCGTTCAACGCGTCTGTCCTTTGGTGGTAAGCCGGGGTTGATTGTACCTGAGATCGAAGCAAATTACGTTCATTAGTCAAAGATTCAATTTGCTTTTCATAAATCTCGGTAAACTTAGCATTAGCCTCCTTCTGGCTATCCAACTCTTTTTGAAGAGTCAGCATGGTTGTGCGGAGTTCCGCGTTGGCGCTGGATTCGCCTCCTCCTTGCTGCTCGGAGTTTCCAGTATTTCCATTTGCGTTCTCGAACCCCCCAGCGGGTAGTCCGCCACTGGTTACTCCGTTGTTGGTGTTATGATTGTTATCATCGTCGTTCCCGTTAACTTGGTCGTCGATTGGCTCAAGATCCACCACATGGCTAAGATTTGCGTCCATGTTGATGAAGATTCCGCAACTTGCTCCGGCGTGACTTCTTTTTTCGCTAGGGCCCCACGGTGGGCGCCAATTGTTTTGGGCGAATTAACCGCGTAAACGCGTTACTTCGCTACTATGAGGGACTCCTAGTCACAAAGATGTCACAACGCGTTACAAGTTACGAATAAGCTGTAAATCGAAAAGAAATAACATACATAAATTGAATAAACGTAAAGGAATGCGAAGAATGCTTAGGATTGCTTGTATTGCTTGTGTATATATTGCTTGAACACTTGGATTGATACAAAAGAATGTCTTCTTCTAAGAATAATATGAATACATAAACAAATGATCTTGAGAGTGTTTTTGGGGCGTAGAGAATTGTCCCCTCCTATGTGCCGTTCCTTCCATTTATATTGAGATTTCCACCCACAATTGAGCCGTTGGCATTTATTGAGGAAGATCCCATAAATCTTGCTGTTATCTTGATTATTATGGAAATGTCCAAGAATATTGCTGCTCAAGGCTAAAATCTCGGTTGTGGTTTGCAATGAGCCGTTGTGCATTTTAATGGGCCTTCCCCTGCTTATTTTTGGGCTTTGGTTTTGTGAGGCCCAACAGGAAACATCGACTATTTTTTTTTATTTCCTTTTTATATAAGGAAATTTCTCAAATTTCAACGACAAGATGTACTACTATTAATTGGAGTAAGACATTGATACAAATTATGATATTACGGTAAAAGAACGGGCTTCTACTACTTAATTAACAATCAACATTGACTGTCTATGGCTAATTAACCGTTACACAATCACCACTCATTGTTTTCATGTGCTATCATCAGCCTATCACTAGCCTATAGAAAGCAATCTAATAGAAAAAGGGTACATGGAAAACAACTTTATCAAAGAGTACATAGAAAGCAATGATTTCAACTCATTTCATTGCATGAAAACCAAAGTTGTGTGCCAAAAACATGATTTTCTAACTAGTAACCGTTACTAATTTTCTAAACAATTGAACCTTTCCACACTACATATAAATATAGTATCTATACTCAGTTGAATCCTCCATCAACCAGCATTTGCATACCAAAAACTTGCTCAAAAACAAAATCAAGCAAAGAGAATTCAGCATAACATGGAGTTCCATCCTTCGAAACTGACAGTCGTTTTACTCATCGTGGCACTGGTGGTTGCCGGTGGTTGTTTGTGTCGCGGTGCAAATCCACCGCCACAATTCTCCACCATGTTTGTGTTCGGGGATTCGCTGGTCGACTCCGGCAACAACAACTACCTCAACTCCCTAGCCAAGGCTAACTACGTTCCCTATGGTGTTGATTTCTATCTGGGTCCAACCGGCAGGTTTTCTAATGGCAAGACATTCATTGACTTTATTGGTATGTTTTTCACAAACTTTACTATATATAGACATCATGGTCACTAAATTAGTGTACGAATATGTTGGTTAACTCGTCTTTCTTGTATTTGCATGCAGCTGAAATGTTGAATCTTCCCCAGCCAGAGAACTACATAAACGCATCAGGGGATCAGAACATCCTCAAGGGAGTAAACTACGCTTCAGCCGCTGCAGGGATTCTCGACGAAAGTGGCCAAGAACTCGTAAGCAATGTTCCTAATTAATTAAGTGTCATTGCTCATAAATCATATAAGAAGTGGCTGATCTAATCAACAAGGAACATGCAGGGCGAAAGGTTCAGTTTAGACAAGCAAGTCCTCAACTTCGAGACCACACTGGATCAACTGAGGCGCGGAATGAAAGAAGCCGACATGTACCAGCTTCTGGGCGACGCGTTTGTGGTGATGGTGTTGGGTAGCAATGACTACTTGAACAACTACCTCCTCCCAATGTTGTACACAACAAGCAACCTTTACAATCCTCAAGACTATGCCAATCTTCTTCTAAACCACTATGCTAGACAAGTAGAAGTATGAATCTAACCCCAGGCCATGGTTTGCCTATTTTTGCAACTCTTTATGATGTTCTTAGCTTTTGGCAAGAGTTTTTGACGAAAAAGTATTGATTAACTCCATATTGAAAAGTTTTCTAAATCTTACCACATATACATATCTACCACTGTTCTTTTAAGTCACAAGAATAAAAAGTTTAGGAGAAAGGTAGTCAATAAGAATCATTTTCAATAACAGTTCTCATAACTTGCTTTTGAAAACCTAAAATAGCAACAAGGTCATTATTTTTTTGGCAGGCACTCTACAGCTTAGGGTTAAGACAATTCTTCTTAGTAGGCATTGGCCCGCTCGGTTGCATCCCGAACCAGAGGGCGACAGGGGGCGGGAACCCACCGGGGGCGTGTGTGACAAGAGTGAATGACATGGTCATGTTGTTCAACACAGGCTTGATTTCTCTTGTTGACCAGCTCAATGCCAATCATCAAGATGGAGTTTTCGCCTATGGAGACACCTATGATGCTTGTATGGACATATTCACCAAGCCGGCTACATATGGTAATGCCTCTCAATCAACATCACCAACATGAAAACCAAACCAAACCAAACCTTTCTAGATTCTAAGATTGAGTTGATGTTGGTATGCAGGGATGAAGGTTGTCGATAGAGCTTGTTGCGGGGTAGGATTGAACAACGGGCAGCTGACATGCCTACCGCTTTCGGTTCCGTGCCCAAACAGAGGAGAGCATGTGTTTTGGGATGCATTTCACCCCACGGAAGCTGTCAATCAAATCCTTGCTCAAAAGGCTTACAATGGCCCTATTACTAGCCCTCATCCTCTTAAGCGCAAGGCTAAGAAGACCCCAAAACACACCAAATTTCCTTGGTTTTTCTGAACGCGCGCCTATAGTGTTGTTAAACGTTTGAATGACGATTCCATAAAATTATTAAAATCATAGCACAACACTTCTGTTAGTGTTGCGATTCTCATTATATGGACTCCGTCCTTTGCAATATGAGCATGGGATAATATATCCTTTCAATTTGAGCATTTACAATAAAATAACTAGTTCATTACATTTTGACTACTTCCAAACTGAAATACTTATCGTTTCAATTTTCACTCAAGTTCTTAAGGAAAATACTCATTGAAGTTCTCAATCTTACTAGTCAATAAAAACTAGTGTAAAACAACCAGTATCATAAACCTGAATGTCTTATATAATTTGATCAAAATTTAAGTGTTAAAAGTGACACGGTTTAAATCAGAGAGAGAACTATGGTTCTTAAGAAAGAGGGTCAAAATGGATCTATATAGGTTCAAATTTGCATGCACGATCCGCAAGAAGGAAAAAAACATTATCATGGAAGTCAGTGAAAGAAGATGAAAATAAACATGTAACACCTTGAAATTCATACCTAAAATCTCATGCACTCAAGACGAGTAGTACACCCGTTATTAGGCAGAAGATGAGATTTCCAACTAAAAGTTCTAAAGCCAGAATAAGCGCAACGTGTACAAAAGCA
Source organism: Polygonum maritimum (assembly GCA_963924305.1). Lineage (NCBI taxonomy): Eukaryota > Viridiplantae > Streptophyta > Magnoliopsida > Caryophyllales > Polygonaceae > Polygonum > Polygonum maritimum. Next base: position 35,972,892 of record OZ002728.1, read on the forward strand.
AGCACTTTTAAGCTTTAATTAGTTTACAGCCAGAGATTCTCATCCTACATAATTCCGCAGAGTTTGAGAATCCACAAAGTCAAGGCAGAATGAAGCAAGTTCTATCCACCATTGAAAACATCACTGACTCTAATGTTCACTTACTTTTTACCTAATTTCATAAGCTCCACCTACTTCAGTAGTCTCTAGGAACTACCTGTGATTTGCATGCAAAAATGTACTTCATAAGTGTTAAGCCTAGAGATTACCATACACTATTGACATGAGCACTGGAAATTAGAGGATGGAGGCAGGTGAAGTGTCTCCTCCAGTAGAACCAGAAGCAAACTGTTCCTTCAATGCTTTCAAAGCAGCACCGAATCCCTTCTCTATTTCCAGTAGCTCGTCCAAGCATTTTTTCATGCATTCATACTTCCTCCCTTCATGGTCCATAACAAGCTCATTCCCTTTCAGAACAAAGTGAGATTTCTCTACCTCCTCAATCCTACACAACCAAATGCAAATCGATATGTAAGAAATCTAACAAATATACCAAGCTAATATTTTGTCCTTCTCCAATAAAACTAAAAGAAACATTGATCAAGCATCTTGTAACTCAAGCAATCATGAACAGAGGTACCTGAATTTGTGATCCTCTACACTTGAATTTTCCAGGCTTAGCTCTTCCACTTCTTTCCTGTCCAACTACAAGACAAAAGCTTATCAAAAGAGAAAGAGATAACTCATGGGTACACTTTCAACAACTGAGGAATTTGGACATTTATCAAACACAGAAACGTAAAATACATTTGACTTGTTTAGTAATTTCATTTGTCAAAAATCAGCTCACATGCCAAGGATCCAAGACTAGCAAAATGAAATGCAAGAAGTTCACTATAAAGGTACTCAAAAGATAGTATTAGGTTTCACCTGTCTCTGGTCCTCCCAATGATGATAGTTTGAAATCTTCTTTACAATATGATTTTCATCTAATCCCTGTCTCAGGTTTTCACTCATGAAGCTTAATGACTCCTCCAATTTTTCCAAGCATTTTCTTTCTTCAGCAGCTTTCTGCTTTAGCTGAGCTAGTTGCCGATTATCTTCAGTCATCTGTTTCAGCTGGGAGACAACTTCAGAATATGATATCAATTCATACTTTACCCTTTGCTTGCCTGATTAATGCAGCAATATCAAAACATCAGATAGTTAATAATCTAGCCAATATTACACATATTCACATTTCAGCGAAAGATAATATACTGAGTTCAATACTTAATACTGACATCAAAGTTTCATATGGTAATTCAATCTTAAAGAAAAGGCAAGTTATGGTCTTAGTAATGCGGTGCACAGCAGATCATATTATCATAAAACAAAAGCATTTCCATTCAATACACAATTAGCTTAGAAGATCAAAAGCACAGCAGAATAACCTCGACTGTGTTGATTAAAAAGTTCCACATCATCCTTGCTTGCTAAGAATCCATAAAGTTGGTCACTCCCTTCTTCATAAGACAGCTTAGACCTCTGTTCCCACGCCTCTCTTCCAGTCCCTTTTTCAAGAAAATGCTTATGCAATCGCTCAGCCTCCATATATCCAACTGTGGAGCTCTCAAATATCAGTAAACTGATGCCAAGGTGCCCTTGTGAACCATACAAATGGCGGGCCTTCACAGCAGCATAAGAGTTGAAATAGTCAAGAAGTTCCTGGACGCCCATGCCCTTCAGGAAAAAAGAATAAAATTAACCCATGACAAAGAAAATGAGACCAAAGGGTAAGATTTCACAATAACACGGTAGTCAATCCATCAAAGTTCTGCTGATAAAGAAACCAATGAAAATATTAGACACTGAAATCCAATGTACCAAAGAGCGTGAACAGAATTTAAGAATGACCAAAGGAGTTAGTTGAAAATTTATAGCCTTGATCCAATTGGTAGGTTAAGGGAATGAACCGAAAGTAAAAAAGGAAACAAAACCTACCTAGAAGTTATTTATAACTATCTTGGGACCCCTCAAATACATAAAGGATGCTATACGGGTAAAAATATCGTAATCTTATAATAAAAAATGTAAATGCACCTTATCATTGCATTTATCTGGTGTGGAGTTCATAACCAAAACCATTGCTGGCCAAACTATGACATTGTCTTCTCCTTCTTTTCTTGATCCTTCACAGTGATTAAGGGGTCCTCCGGCAGGTACCACTGATCCAAATTTCCTATGCAACTCTTCTTCTAATAGTTCTAGAAAGCCCCGGTGTAGTCTGGGCCTTATGGAACCCTTGGTTCTCGCATGAGTAATAAGAGTGCGGAGCCCACGGAACCAGTGAATTGCTCCAGGACCACCTTGACAGACAGGACAGTGCCACTGCCTAAGAGGACTGTTTATCTCATCCAGAGTTAACTCGTCCAGGCTCTTGAAAAAGACCTTTAGCATCCTATGGTTCTTTTGACTCTCATGGTCATATTCATCAGAATCAAAGCCATCACTGACAAAGCCGTCGTAGATATCATCTGAGGAAGTATCAGTGTCATCACCATCTTCTGCATCAGTAGTGGTATCAAGTATGATATCTTCCTCTCTTCCATCATCCTGCAAAGTGTTCAGCTGAGACCTCCCCAGTTTGCCATCAGTGGTTGTATTCTTCATGGCTACTCCATCCCAGCCCCCAGCTTTCCCAGTATTCAGGTTAATATCTGAAACTTCTTGTGTCAATTGATCAATGCCAGCTTCTGATGTCACTTCCAAACTCATCCCTGCAACAACAAATATCAACAAACAGCCTTACATTGACTAAAGATTTACAATAAAGGTGATGAACATAGCACCAAATGTATGTCTAGAGTATAAACATTCTACTACTCCATATTCGATAACAGTAGTTCCTCATAAGTAATGCTTTAATGAAAAACCAGTGAAATTAGCAGTCTAATAGTCCAAAATCCAGCAATCAAGCCTTCCCAATTTGCACGCACTAATATCTTACATTATAAAGTCTAAACTCTAGTATACAAAAAGAGGCAACAACTTTCAAGCAAACACAAAAGAGTACAGGATTCATTAAATATTAGCTTGCTTAGAAGAAGACAGACAGTTGAAAAAAGCCAACAACCAAGTTCAGCAAATGCCTCAAACTGCATGTCAGCTTAGAACTGATATAGAGAAAGTAATACCTTGCTAAAACACAAACACAGACAGTGATGCTAAAATGAGGCATTGGCCATGGCCTACAAAAGAAGAAAAAACCAATGCAGGATTTATCCTATTTTTCTCTTCTTTCCGTGGAAGAAAACTAGGATGTCAAGATCCCAGAAAGAAGCAAAAACCCCTTGCTTTGTTGAAGTACAGTACGACCAGCAGTCAAATCCACACAAAATCAAAACCGACAAACAAGCAAATCGTCAAACACGTAAGAAATTGAGCGTACAACTCCGGACACAACAATGTGACAGTGACCGATGAGCGAGCGACAAGGCATTCACACAGAACAGAAAGGTCCGACGACATGCAAAAACAATCAAAGCAAAATCGGGAGCTTTATTCCGAAAATTTTAGCAGAAACACGCAAAATGCAGCGAAGCCAACAAAGAAATGGACATTGACACGACGAACACTACAAACTAGCAGAAAATAGCCAATAACGTCTTCAGTCCTACAAACCAACTCGCAAAAAGTACCTTAGAAATTAAGCTGGCGTATAAAGCGACACAAAATCAATGAAAACTTGGAAAGTCAATTGAGAAGGACAAGTTCGAACCGATGAATTTTGGAGACGAATTTGTAGAGTTTGACGACGAGGCAGAAGAGACGATATGCGAGCGATCAAGGGTTCTTTCTCCCGAGTGCGTGGTTCCGTCCTGATTGCTGTTCATCAGGTAAATGAACTTTTCCTCACAAAACAGTTGAATGATTTTGGGCCTGTAAAAAGACTGGTTAGTGATCGGCCCAGCTAGTCGGTTCAACTTTTGGTCATTAAACGACCTAATTCTAGACCTGTTCAAACTCGGGCTTGGGCCGGGTTCGGGCTGGGCCAAAATATTTTTTTTGTCCGTATCAGCGGGCCGGGCCAAGCCCGGCCCGGTTATTCGGGCCTGTTTTTTTCTCCATACCCGCCCACAATTGCGGGCCGGGCTACCCATGGGCAAATCGAGCCTGTCATCCTTCCACAACCTCCAAAGTTGTTGTTTCACAAACAAGGAAGATCGATGCCGGTGGAGAACGGTCGCCATCGGTAAGAGATAGAGGGATATCGAAGGGTTAAAGGCCAACCAGTCTCTAGAAGAATAGGGGTGGAAGAAGAGGGTGAAAGAAGAGGGTGATAGAAGAGGGTGATAGAAGAGGCTCAGAGGGAAGTCTCTTGGTGAGAGGGATTTGGTGAGAATGGGATTGGTGAGAATGAGAGAGATGACCGGCGGTAGTTTGCACTTTGCAAGAATATAACTAGGGTTTAGCTATTTATTAAATCATAAATTTATGGGATGTGCCGACGGTAAGGTAGTGTATGGGCTAGTTAGTAAATAATAATATTATTAGTAAATGTTATATATTAATTATATAAAATTAAAAAATATATACGGGCCGGGCCGGGCCGGGCTGGCGGGCTTTTTTCACTATCCAAGCCCGGCCCTACTTTTAGCGGGCCGGGACGGGCCACACGGGCTAAAACTTGTGTCCAAGCCCTTTTTTTTACTGGCCGGGCTGGGCGGGCCGGGCGGGCCAGCCCGAGTTTGATCAGGTTCCTAAGGTTTAATGTTCTTAAATTTTGATTTAAAAAAAGTGTTCTTAAATTTGATTTCTTTTAATTCTATAACCGCTAGGTTAATTGAGAAAGATTACAAGAAGAAAGAATATTTTTTGTTTTTCGATAAACCAAGAGGAGAGAATATTATATTTTACTAGAATGTTAATCCTACCAACAAAGATTATTTTTAACTAGATTATTGTCTGTATCTTGTACGAGACATGATCGATAATAATTTTATGACGTATTATTCAATTATAAAGGAATGCAAAATAATATTATTAATAATTAGATATTGATATTGTCTTTTTTTACCCGAAATCGTTATAATATTTTGTTAATCCAAAATCGTGATTTAATGTTAAGAACAAATTTAGATTTGAATTTTATATAATGTGAGTTAACTAGAAAGTATAGATAAAATACTATCATTTTATTTAAAAATATATTTTATTAACTAAAAAAACATACGTGATATATGAAATTCAAGTTAAATTCATCACTATATAACTTTTTATAACTAATTAGATTTTATATGATGATAGAAATTAAAACATATGTTAAGTATGAGTTATTTAAATAAATCTTTTAGAAAAATTGACTTGTATCAGTAATAATATTTTTTGAAATAAAATAAATATTTTAATAGATCTTATAAAATTATAATTTATTTATTAATAGTGATCTATAGATCAATATAATTTATAAATGAATATTATGACACACTTTTGGTTTATATGTTTTTAAGATATTTTTCAAATATAATTTTAGATATATGTAGCTTAAATTGTAAATTAATGGGACAAAAAAAAGATTGAAAAAAAAAATATGACGAATGTATATGATTACAAAAATACAATAAAAAAATCAGAGTGCAAATAAGTTTAAGAAATTAATTGTATTATTAATTTACAAAAAATCATGTCTAAGCATATAGTTGAAAAGATAGAAGTTATGAAAAAAAGATAGAAATTAGAAAAAGAAGAAGATAAATGATGGACAATTAATAAGAATAAAGAAGACTTAAAAATTGTTTTTCTATATTTTATTTTTTTAAAGGAGTGGGGTCAGAATTTACGTGGAGGCTCGAAAAGTTTCGACTTTAACATATAGTATAGATGTAGATACATGATACAGTGTGTTTGACCAAATTAAGTACAGTAGGATTTTGGGGTAACAAAGATAAAATGTAAGTGTGATCATAGTGTGTTTGACCAATTTAAGTAGGATATTACTCAGCCTTCTTTCCAATTCCCGCCTAACTCGTCTCTTACATTGACAAGATTACCGAGTACGTGGCTCAATGGCTTAATATAATACAAGATTTTATATCAAACTATTCTTTTAAAAAAATTTATATAAAATTTAAATTAAGTTTTTAGTTAGCTCAAAATTTTGCCTTCAAGGCACGAGACTACTACTAATACTATATATCTAGTCGAAATGGATGGTTCTCAACAGCCTCAGCCGTAGCTCACATAACAAAAACTAGGTCATTCCAAACAAATGATTATAGATGGATATGGAAACTCGATACTATTCCGAAAGTCAAAAATTTTTTATGGAAAATGATCAACAATGGATTGCCAACAAAACAACGACTATGTGATAAACAGATCTCGATTCCTGGTGGATGTTTGTTTTGCACCTGTACTCATGAAGACTCAAGACATTTATTCATCGATTGTAATCATATCCAAGAAACTGTTAAACAAATTAACTTTAAAACAATGCAAAACCTAAGACAAATAAGCACAAACTCACAAAGCCCGAAAGCAATTATTGAGGAAGTGCGACAAAGAATGACAACTGAAGAATTTACCGAACTTGCCACTATCTGGTGGGCAGTATGGCATCAACGAAACAAAATCGTGTTCCAACAAGATCCTTCTGACTTAATAACAGATATAGCACAATACATAAAAACACAAATTCACAATTGGACACAAGCAAAAAACTTGAACGAGGACGAGGATGAAAACCATCAGAAACCGAAAAATATGCCTCCTCATCAACGACAAAAACAAAAGAAGACTTGGCGAAAACCGCACAATGGGTTCTATAAGTTAAATGTCGATGGTTCTAGATTAGCAGACGGTAGGGCAACTACTGGTTCTATTATTAGAGGAGATCGAGCAGAGGTCATTGATATAGCAACAACTAAATATCCCGACGCCTCAGCATTAAAAATTGAAGCATTAGCATTACGAGATGGAATTAGGAGAGCAATACATCTCAGAATAAAGAAAATCGAGATTGAAGGGGATAACCTAACGGTAATTAAAGCTGTTCAGAATAAAGGAACCTGTCCTTGGGAAATAGAAATGTTGAGATCCGATATAATGGTCTCTCTACTTAACTTTGATTCTGTCAAAATCTCTCATGTGGGTAGATGCTGTAACACTGTGGCCGACCTGATTGCAAAAATGGGCCATAGTCTCCCAAGCACTACCATCTCAACACTTCCAGAACTTCGTGTTCTCATCCGAAAGGATGCTCTAGGGCGCCCTCCATAGAGGAGGCCCCTAATTATTACCTTGTCAAAAAAAAAAAAAAAAAACTATATATCTAGTCGAGACCTTTCGAGTCTCTATGTTAATTTTGACCCCACGTTATATTAAATTAATTATAAATCATTATATTTTAACAACTATATTCACATATCCTTATTAATTTTACAATTAAAATATTTTCACATGTCTTTATCTAATTATCATATAATCTATCAAAATAATATCCTATATTTTATACTTATAATATATTTAAATAAAATCTATCTTTACATCCTATCTTTACAATCTAGATTTATCCTAAAAATATGTCTTTATTAATTACAATATGTTAATATATCAAAATAATATCTATATCCATAATCTATCAAAATAACATTCTATATTCATTAACTATCCAAATAATATCTATCTATATAATCTATGAATATCATACTAATTTAGAAAATATTTAGATTTACCGTAAAAGAAACAATAAATAGTAGCACATTAATGGATTTATCTATATATATATATAATTTTAGGGTATATGATAAAGTTATATATTTAGAAATATGATCTATTAGGACATCAATATTATATTTATTTGTGTAAACTTTGATAAGAAAATATGATCTAATACGACATCGATATTATATTTATTATATTTTATACTTTAGGTTGGTTTATAATACAAATCAATCATTGATATTAGGATAATTTATAAGTAAGAAAATATACAACGATCAACATTTATATGGACAAAACAAGTTAATTTGAATTAAATACTATAGTACTACATAGTGTATTTTATTAGTAAGTGGAATTAAATATGTCAATAATATAATAAATAAATGTACTCAAAGTAATTTTAATAATTAAGACATAATCGTACTAAAATAGTTATAGCATACTTCTTGAGTTCTTGTTCTTGGAGATAGTCATGGCAAACCATACGGGTCGGCTCGCCCCGACGCGGAGTCATGGGCCTAAAAAGACCAGCTCGTGAGCCAGAGGGGCAAAAGAGCACAGGGCCAGTCGCGAGTCAAAATTGTAAAACTCGACCCCCATCGGGCTGGTCGACGAGCAAAGTGGATAGTTGTTGCCACATGTAACCATGGGTGTGGGGCCCTCTTTGCTTCATTTGTGTGTATAACAGCTCAATTTTCAATTGATTTGTGTGCAAGTGTAAATGTGTAATGGCTCAACTAGAGCTCAATTGCCCAAATGTAACATTGGGATAATTAGAAAAAAAAACTTACCTCCACTTCCCCCTTTCCTATAAATACATATCCATTTCAACTTGTTCTCTCGCACAATCTTCTCATCGTAATCTCTCTTTTCTCTCAACTCTCAAGTCCTAATCTCATTTCCCTAGTTCGATTGTCCTAATCTCATATTCTTAAGTTTTACCCTCTCTTTCCAAAACAAACATATATATGAGAAAACTCTCAATCTTTGTAATTTCCATTATAAATTTCTAAGTCTTAATCTCTCTTTCCATTAAAAAATTCAAAAAAAATTGTCCTTCCATTTTCCATTCTATATGTCTAGTATTCTCTTCGCTTTATTTACAAATTGTCATTTCGCAATTTAATTTCTTTCTTTTATAAAAAAAATGGATGCTCAAGGTTTGGGTCTAACTCAAGAAGAATTTGATCGATTGAGCGAGCATGAAAGTGCTCAAAGGCAAGATCAACCCACCACCGAATCCGGTAATTTTATGCCCCTTTTAAATTAATTTGTTATTTCATTTTTTTAGAAAATAAATATTGTAAACTAAACTACTTAAAATTTTATTTTGTCGGCTTCTCATTTCTCAATCTAGTGCTACACAAGATGTGGGATCCTCAAAAAGGAAGTACTATGACAATATCGAAGAAGAGAACAAACCCGATCATTTTCAATGTACGTGCGAAATATGCAAAACAAAGGGTAAATTTCTAAGTACAAATTCACCAAAAATGGTGGAATGGGAACTTTGAGTTGGCATGAGGTATCATAAAGATCAAATTGAAGGATCGTAACAAGGTGGTTCAAGCGATGGAGTTCAAACGGAACTAAACGGTTTCGCCGGATCTCAATCGGACGGAGCTAAGTTTTTCCGTTACAATAGAAGTCGAGTAATTGATGGCATTGGTTGAATATATTATAAAGGCGGAAAAACCATTGACTTATGGAGAAGACATTAATTATCAAAAATTTAATGAATTATTCTTGCAACTTGCTTATGACATCGTTGGTCGGAATACCTTGAAACGTAGATGTGTGCAACAATATGAAATTGCTATTTTTAGAATTTGATGGTCGTGTGTGTATTATAAGTGATATTTGGACTTTTAGAGTAGGTGATTCATATATTTCTTGTAATACCCATTAGATTGATGATAATTGGATGTTGCAAAAATGCGCGATGAACCTATATTTGAAAATCACACCAGAGCTAATATTGTTGGGACGCTATCAAGGACGCCTGCGTACTTGGTAGTGTGCCCACAACCGTCCCTTAGTTTTGATATGACAAACTCACTTTGATTCTAATCAATTTGTCCAAGTGTTCAGGAACGCCAGTGACAAAAGGACAACATGTGTGTATGGGCGTCCCCTAGCTTTAGGGACGCTAGCTAACAGGAAGTAAGGACCGGCTAGAGAGCAAGGACGGAGTCCCAAGAAAGTAGGAACGCATGAAGAGCGTCCTTACTCACTAGCCGACAAGATGACATCACTCGACAACATTTGATCATCCAAGGACACGTGGAGACCGATCCTGTAGCGGAGTCCAACTCTACGTGGCGGACGATCCTGTTACAGAGTTCATCAACACGTGGCGGCCGATCCTGTAGCGGAGTTCATCACACACAGCTGGATACAGGAAGCTTCCTCATCACCGCCATCATACGTGGAGGAAGATCATGTAGCCACGTCCACGAAGGGCATGATCGTCCCAGAGAAATGACGCCCTTCCCCAAGTCCTATAAATAGCCCCAAGGCATTTATTGTGACGTTAACGCTTTCAGAGAATATTCAGAGAGAATCAGAGGAAAGCGACTCACTCAAGAACACGAAGAACAAACTCAAGAACTCAAGAACAGTGCTAAGACTTTGTGTTAGATCGAGTGAGATTTGTAACCCAAAACCACAAACAGTTTGTAAAGAAAAGAGGGAAGTCCTACGAAGTACTGTAGGACGTAGGGATAGAGTCCTTTGGTGTGTTAAACTCGCTTAGGTTGTAGGCTTAAAGGAGGACTTTACTAGTGGACTTAGGAAGAACTCTAAGTGCCAGAGAAGTGTAAAGAACTCGCCAGTACAACGTAAGGACGTTTAATAAGAAAGGAAAATCTATTCAAAAATCCTCCAAGGAAGTAGAGGTTTACACTCAAGGACTACTTGGTCTTGAGTGGTTCCTCTATAATTCATTGCGTCCTTCTTTTACCTGTTTAGTACTTTTTCCGCTGCATATCTTAAGGACGCCCCTACACCTCGTAGGGACGCCTGACCAAAGGACGTCCCTCAGTTACTAACGATCCAACAAATATACATGATCATATTGTTAGAATTTTTATGAATTTATTTTGTTTGGAAAAGTATTTTCAATTTGCTTTAATACTACCTTTGCGAAGACTAAATGTATTGATTCCTGTAAAAGACAAATACCTGACTGGCCCGAGAGTACCAATCAAACATTTATAATTTTCATCATACACACTGGTTATAACATTCTTATACTTATAAGCAGGTTGTAGCATATCAAAACTGGAGTTCCAACGAGTTGGTGTATCCATACTCCATTTTCTAGGAAATAATCTTTGGTCTTTACACAATTTCCTATGTTTGCGTTTAACATTTCCATCCATCCTTGACCATCTAATGCATTCTCTAATCGGTCCAATCAAATCAAAAAGATCTTTGCATGCTTCTTGAATAGATAACTTAACAGTACGTATAACCCATCTAATGTGTATAAATTCTCCATTTAACGAAAGAGGCATATGTCTTCTAAAGGAACCAATACATTTTAGTGTTTTTAGATGCATTATCAAAGGAAATTGAAAACACTTTTCCAAACAAATAGGTTTAAAACCAATCACACATTTTTGCAACATTTACTTATCATCAATCCAATGGCTAGTACAAAAAATATATGAATCACCTACCCTAGAAGTCAACATATCATTTGTAATACACACACGACCATCAAACTGTAGAGAAAATTGTTGCATCTTAGATTTAGCATTTTTATATTGTTTCACACATCTACGTTTCAAGGTCTTACGACCAACGGTATCATAACCAAGTTGCAAGTATAATTTATTAAATTTTTGATAATCAATATCTTCTCCATAAGTGAATGGTTTTTCCGCTTTTATTGTATATTCAGCTATGCCATCAATCATTTCACTTCTATTGTAACAGAAAAACTTACCTCTGCTCGGTTGAGACCGGACAAAACTGTTTAGTTGTGTTTGAACTACGTCACTTGCACCACCTTGTTGCGATCCTTCAACTTGATCTTTATGATCCATCATCAAGTGTCTTCTCAAAGTTTCTATTCCACCATTTTTGGTAACTTGTACTTGAATTTTTTTATGGAAAGAGAGATTAAGACTTAGAGGTATAGAATAGAAATTGTAAAGACAAGGAGTTTTTTTTTGTTTTTTGGTTTTGGAAAGAGAGACTAGTACTTGAGAAAATAAGATTAGGGCAATAGGAATTGAAAAATGAGATTAGAATTTGAGAGAATAGAGAGATTAAGATGAGAAGATTCTGTGAGAAATTGAGTTGAAATGGGTATGTATTTAAAATAAGAAGTAAAGGTAAGGTGAGATTTTCTTTTTTAAAATTATGTAGCCAACGGCTACATTTGGGTAATTGGGCTTAAATTGAGCCGTTACACTTACACACTTCCACACAAATCAGCTCAAAATTGAGCCAATTGTTTTTATATGAGCTATGAATATCTTATAGTATTGAGTGACTAATTAGTATAGAAAAGTCTAACATACACGAAGATAAAACTATAGATCAATTGTGTTTAAAATTAAGACGTTACAAGTATACATATAGGCTTTGTTCGGTCCCTTCAACTTATTAAAAATAATATATTATAAGATCTTTTTTGGTAAAAGTTGTGTTTGTTGGTACATGCTTTTCTCTCTCTTAGGTTCTACACATTTCTTCAATTTGTATAATCTCTGTTTTTAAAAAAAAAAAACTGAAAATAATCTATTATTTACAATAATGTGTTTGCGCTCAACAAGGTCATAGTTAGATGTCTGACCTTTTCGGATGTACAATGAAGATATGACAAAGGTGATTTCATAATAAAGTATACCTTTTTCTATAATCAAGTATTTCTAAATTTACTCAACTTGACATGGAGATTTTCTTGTTTTCCTTCTCTGTCTCTCTTCATTCATTCATTCACTCCTTACACGGTTGAAAGAACAAAGACAACCCAAAGGATGTATAGGGCACTCCAACAGGACTTGGTTGATCAAAGGGGCAAGTCCAAGATTGAAATTGACACACCTTAATTTGGTAAGAGGCCGCTTAAGGAAAATGAGTAAACATAAGCAAGACTGAAAAATGAACTTGGAAAAATAAAATAAGCTTTGTAGGATAACTTTCAGGACATGAAAACCAGTCATTTTCTTTCCCTTAAATTTGTCATTGAGGATTCTTTTTCCCCTTGTCCTTCCAAAATTTTGATTTACACATTATCGCATGATCTTCAAAAACTGAGATTTAACTTACCAAAAAAAAGAGAAAATGACACAGTCCAAAACAATAAAGTAAATAAAGATAATTGCTTCATGTGGCTGTTGCTGATTCAGTCAAACTTTGATCAAACCGCCTGGACAAATAGCCAGCAAATGCAAGAACCACAATACTCACAACCCCAACCTTGATCTTACCCGAATGTCCAAGCCGCTTTCCCTCAGTTGCACTCGTATCTTGTGGGTCACAAATCCTTGCTGAATCACGGGCTCGAAGGGACGCATCCTTTGAATACTTAGCATATGATTCCACCAGTTCTGCAGTAAGTTTTGGTTTCAGCGAACCTTTAGCCACTTGCAAGTGCCGGTCAAATACCGTTGTTGCAGAAATGTCCTCTCTCAGAGCGACTATTCCAGCTTCCCTGCAAAGGCCCTCCAACTCTGCCCCTGTGAAAAGCTCAGTTTCTTCTGCTATACTTTTGAGATTGACGTCGTCTCCTAGATTCATGTTTCTTGTGTGGACATGGAGTATCTCGTATCGAGCTTCCAAGTCTGGTGGTGGGACGTATAGAACCTGCATATTTTTTTATATCATAGTATTAGTTTTTTTTTTTTATAAATCTACCTCTGGAAGAAGGGAAGTTTCTTAATCACCATTCTTTTTTAGAGAAAGTTTATATCATAACCCCAACCTCCAGGCTCAGAAGTTTCACAGCGGATTGCTTTATCTATTTTGAGTTTGCAGTGGGTGTATTTTGAGTCCTATTTACATCAACATAGTTAATTAAATTGACTATACTGGTAAACAAGTGTGATTTTAATAATAAAAAATGAAACTCAAAATGGTTGGTTGGAAGTTTCATGAAGAGTATTGTTTTTGAATATATACTCCTGTTTGAAAGGTGCTTCTGAAACCAGCGAGGGTAATTCACCAAGAGAGTATTAGTGTGCTTAGAACATACTAATTATTTCACAATTCCAAAGGGAGTAGAATTCAGAATCAAGAATGTGGTTTTACCAGATCAAAGCGTCCAGGGCGCATAAGTGCAGGATCTATTGCATGCGGCCTATTTGTGGCAGCCAAGACGAGAATCCCCTGCAACATTGAAACGGGAATAACCATCCATATGAAAACAATTTCATATATACTTCAACTGGTGCAAATTGTAACAAAAGGCTCTTATCACACATTGCAACAACTGCGTTTTCTTGACAAGGAAAAAAAGCTTTTATCATAAATCTTGCCTTTTGTTCAATCGCAACAGAATTGACAAAAAGTAAGGATTGCGAGAGTTGAAAGTATAACATTTATACCTTAGCCTGCTCTAAGCCATCCATCTCAGTGAGCAAAGTTGATAAAAGTCGCTCCCCGGTGAAGTTTCCACTAGAATTCCCACCTCTGCCATATAATTGTTACAAGAAAAGGTGAGTTCCATTGGAACAGCTAGAATTGTTATACCCATCAATCTGTACAAGATTTCATCAGACCCTAAATAATCAATGCAGGGGCAAAAGTCGTTCTTGAAAACAATATATTTCCCTAAACAAAATATAAGAGAATAGTCCAAGACATGTAAAAGTGCAAGTTTTTATAGGACCAATAACAAATGCGATCTCTTGCCACCTGGAATTGCTTTAAAAGAGATAAATAAGAAGATAAAGGAGCGGGATAGTGACCTTCTGCCACCAATATTATCAGCTTCATCAAAAAACAGTATGCTTGGTGCTGCTAGTCGAGCTCTTCGAAACGTATTCCTTAACAAAGCCTCTCCATCCCCAACGTACTTCGAATTAAAATCTGCACCACTGAAGATAGAAGCATATATATTCAGTTATTTAAACCGGGGAATATGACATGTGGATCACATAATGCTTTAAAAATGGAAAGCAAACTGTGATTTGGAGGTGGAAAATAGCAAACTGTGTAATAGATTCAGTAATTTCACTTACATCTTCACTTATAAGTGACAATTTAACCCTATGGTTGCATGCGACATACAGATGAAACCACCTTAGACTTATATAAATTGTCAAATTCACATCTAAATGCCAATGGTTACAACTTACAACTTACAACTTACAAGCATATAAGCCCCAAGTACATAGTAAAGTGGAAAAAATAAATAAGGATAGATAAAAGGGATGACCTCAATGAAAAGAATGAGGCTTGAGCAGCATGAGCTGCAGCTTTTACAAGGGTAGTTTTTGAGCATCCTGGTGGGCCATGCAGAAGAATACCACGTACAGGCGAAATCCCTAACCTTGAAAATGCATCAAAATGTTTGATAGGCCACTCAACTGCCTGCTTCAGCTTTTTCTGTCCATTATGGAAGAGCCAGGATTGGGTGAGAAACTTGCTTTTATCTATTAAAGAAACTGAATTATCGAGTTTTGCATATTAGTCGAAGAAAGTAGCACAAAATTTGCTTAAAACGGCTATAGTACATTGATTAGTGACTTAAGGCATTCACTCTTCATGTAACCCATCTTATGTTCCATTGCTGCTCACAACTGTCTGAATCCAGCAATACGTACATCTTACTCTAAATCCTACACTTAACTATTTTTTAACCAAAAGAAAGGTGCTTTTAAAGACTAAACTAAAACATCATGTCCTCTTCTCCATCTGACAACCATTTTGTGGGCAAAGTTTCATTCGCAATACGAGAGAGTGGCTGAATAATTTGAAATAATAAAAGTCCACTAACCTTCAATTCATGTAGACCCCCAATGTCTTCCCAAGATACACTGGGGATTTCCACAGTGACGCCTCGTGTTATGCTTGGACCAACTACTAGTTTAGCAGACTCCCAGTCATCCAACATTATGCTCCAAAAGTCAGCAGATCCAGTCATTTCCAAAGCCCTTTTAATTGCTGATGTTGCAGCCTCACGGCATAAAGCTTCCAAATCAGCCCCAACATACCCGTTACAAGATGATGCTATTGTACGCAAATCAACATTTGGGTCAGGCCTTATCTTCCTAGTATACAACTGGGAATAACAAATACATAGATGAGAAAGAACCGCATCAGATGCTATCTCCTGCATTTGTTAGCTAATTCAGTCAAAATTATTACTACAAGAATCAGTGTGCAACAAGCATGAAATAATCATCAGGATTGACCTTTAATATCTGAAGGCGTTCATCTTCAGTAGGCGTTGTGACCTCAACCTCAGCATCAAAACGTCCTGATCGTCTGAGTGCTGGATCAATAGCATCAATCCTTCATATAATTATCTTCAAGTTAGTTACATATATCAGAAGCAATAGCTCATCCGACAATTTCAGGTTAGACAGTAGAACAGGATCTTATCCCTCACTAAAATTTAAAGCTATAATAACACAGAGAGCAGATGATGAATATAACCTTCCTTATACAGTAAACAGCAGATGCTCAACTGAGTTACTTTAAATTTAGATTAAAAAAAAACATGGGCGGGTTTATAACCTGTTGGTTGATGCAACCACCACAAATTGTGGAGGGGAGGATGAAGGCTTATTTGAGTCCATCAGTGTAAAAAGTTGAGAAGCTAACAGGACATCTTGCTCTCTTCTGAAAAGACATTTAAATGGCTATTAACACACTTTGAGAGGGATATGAGAACACAACTAACATTTGATCTTCTCAGAGTTAAACACTACAAAAAGGTTAGTAGAATTATGACCCTGAAGCAATACTTCTTATTCCATTTACCTGGAGTTCCGTCTTGGGCAAAGTGCATCTATCTCATCGATGAAAATAACAGAAGGCTTTCCTGATGAAGCATGTGATGATGCCTCCAAAAAAGCCTCCCTTAGGATTTTCTCACTTTCTCCTACATGTGCTCTGTGAACTGTATGTGGACTGCACTCCACAATCAAAAACAAGACAGCCAATTCTCAGTCAATCAATAAAAGTCTATTTAGAAGTCCTTAATAAAAGAAACTTAAATAAGTGTGTAAAAATGACGTCCAGTTGGGTAAAGCCTACCTAATGACAATTAGCTTTGCATCACATTCACGAACCACTGCACGTACCAAGCTTGTCTAGTATCGATACAAGGAACAAAAAAAAATTAACCTCAATGTAGAGACATAAACCGAAGAATTGCATAACAAAAAACATATACTGGACAGCAGTAGCACTTGAAAATTATGAGTTGAAGTTTGCCAAATCTATCAGATAGCCCAAATACACCATCACTACTGCCCAGTTGTTGAAATGTGACTAGTAACAATCCATCATGAAAAGCAAATCCAATATAAATCCCAAGACATCCACTACTAGTATAATTCAAACCAAAAAAAGGAAATTATTGACAAAATCTAAGTATGATTGAGTGTTTCACAGTTTTTACCTTCCCAGTTCCCGGAGGACCATAGAGCAACAATCCACGACGCCACTGGAAGCACGAAGCATAATAGTTACTGGCAAAGAATGAGGAACCCTAAACTACAAAAAGAAAACCGAATTGAAAGGGATAAGAAGAAGAAGGGGAAGGGAATACCTTGAGACCAAGCTTTTGAGAAAGGTGGGAATAGGTGTGAGGGAAAACGATGAGTTCCCTGAGAGATTGGAGTGCTTCGGCGTTGCCGGCAATTGCTTCCTCTGCATTCCAGTCGCTGTCAATCTCTCCCTCCATGAGCAGTTGTAATTCGGTTTTGAAATTCTGTTTTTTTTTTCCCTTTCTTTTCGTCCGCCACCGTCGGAGCCGAGCCCCAACGCCAGTCTGCCCTCGTCGCCGTCGCCGCCTGGCTGGTGTGCCGAGTCAGTGCTGTCGTCGAAGAGCTGCCATTGTCGTGACCTGTTGCTGCTGTTCGCTGATTGCTGGCTACGCATCTGGGCAAAGGCAAAGGCAAGCGTTTCTTTTCATTTGGGCCAAATTCTAATTTTTGGTGATCCACTAAAATAAAGAGGAATTGGGCCAGCACTAAGTAGTACTCCCCCCAAAAACAAGATTCAAATCTTCTGTCCCCTTAGCACGTCCCACTCCCGTGTCCCTCCCTTCCTATTAGTCGAAACTATGAGTCCCCCCTATATTTTTCCTTTAATTCTACCGAAATAAATAATATCAACCAATAGGAAGGAGTGGGACGTGCGGTGGGACAGAAGATTTTCGTCCCCAAAAACATGTCCGTCTTTCCTTTTCGGTCGTCCCCAAAAGTTTGTCTATCTCTATTTATTTCCATTTATCACTATGTTTTTACATTCTTACCCTCATACAATCTCATATATTACACTCATTATTCAACTTTCTTCTCCACTTTATCATGTTTTCCAATAACAATCCTATATATTACTCCTTTCTATTACCTTTTTCATCAACTTTATCACTTTTTCCACATCATCTATCAAACTTTACCACATTCATTAATCCGCGTACAAATATGCTTTATGGACAAGTTTTCCGGGACGGAGGGAGTAAATTAAAAGCCTTACCACTGGCATATGCGTAGTAATTCCACCAACAATACCTTGCAATAAATCCCTTCCAACTAGGCTGAGTTAATGTTTGTAAATTTCACCTTATGCCCATATTAACGTCTCTAGTAGATGTAATTATGAATAGGTTATATACATATATATATATACACACACGTGATTAAGATGCGATTCATGCTCGATTACATAGGGATAATGGACTAGTTATAAAATTATCACCTTAAAAAAATGATAAACTATTCCGCAAGACAAAAACATATGATTAATTAGGCTATGAACGTGTCTACATATAAACCCTCACTAAGTATTATAGCGAAGAAAGATAGTTTGAGGGGCTTTTAGAAATTGAAATAGAATATATATTAATTTACTTCGCTCGTTATGAAAATCGCGCCTAATTTAGGTCAAGTACTCGGGTTGTCGAAAGCTCATGAACCGATTTCCGTAGGACTCAAATCCCAAAAATCAAAGGCAAGTGGATGGTTCTTTCTTTCTACTCGATATTCGTGAATTCACGTTCCGTCGTTACCATATCCATCTTGTTGGGAACGCCTTGTTTGAATAAAATGAACTTAAGATTATTTTTGCTTAGAAATAATGACCCTGTTGTTCGTATTATTATCATTTCATATTGCGCTAGTACTTGGACTTAGGACCGATTGATTGTGGCCTTGTGTGTTTAAATGTCTCATTTGAGACTTTGTTTTGGATTAGAATAGTGATTAGGGGTGAGAGCTCGTCTCTGATAACACCTCTCAAAAAGATGTATTAGGATGTACCTATACCCTAATACTGGGGCATGATTCTGCCCGCTCTACCGCTCAGAGGGGCGATAGCACACTAGCTAGGTGCTCAACTATGTGGCTCTAGGCTCATTCAAGGGGGTCGCCGCATATAAAAATCTTTAATTGAATTGTTGAA
The DNA here is from genome assembly GCA_963924305.1 of Polygonum maritimum. Taxonomy (NCBI): domain Eukaryota; kingdom Viridiplantae; phylum Streptophyta; class Magnoliopsida; order Caryophyllales; family Polygonaceae; genus Polygonum; species Polygonum maritimum. Next base: position 35,992,167 of record OZ002728.1, read on the forward strand.
ATGAATATTCATCAACTATGTGGCTCTAGGCTCATTCAAGGGGTCGCCGCATATAAAACTCTTTAATTGAATTGTTGAAATGAATGTTCATCAACTATGTGGCTCTAGACTCATTCAAGGGGTCGCCGCATATAAAAAATCGTTAATTGCATTGTTGAAATGGTTATTCCTTGGGTGGCTCTGAATCTTATGAGTTTCCACATCCGAAATCGTTAAAATAGAGTGTATTGTTGAAGTTGAATTGTTATACTAAACCTTGATGTGCATTAATAAGTTCCCAACAAAATCATATTCATCTTTCGTTCCTAGGAATCACCGCCTTGTGATTTCCTCTTCTCAAAAGAAAGCTCGTTATTCACCTCCCTTCGGATTCGTTCTTTTTATCTGAGTTGTATTCGAATGAAGCCTCGTTCTGTAAAATATATCACACTCTCACCTCAAAAGAACCTGATTTGTCATGCAATCTCTCAGTTCCCTTTGGACCTTGATACCGACATACTTAGCCTTTTAAGAACCTAGTCACATTCTACCACTTGCTTAGTATCGCGTTAGACTAATACCACTTTCTTTTCTTCCCGACATTGGTCGGCTGATATTTCTTACTTTTATGGAAATATCAGGAAGTGAAGACAGGTTTGTTGGAGACCAAAGACGAAGACTCGAGGATTTAAAGGAAGGAAGATTTTCAAGAGGTTTCAAGTTATTTTAGATATTTTGAAATTTCCTATGTTGTTCTTATGAAGGATCTTTTAGTCGTCACTTTATTTCCGCTGCAAAATGATTTATATGTCTTCTGCACTCAAACATTGTTATTTTGTATCATTGATCATTGATTTCTAATCATATATCAAACATCGAATTACTTTTGATGTAATATATGTTCAATATATTGTTTTCTATGTACGCGTTATGTTACCAACCGCCTTGGGTGGCTTTGGATGGAAAAATCCGAGGTCACTGATATGTAATACCCTTGAGTACAAAATAGGGGTGTTACAATGAATAAAAAAATCCTAAAGATATGGGGTATAAATTAAAGGATATGGATCATAAAAAAGGAAATAGTAAAAATATATGGAAAATTACTTTGTACGTGATTACTATACTGTAGTACTCCTGTCCTTTATTGATTGATTTTTGTAATGGTAATTGCACAAAATTGAAGAACATCTAGTATTACTAAAAAGGACAATTGTTTTAAACGACACACATTTTTATCGGCCCGGCTCCACTAGAGTTCAAAGAGAACTCTATCTATAGAGTTGAAGAAATATGATCCCTTGATCAAGATCTGTGGTTCATATTAATCCACATAAGCTAATCCCCATTATCCTCCGTAATTTATCTCTCACGAGTCATATTAAAGTAAAATAGTAACTTATCCCAAATCTTGTATTCTGTGCTCCTTTCCTTCCATAATTGTTCCTCTTGCTTCTGCTTATCTATTTCACCTTTCCATGAGCTCTTGCTTTAAGATTTATTTTTCTCTACTCGGTAACACATAAGTTTTAATCTCTGGAACATAATAAAACCATTGTGGAAGAAATAGTGCAATAAAACCCAACTTCTACCCACAATTTTTGAGTATGGACTTAGGGTTCTTTAAAATAATTGTTGAAGAGTTGAATAAATCTGAGTTCATGGCTACAACTTGCAAGTATTGATCGTGGTAGGACTAACGTTGAGATTATACCTTGGAAAATTAATTTAGCAATAACTCTTAATTTGATTTTGTAGTTCTTTGAAGCCTGATAATGGAACTGGGCAAATTTCTTCTTCTTCATTTCTATGTTATAAAACATGCTTCCTTGATAAGTGAGATTAGAAAAACAACCACCATTTTATGACAGAGTTTTTAATAGTCCAGACGAGACAGTCAAATCCGATCGTATTGTAACAACCTAAGGTTCATTCGCATTTAATTGGAATTTAAGGGGTTCAAACAAGCATATTGTAAGTTAAAAACTATGAAGTATGAATTTATAATGCTAGTCTAACTTGATTGAAGGACAAACAAACTTACAAATTAACCAAGTGATACTCTCTATAGCGTTCAAAATCAAAAGGATAGTGATATCTTTGAAATTGGTGAATGAATAAAAAAATATTGACGTGCAAAGAATTGGTTTTTGGTACATTTCACTATCTTTACTTTCTCTTGTTAAATTTATTTTTCAATTATGATGGAGAGAGAACAATGGGATAATTACTTTCCTTTTAGATCTTAATGAGATATAGATTAATATCAACCATAGATTTTGATCAAGGGCTTGTATGTCTTAAACTCTATCGATAGAGTTCCCTTTGAACTCTACTGGAGCCGCGCAACATTTTTATAGGAAGGGAGTAGTTTTTTATACAAAATCTTTCTATTATTGAAATTGAAGTAAGAATTTTTTTGAAAGATTTAGTGAAGCGGGTCTAGTGGAGGTGATAACGGGGAACATCAATTTGTTTTGATTCGCTAATAGTAACAAACAAATTCAAAGAATGTATAATTTTTGAAATTAAGAGATTTGGTTAAATAAAATTGATTGGTGTATACTACGGTATCATTCGGTTGAGGGAGTCCATGGTAGAAATTTTCATAGCATCATCTATCCGACGAACGATCATTGTTTTTGCCGCCTCTTTCATACTTATTACGCAACGATTTAGAACCCAGCAGGAGGGACAAAAATCGGCCAAAGCCTTTTTCCAAAGGCGTACAACACCGAGACAAAATCTCAAGTACGTTCGTCGGAAGTGGTGAGCTTTTCTTTTCCCAAGGTCTAGTCTTAGCGTGGTTGGCGGCATCCGAGGACATTGATGAAAGGACCGAAGAAAACAACGTCATCGAAGAGTTGATGAGGTTGTTTATGAAGATGTGCATACCTTGAAATGATATATATATGTATAAATAATTTAAAGTTGTTTTATAAAATTATAAATTTCTAAAAGTAAAAACATGATGTAAATGATGTGGAAATAAATAATATGATGTGTAAATGACATGTCAAAATTTTAAAGTACAAAATTCTTTCAAATAAAAATAAACATTATTCAGATTAATATGGTAGTGACACGTGCCAAAATCTTAGGTGGCACAATCTACGATCGCCATGTAGACTATTCCTAGATGACGTGATCGGTCCGGATTGGGGGGTCAAAATTCAATGAAAAACCGAACACCGTAGTAGTACAAGGGTACGGTGTCGAACGCTCGGGAGTTCGTGCGTTGAGTGCACCAAAAAGACTTAAAATAGGGAAAGAAGGGTAAAACAAGGAAAATCAAAGCAAACAACTCGGGACCGACATGGGTCACTTCGGCCCGAGAAGGATCGACAAAGGTTTTGCACGGGACCGACACAGATTGAAGTTGGGCCCGAGGTCTGGGAATGTCGGACTAAGCAATAGGAGAGATCGGTCTTGGGTTTTTGGGTTCCATCCCTAACTAGATGTGGGTAATTCCACCCCAATTCAGCCAATAAGTGTTGATCCTCGTAGGATCGAGGTTGTTTGCCTTCGATCCTGCCACTCTACACATCGACCCTAGGGAGATTGATTTCCCTTTCGATGCAAGGTCAAGTGATGGCAATAGATTGCTTTCACTCACTCTTGCCAATCACAAGCCCTTGATCCCTTGCTTTCACAAGAGATTGTAGCTCTATGTAGAGAGGATTCCTAGATCAAACACTCAAGGCTATGGAATTGGGGGTTCACACCCAAACCTAGCTAGGGGTTTCCCCCATAGCCCAAGACTATGGAATCTACTCCATGAGACTAGAGTAAAAAGCAATCAAAGGACAAAGCAAACAATTCTCAATCATCAATCTCAAACAAAAGCCAAATCTCATTCAATTCAAAGGGAAATCACAAGATCCAAACTCAAATCCACCAATTGCTAAACAAAACAAGTTCAAACTCACAAATCCTTCCTAGATCTAGCTAACCTCCACCGATTTCTCCTCTTCTTCTCCTCTCCTTTCTTCCTCCTTGCTCTCCAAGTCTTCCTTGAGCCTTTGAGAGTGATTAATTGTGTCTAAGCTTGGATAATCCTCTAATTGTCTTCTCTCCTTTTAATTAGAGCCAAGAATATCCAAAAATGGAAGAGGGGCAAAAGTGGTAGATCACATTTGTGTGCCTTGGTGCCCAATCCACAATTCCGCCGACTTGGACCGACATGCGTGTACCTCGGGCCCGACTTTAATCCTTAGTGGTTTTAAATATATATAATAGAGAGACATCATGACGCAATTAGAAAACTTTAATCCTTAGTCGTTTTAAATATATATAATAGATTACGAATCATACTCTTTATTTGATTAGGAAAAAAGATTTTGTATCAGAGGTGTTTTCCGTTCAAACTAGGGAATGGAATAGGGTTGACTACACTTTGGGTTGTTCACCCCTCAGAGGACAGTGAACCTCATGTCTCTTAAGAGGCCGCTGTCATTGGTATGCTACGTTGAGCTCGGGAGGAGGCACCGTGCTATCTTATAACTTTGAGGATGAAGAATTTTCTGTAATCAATCTCCCTCCTGCTCTATTAGATATCCCGATGCATGTGTCCAAGATTGGTGATAGACTATCTTTGTTTCAGTTTGTGAGATCAATCATCAGGCAAGCTTCAAGGGGTTTCGCATGATGTGAAATTTGGTCTATGGAAGACTATGGAGAAGTAAGTTCTTGGAGTAAGGTAATCACCTTAAGCTAAGAGAGGGACAATTTGAAGGATGTCTTATGGGTTCGGGAAAACCATTCTGAGATGTTAGTAAGTATCACCAATGAAAATGTGGTATCATAATTGAAAGAAATGTTCGAGAATTGCGGGTTTTCGGAGCCCACAATAACATGTGAAGTAATGGTCAAGCCGTACATGAGACTGAGACCATCAAAGCATCGTACTTTGCTGAAGAAGGTATCATAAGTGAAAGAAATGTTCGAGAATTGCGGGTTCGAAACATCATGGTGTCTGGAATTCCATATATCTGAAGACAAACACAAACCAATAATGTGTGCAATATTAATAACGTCTAGAATGAATAATACCAAATACAAAAAGTCATAGTGTTTGAAATACTAATAACGTCTATATGGATAGTACCGATTACAAACACGAACCTATAACGTCAAACATACTAGTCATGTGTGAAATACTAATAACATTTAAATGGATATTGTTGGGCCCTCTAAAAATCAAGCCCATGGCCCAACGAGGGTAAAGCCCAATGACCAAAATCTCAAGATCTATCCGTTCCGAAGATCACGCACCCCATTAACACCTCTAACGGCACTGTAGCAAGACGATAATCTTCAACGCTCGCAATCATAACGATAGGCGAAATTCGCGGGATCACGAGCATTGAAGGCAAACGGCTCGATTCCAGGAGAAGGGGACGATATAAAAGGAAGGATAAGGAAGAAGAAGGACACAACATTGAGCACTCACAACCTCTCAAGCAATACTTGCCATTCTCGCATCAATCTCATCAATTGCAATCTTTTCCTTTTAGAAACCTATTGTACTCAAATCCTCTCAATTGTACCCAAGAGCAACATCCAGAAAATCAATACAATTTGCATCTCCATTCTCGCCATTCTTTTAATCTCGATATCTATTATTTTCGTTATAATTTCCTGTTCATTGTTTCTAACGCGTCGTGACGACTTTGTGACTAGGAGTCCCTCATTGTAGCGAAGTAACGTGTTTACACAGTTAATTCGCCCAAAACAGATATAACCATACCGATTTCATGAAGCATAGAATCGTCACACTGATATATATATTGCATCAAGCTAGTACCCTAGGTATTATCGCCGCTTGTGTTGCCTTTCGATCCCTGCGGTCTTAATCCCTCTAATATGATGCAATACAACTTTGTAACACAATAGCACTGGTAAAAAAGATGACCGACTCACCAAAGCCAATGCGGGCAAGCTCGTGTCTCATAATTTCAAGATTCAACCCAATAGTGAGATAGAAGAAGACAAACACTACAAGGCATGTATATGGGGAGAGTGTAATGGTAAACTAAAAAAAATGGAGGCGGACAAGAAGAGAAGACCTCCATAGATCACAGCCATAGGCTATTGTGGGGTGACCAAGACGACTACTACAGCGAGGTAGAGCATTGCGAAGCCGTGGATGAAATCTTAAAGCATCTTCAACGTGACAAAGAAGGGCCCCTTATACATCAAGTCATTATTGGGTATCGTTCAGACATCGTGTACAATGAAGCCTCCTTTCAATGACTTGTGAGCAGAGGCCTTGATAGACAAAATTAGCACTTAAGATGACTTGTGTAATCTTCCTTTGGTTATTTTATATTAGTGTAGTTTTGGTTCTAAATTTTTTCTTTCATTGATTTTATTCACAAATTTTGAATATACTTACAAATACCTTCAAAATTAAGAATAAAATCATTAAAAAAACACATGTAAATCACATATTATATCCACGCATATAACATATTGTAATGATGCATATGGGTAATTGATTTCGTGCATATGCATAAGTGCCTCCGAAGTTAATATATACAACTAGTAAAGCAATATGATAATGTATATGATGTATTAAAATCATGTATATACATAGCTGATTTTTCGGCTCCCTATTATTATAGAGTTGTTTATATTTTCTCTTTCTATAATTTCAAGATTAAATCTCAATCATTTATAGTCTATAGATCCCATGATTTATATTTATCTATAGTGTATCATCATAAACTAGTGTATCAATAAAACCTAAATCTATAGGGATATAGATATAGATTAAAGTTCAATAGAGAATTCTCAATCTATAGGAAAGTGCTATGACTTTGGTTTTTTTTCTTTTGCGAAAAGTCGGATTTGTCTTTGAACCCGTTAAGAACATTCTAAAATAAGTTTCCCACCTTATAAATTTCATGACCACCACGTTTGCCCCAACCAGAATTTTTCGGGTTTTCCTAGATCAATTTTAAATTGGGTTTCGGATTTAAATTACGGATTTAAATCCTGAAACTTCCTTGTGGATCAAGCTGGGTTTACGAGTCGGAATAGCTTTGGGATTAGCTTTTGACGAGTCTGTTACTGATTATTACAAATGAATATAACTTAATGTATTGAATGTGATAATCCAAACAAATCCGTAATGAACTAAACACAGGTGAAAAGCTAGAATGACCGAGCTTATTATAGTGTCAATAGTTTACATACTACAGCACATCAAAAAGCTAGAAAGAATGTCTTTGCTACTGTTTGTTGCAGCTAGTACAATACAGCAATGACACAATGTGATGATGTGAGAACTTGTTATCCACCATAACTCACACATCCGCAGGGAAGCAAAAACGCCACAACGGCCGGACATCATTACCATTAGCCTTAACCGAAGTAAATTATTCAGGCAGAAAGTGTAGCAAAAATTATGAACAAGAAAATTTTAACATTTTAGTCACACATCCAAAATCAGATTTCCTAACAGCTAAGACGCTAAACAATAATCATGTGGATGATAATACAGCTTATCAAAAGGCAAAAAAAAAAAGGCTAGTAAATAAACGCCAGCTTAGTTGGTCTTCTTCTCATCCTCGTTGGGCTTAGCTGAATCTATTGCTTCAGTGGGAGCCTGATCTTCATCCTCGCCAACGAATCCAAACTCATTCACTCGCTTGCGATCAACAGGGTAAATCCATCTTTGATATACGTATATCAAAAATATGATATCTGCAGGATATAAATGAAAGGACGCCATGATCAATACTCTCTCTCAACAAATATACAGTTACAGTGAACAAAGATGACAAGGAAAAGCAACACATGGGACTGAGAAGAATCTCACCATCACGGAAGACTGAAAGCCGATGGAGGAGTGGCATCTTGATGACAAAGGCAAAGAGATCATCAATGATTGTGTTGAGGAATTTGTAAGTCATTTGTCTCCAGGGCATATGAGCCACAGATTTCAGCTTGTAGTTTATGAACAGTTGGGGACACATCATGATGAATCCTGCGATTCGAGGCATCCATTAGAGCATACTGAAAGAACGGTTGCTAGAAAATGTGGTAGAAAGTAATGATGTGGGAGATACTTCAATATGCAATCAAAATCACTTGGTTCACAAAGGCAGTTTAGATTCAGTGGGGTTACTCTATTTATAGATTTACCATTACCCTATGGGTAAACACTAAGAAAAGATAAAATAAAGAATGTAAAAGGGATTATATAATTTATATCTGATCCTTCAAAATATATTTTGAGGGTGTAGATTTTACCAACTCTACCAATAAAAACTAAAGGGATTAAGATGCAACAATATTATAAGATGTGAAGCTTACCAAACATGTATACACACTGCGTCATAGAAGAGAGGATCCATGAGTACCAACTCTTGTGGCGCTCATACTTCAGTGAATAAATGGAAGAACAGGCGACAAGGAAGAATAGGACATAAGCCAAATACTTCATAGCAATATCATCATATTCCTTGGTCCTGTTGTTTTTGTAAGAATCACGGTCTCTGAACCTTAGCATAGGAATCCTCCCAGATCTATCAATCTGCCAAAAGAAATGAAAATGGTGTTAAGAACAAGAGCTTAGAAGAAAACTCATATTTCATAGAAAATAATACATAGGCATCGTATCAATGCACGATTATGAATCTAAATTTATTATACCTCTATGTGCATAGCTTTCCCTATTTTCCAGAACTCAATACAGCAACCAACTCCAGAACTTGCAATTATCATCCAAGAAGTGTCATTGTCGAGCAGATAGAGAAAGACAACTAGCTGACTAATAAAGCTCACAACCACTGATTTGGCAGATAAACCCTCCATAGACTGGTTCTTCTTCCAGAATTGTATATCTGTCACATTAGAATACAAGTAATGTAAGCTAAATCCATTGAATGTAGCAGCACAAAATCTATTTTATAATATGCTGGGGTTAGAAAATAGCCACTGCTTACCATTCTTGAAGGCAAAGAAATCAAAGACAGAATGAAGCATTGAGACAACCATAGTGATCACCAGAAGATAGGGATTTCCTTCAAGGAATATTTTCTGCAGAAGGGTGGATTAAAACAATTGACAATCATCTAAGTGTCGTAGAAATCAGAACAATATGTGCATGTGACATATTTACAATCAGGAATTAGAAGTGTCGCAATAATTCAAAACCAGCTACAATACCATTTTCTAACTTCTTTTATGAAATTGTTTGCAAGTACTTACAAGAAAGATGGAAAACCGATTAATAGAAAAGGAACTGCAATATTGTTGCTTGGCAGCTAGTACCATTTAGGATTTTAGGTGGATAAAAATTTTCAACAATCATTGTCCAACTAATCTCATTTTTTGAGCATTTTTATACAGGGTAAACCATATAACTTTGGCAAAAATATCTAGTAAATCATTAACGAATTTATCTGATATTATGCTATATAGAGTTATCTGGATCTAAGATTTAATTTTATAGTTTTCATTATTGGCTGCGTATTATCTGATTTAAACTAAGGGCTGACACCATGGCAATTGAAGACTTCTTTTCAACTGATAGAAATCATTTAAATCTCATGACTGATGAAGTTACCAGATATCATGCTACATAGAGGATCTGCACCTCAGATTAATTTTACAGGGAAAATTAACTTGAAAAGCAACTGTTGTCAAAACTCTTTAAGCATGATTAAGTTTAGCAATGGGAGATTCTGAACACAAAACATAATGCAGTGCCAATAATAATGGTTTTCTGTTATCAGTTAAGCAGATACCTTAAGCTGATCACCCTCACCCTCAACCATGCTTCCATAGCTGTGCTGCATCTTGAATGATTGATCAATCTGCAGGAATAGTTGCCACTTCGTCAAGCTTATAGGACCCACCTCCAGATTCATTGGCAGTTCATTGACCGTCTCATTGACAGGAATGAACTTATCCCTCAGTAGCCAGAACTCGTTGAAGTAGATGGTTGGGAAATAATTGCTTGTTTTTGGCTCAACATTCAAATCTATGTATAGGCTTAGGAAACATCAAAACCACAAGTCAATTTGTCAAATAGCGCTGTTATCTCATGGATGGTCAGTAGGGTAAAAACTACTAGTCTTTCACTTTAAAAGTTCACCGCTGCCGAACCTCAAAATTTCTTACAGTTGCAATGGAATACTAGAGTAATGACAATTATGAATCAAAGCCACACCTAACGTGAGCACAAAGACAAACAAGAGGCTGAAGATATATCAATAGGTATGTCGCAGATATAGCAGAAACAGAGGAGCCAAAACATTTACGAAACACGATAACAGTGAAGGATACATGGAGTAACAAATGGTGGAACAGCATTGTGAGAGTACCTGCCAATGAAATGAAAAAAAAACAATGATAAACACAAAACAATCCACATAACTTCACTCCCCAAGCAATAAAATACTAAAGGTTACATCAATTGCAGGTAAATTACTACAAAAATATAAGAATAAGACTCCTATTTCTTTCTAATGGCAAAGAAAGCTTTTCCAAGAAGATGAATACAAAATTCAATAAATACTCCTAGTTTGTGATTATATTTAGAGCTTGACGAAGCGACTAATCTAATAACTGATAAAATGGAATTAAAAACTTTATAAGCTGTCCACCTCCAAAGAAGTTGATATTTCAATAAACTTGGTTGTATCAACCATAAGCATGTATAACAAAACGTAGCCAATCTCTTAGTCGTTAACACCTAACACTTGGTTCACTAAATTAGAACTCTTACCCAACTTCAACACCAGAACGAACACTGATATACCCATCTAGTAAAATACCATTTCATTAGAAAGTTTTTCCAGCTTGAAATAATCAAAGAACAAGCGAACATAAATGCAGTAAAAAAAGACAACCAGCTTGCAATCACACATTGACCACACCACTATAATCATCAGAGTTGAGAGCTACTGTATGTGTTTGATGAACAATCCATCTCTTCATGCTAAAATAAACTAACACTTGACAGCAGAGGTTCATACTAGTAACATAAACCAACTCTTGATAAATGTCATTCTTGAAAAATTGAAACAGGCTACAAACCTCGTAAAATCATCAACCAAATTGATTGTTATATTTGGCTTCCAATAAGAAATCCATTCCACAGGACCTTCATCCTTGGACTCAAGCTCAGCTTCTTCTGCCACCTGAAAAAAAGAGATGTAAGAAAATCTCATATTTCTCTTCACTTAACAAGAATTTAAAACTGTTTTGTCCTCATCTTGACCCACCCCCCCATTCCGCTTGAGCAGAACTTTACTGGATCAATGTTGTTACAAGAATTGTTTTTAAAAAAAAAACAAATTTTATGAAAAACATATACAAAAAACTGCAGTGCGCGTAGTGATAGTATCCTTCTCAATAGAAAGCAAGTTAAAACTGCTTCACTCATACCAAATGTGTGGAAAATCAAGCATGAGAAATTGTAAGAGAAGTGCAATACGTATTGGAGATATGAAAAATAAGAATGTAAACTATCCGTAATAGACTAATAGGTCTCCAGAACTAACATATATAGCAAGGTAAGCAGAAGAACTTTGCATGACAAATGGAGGCATTTACTTTTTTAACACTGGCATACTATCCCTTCAATCATTCAGCAAGAGCAAGTGGTGATATCAAATTAATAGTTATTTAGTCTAAATGATAAAATCAATTGTCATTGACGCAGCAAGTAGCTAATTATGCAATGATCCTAAGCAGCCATCGTAGAATCTCAAATACAGCTTGACAAGACAAGAACAGTCAAACAGGAGCGTACATTAGAGATTCCTTCATCTTTGGACTCTTCAGAGCTTCCAAGGAGGCTCCTCCTTTTGTCAGCCTTGGACTTAGGCAAGTATATCACCACAGCTGAAATCAAGATAAATTACACAATTATAAACTAGAAGAAAGGTCAGCACTATAAAATTACCCAGGAACCTGGATTATGATAAGCATTTTTGCTGGCCTTTATCTGCCATTTTGCACTAGAGGTCATGTAAGGTAGAACTTACGATTGCTTCTCCCAAAGGCTGCCAAAGGATTGTATTCAGGATCGCTAGGATCTGGAGAATAGCCAGATCGTGCAAAGAAGACATGAGCATACAGACTTCCGTTCTTCTTTAGTGCCTGCAGAAGAGAGAAATATGAGCTGCTAGGGAAGAGCCAAAGAAAGTGAAGTTACAGAATTACAAAAACATACAAAAATAAGGAAAAAGAATATGTCCTAATAGAGAATATCAAGCCCTAATGATTTACTATATTACTCCTTGATATTGAAGATTAGTTTGACAAGAAGAATGATACCTCAGTGGGATGATATTTAAATGAAAGAGTCCGGGTGCTTTCAGGTCCCCAAACTGCATAAGGAATATTTGTCTCTTGCCAAACAAGAGATTTCTCACTGCCAAAATCATTGAATTTTTCTTGCCCAGACAAGTACAGCCACATATCCTGAACAAAAGCAGAGAAAATATGAAATAAACACATTGCAAGTATATCATCTACAAAAAGATCATCACAACTATAACATAACAGTTTGGGGTGAAAAAAATTCATATATCACATATGTAATTAAACTATCCAACAAGAAAGGTACAGTATGTTTGGTATGGTTCCAGCAGAATTAGGGATGGGTTTCGGAATGTGTCATTCACATTCCCATGTCTGGTAAAGTAAAAAGGGCATGGGAATGGGCCATTCCTTGTAAAGGATGATTCCTACAAACACCACCTTTTGTACCCAAGCCTTCCCATCAGGTTTCGCCTGAACTAATCTCCAACTTTTTCCAGCCCCCTCCATGGAAGGGCATTTCCAGCGAAGCCCACCACTAGTGTGGGGATAGCTTCCTTGTGAAGTTTGCAGCTTGAGAGGTGATTTAGTGCAGAGGTTGGGACAGTGGCAGTGGACGAAGCAAGATTAAGTCCGCAAAGCAAGATGAATGTAGTGAACAGGAAGGAGCTTGAAGCAAAAGGCAGAAGAAGGTTGTAAGTTGGCTTGTCAAGGACGAAGAACAAGAACGTATCAAAAGGTAGAGGATGTAGTGGTGAGGTAACTCCAATACTTATTCCAAGTCAAACCAGATTTCACTGGAATTGTACCAAGATCCTTAAAACTGTAAACCTCTTAAGTCAACTCACATTGGATGATGACATGCAAGTTGCAACCAATCAGAGGATTCACCAAGTAATTAAAATGAAAGAGCTACGACAACATCATGCACAATAGCTTTCCATTGACAAACGAGTAAAACTATAAGCAGCACAGAATCACTAACCTAGAAACGCCAATGAAGAATACAACCTTTTTGCTAATCTAATAAACAAGCCTAACTGAATCCAGTTACACAGATTTCTTACTCCGCAAACTCAAAACAATCAATCAGGAAAACATAAAAACATCCAAAACAAATTGTCAAACACAACTTCTTTGATCCGTAGCTAGATGGAGACTAAACTTCAAACAGTACAGCGAACAGATGAATCAAAACCACTTCAAACTTGTAAAACAGATCTCAAATAAATAATGAAGTTGGATATAGGGAGATAACAGACCAATTGCTCTCCTTTTTGGAACAGATTGGACATCTGAATGGCAGGTTCGGAAGAGGAAGGCTTGCTAGGGGAAAAGAAGAATCGAGAGAGGAAGTACCAGAACACCCCCACCCGTATAATCCCTACAATTGTGTGCCATATACTCTTCTGCTCTTGTTGCTGTGGCTGTTGCCCTCCGTCCGCAACGGCGACTCGTCCGCCACCGGCGATTCCATCTGCCGGGGGAGCCATCGCCTATTGGTTCTTCTTCTCGCGGTTTCGCTTCGATCTGTCGCTCTCGCCACTTCCGATTCGAATCTTTGAGAGAGAGAGAGAGAGGAGGAGGAGGAGGAGCAGGAGGGTGAGCAAGATTTGACGCAAATAAAAATATGTGAGATATTTTCAGTGTTATGCAAATCGGCGGAATGTGGAAACGTGACTGTGAAGGTTTCTCTTTTTCTTTTTTTCTGATTTTAAATAAGCTTCGTCGTTAGAGAATAGATTACCCCTAAACCTCACTGTAGCACACCCAAGTACCCAACATCTATAAATTGTGCTAAAAAAAACATCTACAAATTAAAATTTTATCCCCGTCCACAAAATCTGAGGTTTTGTTCAGATACTCACCCGCTAAAGCCAGATATACGACTCTAATCGAATTGAAGATAGCCAAGACTAATCTCTAGCAAATCAATAAACGGCCCAAAAAAATTAAAATTTTATCAAAATTACACTCTTACCATACATTATTCTCTTCTTCCTCTCTTTGTCCATAAATCCTTTCCCTCCATAGTCCATAGTCCCTCTTCCTCTAGAATCATTCTTTCTCCTCTTTACCTTCATCAAGAAGTAACTACACTTCATTTTCCATCATAAGGTATTTATACTTCTCAAATTACACTTTTAGAGGGTTTACAATTTTACATGTTTACAATATTTGGATTTAAGGGTATGTAATTCGAAGTCTAATTTCTATGGTAATATCACTCAAATCTTATCAAATTCCTTCAATAACGGTATAATCTTATCAAAATATTTTTAGGTAGATTTGGGGACAAATTACATCTCGAAGGAATCAAGTCACTGCATGAGGTTGTAGAAAACGCAGACATAACCGCCAAATCCTCTTCGGCCTTAATGGCTTAATTGCAATTAATCATTATGGCTACTTTGGCCTCAGCCGTAATGGCTTGAGGCAACATAGCCACTACGGTTGGTTTGCCTTGAGTCATTACTCTTAGTACGGTTCAAGGCAAACTAATTCGTACTCTTATCATACTTTCTTGTACGTGAACGTGATAGCAACATGATTTTGTATTAAAAATGTATATATATGATATGATTCTTATGATTGTTATTATACTTGCTTGCATTTGCATGTGATAATTAATATTATCATTTTTTATAATATATATAGGATATAGTTCATTTGAGAATAATTTATTTGTTTACGTGTCGAGTGTGTCCTCATATATGTGATGTCGTTTATCATTATGGTTTCAAATTGTATGCATAAAGAGAAGATAATGTATATGGAGTAGCTAGTATTAAGGATTCATTGCGAGCTTTGTTGGTTTAAGCACATGCAAGACATGCAATCGAGTGCACCGCTTCTCGAGTGTGAAGATTAGCCTCTGGGATTTTCCAAAGTGAGAGAAGACGTACTATAAAGAGTTGGAATGAAGATTGAGGGTCTGGTTAAGATAGGGTGTTGTAGATGGATATGCTTGAATAAAAGAGATGTTAGGGTCGATGGGTACGGTGAGTGAGTACGTGGGTTATGCTTTTTCGTACATAATAAATAGTATAATATTTTAGTTCAATGTCTTGTACTCCCTCCGTCCCAATTTGTTTGTCCTAAAGGACACTTTTTGTGGTTATTAAGGAAGAGATAAAGTGGTATTGAGAGATTGGAAAGTGGGTAAAGGTTGAAATTAAATGAGGGTAGTTTTGTAATTTTATATATGTAAAAAGTGGAAAAGTGATAAAGTAGAAGGAAAAGTTGGATTTTAAGTGTAAAAAGTGAGATTGAATAGGGGTAAGATTGTAAGAAATTAATGATATAAATGTAAGGAGGACAAACATTTTAGGACGACGGAAAAGGAAAGAGGACAAACAAAATGGGACGGAGGGAGTATTTGTTTGTGGGCTTTCCTTTTAGATGTGCTTCACATTTGTTTTTTGTTTTTTTTTTCGGTCGAAACACATTTGTTTTTATTTGGTGTGTTTATCGTTGTAAATGAACCGAAAGGTTCAAGAGATCAACTTAGTGTTTAACTCACTTAAAAATAATTCGTGGTCAGTTTAATTTGTAAACAAGGCACAATTTTAAGGATCAAAGAGTTGAATAAGCCGAACTTTAAGTACAAGAAAACTAGGATAGCTTATTCACAAGGAAACATGATTGTATATCAACACTCGTCAATCTGAAATTAGGTTAGATATATTAATGAAGTGTGACTTGCTATAATAAATTCGTGGTAGAATGGAGAGAAGGATAGGATACTGATTTTCGTGTACGCCAACAAAAATTCTCACTCGATTTTTTTGAGATGAAGAGATATATTACTGATTAAGACGAAACTTCTAACAATAAATCCGTTGTCGTCCAGCGGTTAGGATATCTGGCTTTCACCCAGGAGACCCGGGTTCGATTCCCGGCAACGGAAATTTTAATTTTATTTTAAAGCTTTCCTTTTTGGTAGCTGGCCTGGCTGGCACCGTGAAATGCTCTGATCTGTTTTTATCATTGATTTATGAGGATCCACCTCTGCACGTCTCTACGTTAATACTGTATAAAGTAATAATGTGCTTGGTCCACCTCCCATACCAATAAAAATTAAATTTAACTACAACAAAGTGCCTCGTTCATCCACAGGCAGATCTATTATTTGATCGAAAGGAATATTTTATCTTTGACAGTGCGATACAATTTGGGGGTTCCAGAGGGAGTTTGATCATGGGCTCCCTATTCTCTACGGTTGATTTGCGGAATTATATTTTACAACATCTAGGGTTGGTCAAGCTGTCTACATACTATAGAGTGTAGTGCTCACTTGCCAACTTCCCATGCTTTTAGCATTACCAATTTACACCGCCACAAAAAACCACAGAAAGGTTCGAAAAAAAAACATCACATGTCATGAAACAAGTCGGAGTGGATGCCAAAATCAGATATCAATTTTCTGACATGAACAGGAAATAGGCCATTCAAGGAATGAAAACAAGGCTTCATAACGTAGTTAGTTCCAAAATACAGGAGGACCAAGTATTTGAACAAATGCAAGATTGCTTTGCATGTAAGAAACAAGCTAGCCAGCCTTCCTCATAAGCAACTAATTTACCTAATTGTTGCTATCAACATGAGCGCCCTGTCAGTACTTCTGGTAGAACAAAATCCGGAGGAATACCCAGACTACTACCATATGGCTATGCAGCTACATACTAACGGTTCTATCGCAAACCTATAACAGAAGTATATACAACAAAAGAAGCTACCCACACCCTATAATCGCAAAATGGGTGCACAAATTAGCCATTATGTTACGTTAATTATCTAACCTTACAGTTTTGCCAACAAGGCTTTCTACATCCTCCCAGCCAATCTCCTGGCCACACTCCCCACAGACAGTAGTGCACCCGGGTTTTGTTCCCTGACACCGCAGCGTTAGCATGTGAGCTTTAGTAGTGCATTGCCTCTGCGAAGGCCGAAACCTCAATCTGGCAAATGGAATGGGAACGGGATCACATTTTTTCTCTAGCACACGTGGAATGGAAGGAGGTCTGTTCTCTTGCACTGCTGGGGGGTCCACTGAGCTAGGTTTTGACTGTGGATGAGGTATGGTGCTAGGATTGTTGCTATGTTGTTGTTGTTGAACCTCGATTGGAGATTTGATAGGTACCCGTTGCACTTCTTCCCACTCCATGCTTCTCCTGAAAACCTCCCAAGCCATGTCTTGTTCCTCTTTTGTGAGCTTCTCTTCCTCATTCTCTTGCAAAAGGGTTTCATGCTCATGGTAATTTGCAATCCACCTGGAAGGAGAAATTATGTCCGACATATAAGTTGGATGTTTAGAAGATGGGATTTTTTCGCAAATATTGGCTTAGGTAATCTTGTTCAAAAATATATGCCTTTTTACATATCTTGGACAATATCCTCCAATTTAATTATGAACAAAACCGTATTTAGAGACTACTTTCATTATCAAAACATTAGATTCAGACAATTAAATACTTTCTTGATATGTGAGTCCAACTCTACAAGGACAATATTGCAAAATGGAGAGAATGTGTTTAAAATAACAAATATTTTACCTTGGACAATGCCGGCTGAGTAACTTATCCATTATCTTGTCTGAGCAACTACCAGGAACCATTGATTTTTGCTTCAGTGAATTCCCAACTTTCTCACCGTTCGTGTCAGTCACATGACCGTTTTGTTTCGCTAATGTTTCAACATTGTCATCATCCCCAAAAGCAAAGAGATGCAACATCTCTTCTTTGGAAATAGTTCTGGAGACCTGTTGCCTATCCACAACCCTTGCTGCTAGGCCTTCTTTTGTCACCTGTTTGCAAGCTCTTGAGAAACAACTTGATACCCACTTTATTTTCGAAACCAGGGCATACCATTTTTATAAATGATTTTTTTAGTTATTATGTGAGGTTTAGGGTAAAAAATTGTTTTAGAGCATTGGGATTTGTGTGGTGCTATTAAAATGGAAATTATTTGTAAGAGAATTGTTATACCAAATTATACTTATTGCAAATGAGTAGGTATAAACTAAAAAGTGATTATAGTGTACAGTGCCGGAAAAACTATAATATAACAGTACCTGTCGTTTGTAAATCTTTTCCTCCATAGTCCCGTGTGCCATTAGACGGTAAGCATACACAGCCTTTGTTTGACCATACCTGACAATGGACGTAAATTACACAGCTGAAAGGAAAAAACACATGACATTGTATGTAAGAAAAGAAACAAACCTCCACGCCCGATATATAGCCTGAAGATCATATGTTGGGTTCCAGGAGCCATCAACTATAATGACGCGATTAGCAGCATATAGGTTAATCCCCAAAGATCCAGCTCTGGTTGATATCAGAGTGCACTTAACTCTTTTGTTCTTGCGGTTATTGAACATTTCAACCAATCTCTGTCTTTCGTAGCCATCGGTTTTCCCATCAATCCTGATTTGTGCATAAAATGAAGAGAATGCTTAATTGCATGCAGTAGCAGACATCAGTTTCTACTATACAAGTGCATCTCATGCTAAGATTCCTATTTGGGAGGTTCGTCAAACTTAAAGAGATCATAGGTTATTGGTGTATATTTCCTGAACAATAAAATTGCCAATCTTAACATTTCTCATTTTCACTTAAGTAAACAGGATACAAAAATAAACAAATTAGGCATACTGGTAGCTGAATCCCACCTGTACCAGTCCTTTCCACGTTTCCAGAATTTCTCCATTTTCTCTCTTCGGGGAAGCTTTGTTAGATAGAATTCAATAAGGTCTAAAGTGGATATGCTCTGGCTGAAGACCAATGTTTTGTCACCCATATCAGATGCCATGGTAAGAATATCTAATAGCAAGACCATCTTGCCACCATATTCAGCTTCTCGATAGCTATCTACATTAATAAGGTCATTCCACCAGCCCTGCATGGTACAAAATATTGTTATATTGCAGCAGGAGCAAGTTTACAGAAAGCAAGGGGATAAAAATTAGGAGATAACGATAGAGAAGGGATTAAAAGCGTTTGCAAATTAAGGGAAAAACGATATTGACGATACTTCAAAAAGTATATTCATACCTCAAGCATGTAAATGGTAGCATTTTTCTGAAGAGACGCATCCATGACCTTTGACTTATCTGTATAGACAAAAGCATACCAAAACAAATACATACACATTAACTATTTTTTTTATCACACATAAAGAGCATACAAATAAATATGTACACAAACAGAACAGAAATGAAGTACCTCCCGTTCCTACATTGTAATCCATATTTTCATCACTGGACCCATCTTCCGGAAGAAAACTTTCTACAACTTCACGTTTCACATTTCCTCTCTCTTTCATCAATTTCAAGATCCATGGATGGTTCCATACCTACCAAAAGTAGCTCAAAAAAAAAAGTAAATTGCTGATTCAACAGTGTCTCATAGGAAATGATCGAAGTAAAACATTTAGTTAAAGATGTGTTATTAAGCAGGTACGAGAATTATTAAAAAGCATCATAGTCTAAGGACTTTATAATGATCAGAAATATGAATCCACTTCAACCATTCAACTAAGTCAGTTACTCAGTTTCACAAAAGATCAGCCGTCTGATGGCAAAATATTCAAGCATGCAACATTTCATGAACAGACTTGAACTTGGAGAAGATGCAAAAACTTCAGACGCAGATATAAACACAACAATAGAAGAGTATCTTTATACAGGATGCATGATTAATCAAATCTCACTCAAGTAAGATTGTTGTGTTTACTTTCCAGTTCCATCCAGCATTATCAAACACAAATAAATCTCCTACATATAGACAGTTCATATATTTGTGTTCAGTTGTAACATGTAGTACCTGAGCCAGAGCCTGATACCCAGCAAACATATTTCTCCTCTTCATTCCTTCTATAGAATCCTTGTTACTGGTGAACCCATGAACATCAAGAAACTTCTTGTATAGTTTCCTTTGGAGCGGAGAAAGTTTCACAGCTACGACAAATACAGTTTTAGGGGGCAGGTCCTTCTTCACCACACTCATGTCCATTCTCTGCACAAACCCTTTCAATTGCTCATATAAAATATGTGATCTTTGATTCATAATTCTAACGTCATCAGCCGTAGAGTTTGTGTGTTGACCGTTCTCTATCGGGTTCTGGAAACTGCAGAAGTAAGAAGTGAGAAAAACGATTACAGCAAATATTCTTAAACTTGAGAGGTAGAAGAGTAACAGAAACACTTGCCGATTTCTGAATTCATGACTGCTTCCAAGAAATCCTTCTCTCACAAAATCAACCATCTGTACCCAATACATGTTGCAAGAAACAATGAAAAACTAACTCAAAATAAATGCTTCAAGCTCAAGTAAAACAAAGACACGATATAGAAACATATACTAACACAATAATATTCCATGAGATTGTTCTGAAGAGGGGATCCAGTCAAAGCAATCCTTCTCTGGCACTGCACTTGCTTCAAGGCTTGTGTAATCTCAGCCTCATTGTTCTTGATCATATGAGCCTCATCACAAACCAGAATATCAGGGCCTTCCTGGAAAGATTAAGAAAATCGACTACTACTTCAGGGATAAAGAAAGAGCAGGATTTCAATAGGTATGATACTGTGAAATACTGTACTTCAACTCCTTCATCAATTGAAAGAAATATGGTAACTCTAAAGTCAGTACTCAACAGCTAGCAGAAGTTGAGCAAGCAATATATAGAGCCACAGCACACCAAGTGCAGATACAGAAACATTATCAAGGCAAAATAATACAAAAAGCACACGAGCAAAAATTATTGATTTATCCGTGAAGGAAAGAAATAGAACCAACGAAGAATAACAGCAGAAGAATCAATCTTAATAACAAAACTGCTAATGACAGCTCATGCAATTCTAGCACTTGACAGGCATTCCTATACGGAGCAAATCAGAGAGACATATAAGGCACATTAATAACCACCACCCACAAATGTTAGATTTCTATTCCATAAATATTGAAAACAAAGTGGATATGTCATCCGATATATATTCATGCAATTAAAAAAAAAAAAGACTAGGACTTGAGAAGTTAGATACTAAATACCCTGAGAGCAGAGGAGATTTGTTTTGCTGTATGAAGATCCTTTGCCTTCTTTCCAAAGAAAAGCATTCTAAATGCACTATACCCGATTAGAAATACTCCACCCTTCCTTTTCCACTTCCTTAGCAATTCTGCCTTTTCCCTGTCAAAATTGTTATATCGGCAACCACGTGTAACTGAACTGCAACTATTTAGCAAGAATATAGAACTTGCAAATTGTAATGTAAGGGATCATCACATTTACTCATAGTCATATTTATTGCCAATTGGCTAACTCTTATCCTCGCCATATATTTACTCAACGTTTCAGACTCAAAAGGATCAATTTAAGCTCTACAGAACTTGCTTCATGGAAATTCAATCTATCACTTGTGAAGGGTCATTCTAGCCCATTTTGCTGCAATTCTGGCATTCATACCCTCTGCTGAATGGCATTTAACCCTTGACAGTTATTTAAGTTGATGATTGGAAAACTTCCTATAATTCTTCATGCAGAAATTACAAACTTAACTAAAATCTTTGCTTGAACTACCTCAATTCCTTTTTTGGCTAAAAAAAATTCCAAACCCACCCAAATCCATACAAAACAGAAAAGGCAAAACCCTACTGTTGAGCATAAATCTCAAGTAGCAAATAATAACCATGGTCTCTGCTAAATCTGTCGACTTTTTAACACGTAGACAATATGCTTAATAAAAAAAGGAAGCTAAAAGAACAATATAGACCTTGGAGCATCATCCAGCATATACACACGAAGGGGCTTATATTCCGAAGGTGCCCATTTGGCAAACTCCTGCCGCCAATTATGAAGCACGTTTACAGGTGTGACAATAAGCACGCATTTCAGGCCTAGATCAATAATCCTCATCGCAGTATACAGGAAAGCTATCACCTGCCGATACAAAAGTCAGCACATAAGACCAACATACACTGGAAGCTTGATAAAATCAAGGCAAACACAAAAATCCAGAAGTTCATCTATGGTCAAACTTAAATCGATTCAGTAAAAGAGTATATTGAACATACCTGAAATGTTTTACCAAGACCCATAGTATGAGCCAAAATACATCCAAGTCCCTTGTCACCAGCCCTGACCTTACTGATGGACTGTATGATATTTTCCCACATAAAACGTATCCCTGCTATCTGCAATATGATAACTCATGCAGATTAATACTTTTGAAGCATGAAAGAGATAACTACTAACTGCAAAACATTGTCTAGTAAAAACCTACCACAAGCAAATGAGAAACACGTGGTTAAGGGCTAAATTCTCATAACCTCATGAAGCAAAGTGATGTACACAAACAATAAATTTGGCACAATGGAGTATCTATCCCCCCATATAGCTATAGAATAAAACACCTAGTACCTGATGAACTTTCAATTTTGCCGATAGGCTTGGGGGAATTCTTACAACATCTTCTCCTTTCTCCCTTACAACATTGACAATAAAACCTGTAGAGACATCCCCGAGTACTTTAAAACTAGCACCTTCTGGTAAGATCCCAGTACTAGCCATAGTATTCATATTCATTGTTTTGCTAGAGATCTGGGCATGTAACGACTTGAGGCGTTCCTGACGCTCCTGGATAATATGGCCAATGGAGCAATCAGAAGCTGTAACTGCTTACCTGTTATTGTATATATGATGCATAAGATGCAAAGTACCTTTTCAATTGCAATTTTCTTCTTTGTCTCCTCTCCAAGTTCCGTGTCATCAATGATCCTCCGAATTTTCTTATGTCTTACACTAGAGCTAAAGCAATAAAAGTGATATCGATATTTAGCTTTTGGGAAGAGCCAAAATCAGCATGTTAGTAAGGTTATCTTTAAGAAGATAATGTCACATATCACTAAAAAGGTACAAATTGCATATACCTAAATATCCTTCTCATTTTGTGGACGTTATAAAACTAAAGGCCCCATTTTACTTACATAAAAAAGGTCATCTGAGCACAAAATATAATGCCAAACCAAGACATCCTAAGCATTACAAGATGCAACGAAATAGAGTACCAAATTGCTTTGAAACTCATTCTTCACATTCATCCGAATACCTAACCGCTTCAAGACAATTCTTCATATTGATTGAAAAACTCGGTTCAACCATATCACAGATAGTATGATCACTCAAGGAAAACTGAAAGAGGTTGTTTTGTATTGATCAGAAGATAAATGAGATAAGAGGCAGCAGGCTTTCCTACAAACTGATCTAAGCCATAACTAATCAATCTCTTCTAGTCTTGCATTGGAAAATAGACATATGTCATCAATAACTAATTATAGTTCATCTCCCTCCACCTTTTAACTTCTTAATGAACAAGACATTTTCTAGAACAAGAAATATTGGGAAACGCAAGTAGAATACACTTAAGGCTTTTTGAAGACATTTTCTGAATGAACATGACATTTTATGGTGAAATACGTAAAGATTTAAAATGCATATCAGGCTGGAGAATAAGGGCATTAATCATGCAACCATATTTTATTCACTTTAAAGACCATCTCTACCTTGTTGAAACACCAGGCTGTGCATCCGAGTCATCTGAATCATCTGAGTCATCTGAACCACTGCCAGAACTAGGTATTGTCATATCTGTAGATCCAGTAGCTTTCCTGAATCCCAGGATCAATTTCCTCAAAATACCAGGAGAACATTTGCAGCATTTCCATCCGGATGACTTAATCTCTAATAAGTAATCTTTTCCTAAGTTTCTATTTATACATGGAATACAGAATAACATTTTGCAAGATTTACAGTTAATCAAGTCACTGCTGCGTCCACACCATGCACAGTAGCACACACTGGAGCCACGATCCTGCAGTCAAAGGTACTATGCTCAGCAAAACATGATGAATTAATATAAATTAGTAATTTATTGTCATCATTCTTCTCTTTGCTAATGAACCAGGACAGGTAATATAAAAATATGGCTACCATGAAAGCAAAGAACAAGAAACCACGACATACCTTATTACTCATCTTTGCTTCAACAACAGATTTACACTTCCCACAGACAATAACCTCTAGAAGGGGATGTCGGAGCACCTCTTTCACCGATTCACCACAGATGGTACAGTGTAAATTCTCCATCTCTAATTGAGAACCAACAGCCACAGAGTCGCCTCCATTTTCTTGCAAAATGGGCAGCTCTCCTTCATCAACCTGATGACAGGATATAGGAACACAATCATCCATGTTCAAAGAGACAGCATCCTCTTCGCCAGAACTAATAATTCTTCTCCTCTTAGCTTCAGTGCAGTCCTCAAAAGCCTCCCCCTTATGTTTGACAGCTTGAGAAGCAATAGGTTTAACAGTTTTAGACTCATCAGATGTGGGCATGTCCTGAGCAACAGTTGAAGCCACATCTTCACCAAGTATGTTTTCCTTTTCATTACTGGATACATTTCCAAAATGCTTATTGTCTGTATTATCTGCATTAACTGAACTTTCCAGAGTGTCTTCTACATACTGATCAGTGGATACGTTATGTGCACTCCTGTCCTGATTATAGAATAGAACAATGATGCATTAGGCTGATAAAAACATATTACAGAAACAAATGAAACCATAGCATGCCTTGCTAAGATTCAAACACATATCAGATGCCATGAGGATTATTGCTGTCATATACTCAATAAAATATCACAAAATAACAAACGACGTAACTAGGCTGTCAAATAAAAAAAGTAAACCGAGCTAGACAGCAGACAATTTCCCCTTACAACGTACGGAATATAGGCCAAAGAAACTAACAGTAAAGACTGAAACAAGGGAACTTAACATCAACGTGAAGCAACATGAATGCAAGAGAAACCTGTTTGCTTCTCTTCCGGTTCCTTCTCTGTTTCAGGTGAATTTGGAGCTTCCGATCAATTTTTGCATCCTCCTCCTCCTTGACCTGTGGTGCATCCAGGGGCAATTTTACAGTAACAGACACATAAATAATTTACACAAAAATTTCAGACATCTCTTCCACGTAATAGATTATATATAAAGTAAGTATGTAAAACACTCTAAGAATTTGCTAGGGGCAATTTTAACGTAATAAGGTATACAACCAATCAGAAGCTACACAACTATCCACATAAACTCCAATTACTCTCATACCAGGCCTTCCATTGGAAGAAAAAAGGAAATCTCTCACATGTGCATTACTGCAGCTCATATCTCTAATAAAAATATTTGCTATAATGGCACCACATAAGTATAGAACCCCTTCCTATAATTGTTTCTTTGCACTTTAGAAAGATCTAGTTCCTTCTCAGTTGCAATGGTGGAATCAACTAAAAATGGGCCAGCACTATTGCCATGAATTCCTTTGCAACAAAAAAAATTAATCTCACATACAAACAAAACTGAAGCATCTGAGCTGATTAAAAAAAAATTATTAACAATGGCAACAGCAAAGTTGAGAACCTTTTTATAATTTCTTCTTTGAACTTCAGAAAGATCTAATTCCTTCTCATTTGCTATCGCATCAGCTACAAATGGATCAACACTATTGCTGTCAATCTCAGCAATCTCTTCCACCTGACACAAACAAAAATTTAAAAAACACGTCAGAAGCAGTTGCTCATCTGAATAAAGCAAGCAAATCAGAACTGAAATATGCTTCCATGTAAAAATCAATAGATATAAATAATATAAATTAGCAAGTTTTACAGTTAGCAGTGATTGAATAAAGTTACTTCACTTGTTAAAAAGGGAATAGCACTGATCTGACTGACAAGTCCAATTGGTAGAAGCATGCCTATGTTTTTCAACTTACTTCGTGCATGTTGAAGCACATGATAATAGAGCCATGGATATAATTTACTGATTTTAATATAATTAGCATTCCAAGGCAAAAGAGTCATGTTTTTGAATTTACTCTACGCATCTTGAAGGGCATAATAAGATATCCGTGAATATAAACTACTGATATACTATTCCAAAGCCAAAGCATATACAGAATGATAAGGGGGAGAAAAGGACAAACTGTACAATTACTGCTTGCTATATATGGGCAAGAGAAATCTAATTTAAGAATGGATTGGGCAGTCAAAACTAAAAAAAAAGTATCACCTCATGTACTCCAGGAAATTTGATTCCCATCACTTCAGCCTGTTGTGGGGTACTAGCCAAGTATACAGAAGCCCAATGTTTGCTGCCAAATGAAACATTTTCCTCTGACGTCTGAGTAGACATCATTTTGATGAAGGAGTCCCAGCTCACCTCTGCTTTATCAGTCACAATCTCACTACCATCATCAGCGGCTAACTTCTTTTCGAGATACCCGCTAGCACCCTCTTCAAGCACTTTACCATGTCGCCTGTGATCACTTAAAATATATCAAAAAACATGTCCAACCAAATCTTGATATTAACTCCAAAGAAGGGATAAAATATACCTTCTTACAGGCCTAAGGGTCTGGAGGTGTTTTTCAGCATTTGTGATTGATTCTACAACATCATCAGTAATTTGAGACCCTGCCCAGTGTGTTCTGTTCTTCCAAGCTTCTGTGGAGCAACCATTAGGAATCTGACTTTCAATCCACTTGTAGATGCTAGGAAGATCAACATCAGCCCCATCAAGTTGTTCCTGTCCATAGAGAGCTTTCAGAAGACAAGCAAAGCTCAAAAGCAAATAAAGTAACCCACATCCTCACTCCCTTATCACCCATCAAGCATAAAGATAAATTTTGCATAAAACATTTCTAATCCCTTTGTTTGAGAGTAAGCCTCTGTTTGGATCACAGGATCTAAGGCATTAAGTTGCATTGAAGTGTGCATATAATGCATTAGATCCTGCAAATAAAACAAGGGGTAAGTGGTTTAATCTAAAGGGAACTTACTATGTAAAAAAACTCCAATTGTAGCCTTTTCTATTATGCAGAAGAAGTAAAACCCAACTTAACATAGAGAAAACTAGTACAGAACCATCCATTTAAGGATACTGAAAATTAATATATTATCTAGGTAAATAGAGAATAGTTAACCGAATATCAGGAAATATACAGCTTCTGGCAGAAAAGATTAATTAATCAAAGGGAGAATTAAAGCAAATATCATAAGAGGATAATTCACATGCTTGGCTTAACCAAACACAGGCTTAAATCTACACAATCATGCTTCTTGCCTTTTTAGTATGAGAGTCCACAATAATCACTCATAAATGAACAGGTCATTACACTAGATACTGAAACTGGAAATGAGATGTTTTAATTGTCCCATTATAGCAACCGACTTCACAAAGTCCAATCTTAGCAGGAAATCCAAAGGCAGTCCCTATTGAAAAGCTTCAGATCTAAATTTTCAAGAAGAAAGGTACAAACCAGTAAGTCAGCACTCTCGTCTTCAAGTTCATCAAGCACTGCTTCCCATTCTTCTTTGAAAGTTGCTATCTCATCTGCAACAGCTCTCTCCAACTACAAGAAGAAAACACCCATCATGTAATGCAACGGCACCCTGGAGTTACAAATCTGTATGCAGGAGAAATATACAGCGTATACTGACATCTTCGCCATGTAAGGTTTGAGCTAATTCTTCTCTAACTTCCTGCTGAACCTTCTCCAAAGATTCCTTTTCAAGCGCTTCTTGAGCCTCAGCAGCCTAAACAACAGGAATGGAAAAAAAAATGAGGAAACCAATACCACTATGCTTTCAGGTAAGCAATAACTATAGTGATACCTTGCTCTCTATCTCAACAAGTTCAGAAACCAACTCTTCCACCTCTTCTTCAGTCAAAGGTTCCTTAAAAATAACAAAGATAAAACAGTATCTTTCAGAACTCTATAAACTATTGGTGAAACCGTAGTTAAGGCAAATTAGAGACAGCAAGGATGACATGCCTCGGGACATGCACCATCCTCATTTCCAGAAGCCAACTGCCCATCCTCGTCTTCCAAAGCAGCTATAGAAGATTCACTAGAAACACTATCTTCTTCTTCCACGCCGTCCTCATTGTCGTTCACTTGCTCATGTTTGTCCTCCATCTTAATCTAACACAGCAAAAACCAATTATCAATGCAGGTGACTAGATTATATTCTTAGTCTATTCTTCATGATGACATGCATTGATACATAGGTAGAACCTGTTAGCAGGCAAGCTTTCGAGCCTGAGTATTGTGAGACCAACATTTGAGCTTAATATTTGAGATTGAACTTAGGTCATTTATGCTCTAACTATGGGCAAATAGAAGTAAAGTTTAGTAGTCTAGAGTACAGTTGTCAGCATATCTATACATGATCAGCTTGTATCAGTGAAGTTCAAGATAATGTATAGTATCTGAAACTTGAATCGAAGTGTTATTTGCATAGAAACTAGAACCAAGAGGATGTTGAGCTTATCCTCCACGACTGAAACCAATTGAAGCACCCAAAACCCATACGCATACGGGGTAAACAAAGCACAAGTTATCATCCAACAGAAAGCATTCAAAATGTACACTCTAGCATGATCAGTGGCGGAGGCAGGTCTCCGTCCCGAGCGGTGGCCGGGAGTTCTCAGCAGGCGCCAGCGGCACAAAACGGTCGAAAATTTGGATCTTTCTCAATTGAGAAACAAGAACCACTGTTGGTAGAAAGACATTAGGGAACAAAATTCAATTGAGAAGGAGGAGTTCAAACCTATCGATTTGGAGACTTTGACGAGGCAGAGAAGATACACCGGCGGTGAAGAAATCTTTCTCCGGAACCCGTCGTTCCGTCCTGATTCTCTCTCCGTTCCTCCTTGCTAGGGCTGTTTGTCTGTTGAATGAACTTGAACCTGTTTCAAGGGCCCGCCGAACGAGAGGGAGAAGACCGGCTACTTGGTTCGACCTCTGGTGATTAGTTTATTTAGGCCTTCTGGCCATTAGTTTGTAGGGGTGAGAATCCGTCGAATCGGATTCTATGGACCGAGGATGTTAATTTTGGTCCCGATTTAAGTCCAGTCCGGTATTGAATTGGATTTTTATTTTTAAAAAGAATAATATTTTTTTAAGAAAAAAGTTATAATTTAATTAGAGAACTTATATGTATAATTTAATAAATATAATATTATTAATTATATAATATTAAAAGTAAATTTTATAGCATAATTTTTTTATTAATTATTATATAATTTTTATTTTTATTCACATATTTTAAAAAGTCGGTTCGGCCCAAACTATGGACCGACTTTCTTCAAATTATAGACCAATGACTAGACCGTAAGTCTCTCGTTTCAGTCCAAAAATCCGGTCAAGATCGGATCTTGCTCAACCTTATTAGTATGTACAATATAACGTCATGTATCTACATAGTTTCTAGAAAAAACGACTTAAAATAATCCCAAGTATCAACTTTCAAACAAAAATAATCCAAAGTTTGAAAATCATCACCAACGATACGAAGTATCACAAAATTAACCAAAAACGATTCGGAAGCCTTTTCCGACGTTTTTTCCGGTGGAATCGTTGATACGACGATCAAAATTATTTCATCAAGTGTAAAAGATCAAGTTGTTATGTCTGATTTTCGATCCTAGCATCATCGATTCCACTATAAAAGTCGTCGAAAAAATGTCTCCGAATCGTTTTTGGTTAATTTTTTGATACTTCGTATTATTTGTGATGATTTTCAAACTTGGGATTATTTTTGGTTGAAAGTTGATACTTGGGATTAGTTTAAGTTATTTTCCCTAGTTTCTACAATATAACGTAATGTATCTACATAGTTTGTACAATCTATTACATAATATTTAAAACCACTAAAGATTAAAGTCTTCTCATTGCGGCACCTCAGTTTTTTCCACGTGACGTTCGTACATCATGCCACCTCTGATTTTGCCATATGTCACGTTTTCATTAAGCCGTGCCATATCCTTTTTTGCATGTCATATGCAACGTAGTATTATTTTTTTCTTCATCATTTACATGTCATATGAAACGCAATTATAGCATAGTGAATACTTTAACTCTATATATTTAAAAAACATCTTTATCATCAATTTAATATTTGTTCCTGGCTTTATCTTCATCTTCCCGTGTTGTTACTCTTCGAATTGATTTACCGATTCTTCATTGAAATGGCTACCGATTTATGGCTGTAGTTCAATGATTGATTTGTGCTCCTCGTCTTTGTAATGAAAATCACACATGTCGAGAAATAGACTAGCCAATCATGATCTACCTTATATGCTCTCCTCCTTTCCGGTTGTCTGCCACTTAACTATTGCTCTTCGATTTCTTTGGTGTTGTTTGATTCTCGATTTGATGAGTTATGGTTTTGGAGTTCCTTAAGGTAACTTGAAAATAAAGTATTGCCTTATGAACTCTAAAAAAATTTGTCTTCTCGAAAATCACCCTCTACTAAAAGCCTTCACCAAGGCTACTGATTCAGGCTATTTTGTATAGGTTAACTCTTGTGTTTTGAGATGATTTAGGGAGTGTTTAGGTTAGTTTTGAGCGATATTATAATATGAAGACCGAAGACATAAGTTATGAAGAATCAAGAGTTAAAGAGCTTAAAGACGAAGATTCGCCACTACATGGATATCGCGGTCGCGTTGTCTAGGACGCGGGCGCGGTGGCGTGAAGAGACGAACCAGCCAAGAACATGAAGGCCGCGGTCGTGCTGTCTGTGGCGCGGTCGCGGTAGCAGCCGACTCAGCTTTGACCAAAGAAGACCGCCGCGGGCGCGGTGGAGACGCCGCGGTCGCGGTGCCGGCCGACTTTCACGCGGATGAAATTCTATCGTTTCTATCTTGTTTCCTTTCTTATCTTTCGGTTTCCTTTCTTATCTAGTCCGAAAAGGTTGATCCTTGGGACTATTTAAGGGGAACCTTTCTAGGTTTTTAGGATATTCAATTCACTAGACAATCAATTGTTCTTTCAATAAAGATTGGAGTTTTCTTTGTAATGGAGAACTAACTCTCCTCTTGAGTTTATTCGCTCAAGGAAGCTTTATTATGAAGTTGTGAAATTTTGGTAACCTCTTTATCCCTAGGTCTTTATTGATACTCTTGTGCTTCATCCCATGATCTATGCTTGATTTTATGAGTCTGGCCAACTTGTTTGATTGACTTAGATCTATCGTTTGATTTAGGATTGGTTGTTGTCTACGCATCTTTCCTAATTCTCGAAACAACTCTATTCTAGGACCGTGGACTAGTTTAGGGAAGAGTATTCAATGGTTTAATTGTGCATGAGACTCGTAGCTTGATTGCATGATTTGATTTCCTATTATCCCTGTTCTCTATGCTAATTTAGGTTAAGCGTCCTTGCCTAGGGTTATAGAATTGCTTGGACCGTGGACTTGCGATTGCTAATGATTGGGATTGGAATTGACCTAGGCATATAAAGAGGTGGATGAATTCATGATCAACGGATTAATAAAGTGGAATTGATTGGATAAACTCTACTTGATAACCTTTGATTGAAACCGACTTTCAAATCCCCTTGTGATTACTTGCATGAAAACCATAAAATCTAAATAAAAACCGATTCCTTTGGGTTTGACCCCTTGCTTGCCTACTATACTGTTGTTTGCATGTTTGAGATTTATTTTTGATAAGGGAACAACGACTTTGCCCGAGTCAGCTACAACCGAAGATTGCCCTCTATCGAAATTTTCACCAAAGCCGCCCTCCTCATGCCTGCACTAACAAGAAACAAACGTAATATAATAAAGCGATTATGCAATAATTAATTTGTACTCATGTATAATAGATTTAAGATTACTTAAAGAAGATGTAGAAAAAAATCACGTGAAGACTCTATGAATAGAATTGCGTAAATACCAACATTGCAATTTAATTAAAAAATTGTGTCAAAGGCAAAGGCAATAATTTTTTATTACTAACTCAACAATACGATTTAATTGAAGTTATTCATTTTTTCCTCTTGCTACTAAAGAAAAAATATTAGGGAAATTCCGTTTGGTACCCTCGAGTTCTTGGCTTTTCCGGATGGTGCCCAAGTAAAAAGCTTATTCCGGGACTTACCCCTGAACTTTTGCAAAAATTCAGCTCGTACCCTTACTTGTAATTTTTCCTTATATTTCAATAAAATTCGTTTATTTTATATAAAAAAGACATATTTATATATATATATATATTAAGTTAAAATTCAATTATAGTATAAAAATAATTTTAATAATTTGAAAATATATTTTCTAAAAATATTATATAGCTTATGTTTTCAAGTGAATTTTTGGTTATATTTATCGAATTAAAACCAAACGTATTTTAATACTTATATTAAATTAATATATTATATAATTGAAATTTATC
This sequence comes from Polygonum maritimum, assembly GCA_963924305.1. Lineage (NCBI taxonomy): Eukaryota > Viridiplantae > Streptophyta > Magnoliopsida > Caryophyllales > Polygonaceae > Polygonum > Polygonum maritimum. The sequence goes on from OZ002728.1 coordinate 36,024,717, forward strand.
ATGAAAATTTTACATGTAATTTTTTGACAATTTTTAATATCAATTCAAACTTTATATATAAATATGATATATTTTGATAGAATATATGAATCTTCATTTCTTAAATTATAGGGGAAAATACAAAATATTGTTTAATAATAGTAAATGACCTTTCCATATATATATATATATTCACAATATACAAATATTTTTAAAATATATATTGAAATATTTTTGGTTTTAGTTTGATAAATATAACATGAATTAACTTGAAATCATAGGTTATATAATATTTTTATAGATTATATTTTAAAACTTATTTAAATTATACTTTATATTCTAATTGATTTTTTTAACTTAGTAAATATATAAAGCATTTTATATTATAAAAAATAAACGAAGTTTACTATAGTCTAAGAGACATTTACATGTAAGGGTACGATCCTAAGTTTTGCAAAAGTTAAGGGGTATTTTCCGGAATAAGTTTTTTACTTGGGCACCATCTGGAAAAACCAAAAACTCGAGGGTACCAAACAAAATTTCTCAAAATACTATTTTTGCATTTTTCCTAATTTTAAGTATGAGATTTGTTTCCTAATGATTCGTAGTTATACGATGTTTTTATTTCTAACTAGCTTAACCTGCCGTGCCATGCACAACTATTACACTTTAAAATATTTAAAATTATAATCAGATATTTTATAATTAAATATTTATATGGAAAATATAAAACATATTGTATCGAAATTCCACATCAATATTGTATTAACATTCTTTTTCTTCTAAAAAGATTGATATTGTTTTTGAAGTTCATATAACCCGAATAATATATATAAGACATAATGTTTACACTCGTTTATATACTTTTATATAAATTGATCATAAGGATATAAATTGATATTTTACTTCAAATTTTTATCATATATTAATAACGATTATCATAAATTTTTTAAAAAAGTAAACACTTACAATGTTTCATTAATTGATAAATTGATGATGCTTATCATAATTCAACAGAAAATGTAGGAAACCACAAATTTACTTGTATTAAAGAAATAATTAGAATCCCATATTCAATGATTTTGCTTAACTTTTACGGGGTATGTGAAATATTTTTTCCAATAATACTTTTAAGAATTAATAATTGAAAGAAAATTTTTATAAATAGATAAAAAAAATTCAATAGGAAAACCCTACATAATGCGAATAATAAAAAATAGTTTTTAGATATGAGGCAAGTTCAAAATTAATGTGGTGGTTTGAAAACGACTACTTGTATGTTTGTATTAGGAAAATAAGAGGTGTCTATATATTTTGAGAAAATAATGGGATTGTTTTGTAAATAAGTGAAAAATATTAAAAAAGATATGCTTTGCCAGTATCAAGATAGAAAACCCTATAACAACAAGTTAATAAAATTGGTTTATCAATAACACAATCTCACAAGTGGAAAGTAGTACGTCGTACGTCCCTCTCTATCCATCGCCTACAAAATAAAAAGTTAATAAAATATATTTATATTTTTACAGCTCAAAATTATAAAATTATAAATCTATAAGTATGGGTTGTTTTATCCTTTTAAAACACGTAGTTAATGTTGTTTATATATAGTTAGATTGTAATACTCTATCCTTATATTTAGATAATGTTCCTTATCATAAACAGATGAAAACAAAGATTTAATTTATACGGATAAGTTAGAAACTTTGAAGTTTTGTTTAAAAAAAGAAGATACTCGATGTATTTTGTTAACAAATACAGTAGAAAAGACAGATATTTGAAAAAAAATATAGACAATATAGCATTAAATTTGAGGTGGGGTCAGAATCAACGTGGTGGCTCGAAAATGGTCGGTTTTTATAATATACTAGCGAATGACCCGCACCTTGTACGGGGGTGGTATTATTTATTTATTACATTGCATAAAACTACTTTTATCGATCTTTTGGATTAACATGAGATATTTTTATATACATAAACATATATATAAAAAAATCGAGGAAGAATGTCATAAGATAAGATGCATTATCAATATTTTTTAAAATTGATAATCATTTTGGCATTTAAACTAAATTGTGTAACCTTAATTTTTTTTGGTTGAATGTAAACTTAATTATATAAATAAATCATTATTTAAAAAATCAGATTAATACATAGTATAGCATAGTACTAAAGATATAGAGAATAATTAATAAGATAAAAAAAAACCAAATTATCCTATATATATTATTATTTTGTGAAAATTTAATTAATATAAAAAATATATAAATATCTAATAAAAATATCTCAAACTATTATCTTAATTAAGAAATCTATCGTTTATCTAAAATGTAGCCAATATGTAATATTAAAGTTATATCAAATATATCATATACTCTTTTTATTTACATTTAATATGATATGATAATAAAAAAACATATATTTAATATATTATTTTAATAGAAGAAATATTTAGCTTAAATATAGTGATAGAATTTGCTATCATTAATGATTTCTAAAGAAATATCATAATAAAATTACGAAAATAATTTATAGGTAATACAATATCTAGTTAAATGGGTGAAATCTTAAGGTTATGATCTATACATTATGACTAAATAAAATTTTTTTTTGAAAAAAAAAATTTATGATAGATTTTTGTATAATGATAAGATTGAGGTTTATATATGTGGATAGAATTATTAAAACAACTCAAATTATAAGATAAAACTAATACCTTAATTAAGTATACATAAGATTATGATAGAATTACGATTAAATAAGATAACTTTTTTGATAAAAGGGTGATGTGGCGCAATATGGTGGCGGAATTTGCTTCAGCTCTAGTATATAGTAATAGATAGATAGATATTGATGATTGTGGACACAAAATTTCTAAGCAATTTTTTTATTAGGAAAAGGATGATTATGTGTAGTGCAATTCATTAAATTAGGAAAAAAATCATGTGCAATCTATTCATAAGAAGATTACGATAAGATCTTAACACACAATTGCTCAATTTTTTGTAATGATTGTAATTGTTTCCCCCCCTCCAATTGTAACAAAAATCACTTTAGCATTTCCACAAAAATATGAATTAAGGATTACTTCTTTCCTAATTAATAGTTGTTATCGAGCTTAATCATATGTAATCAAGTTTAATCTTATAATTAAATTAGTTTATATAATGTTATACATATTAGGATTGCGATTTGTTATTTTTCCTTAAAATTGTAATCAAAAGCAATTAAACTTTATAAAAAAAATTCAAGTAAAATCAATCTCATTATTTTACTATGGTGGTAGAATTTAGTATTTGTAAAAATCATGTAAAAATCTTAATATTTGTTAGTTTAAGATTTTTTGACTTTGATTTGGGAATTTACATGCAAATCAAAAGTTTTTTTTAAGTCAATTTACGTACAAACCAAATCATCTATATATACCTTCCAATTTGGGTAAATATTTGAAATTAAGAAATAGATCCATTTGTTTAATTCCATATTCACACGGTTTCTTTTACTGGATCTTTTTTTCTTTCAAATTTACATATTTACATATATAGACCAGGAATTTGATTCATATGATTTAATTGGAAATTTTGTTGGTTTTTTTTCAATTTATTTGATTGATTCACGTACAAATTGGTTAAAATATATTCTACTATTGTTATTGTTATGATTTGAAAAGTTGTGATCTTGAATAGATAACTCCCTAAATTAATCAAGTCAAGTCTAAATAAAAATCAACTGATTGTTGTGAATTGATAACTGATAATTAGGCCGAATCTATGATTGAAAGTATTTGATTGTAGTTGCTTCAGTTTAGATATACATATACTATGATTTAAGTTGAACTGGAGCAGGTGTTGGTGATTTCTCGGTGAGGAAACTCTCCTCCCTTCCTTTGGTAAGGGCGTTTTAGCCTCTATGCTAGTTTAATTTCTTGCTCCTTTGCTCTGGCTTTCCCTCCCTCTTGCTATGACTTCGCTTATGCATCCCAAGCTTTACCTTACGCTGGCGGAACGCAATGAAATTTAGGGTCAGCTCCTTCAAGATGAACCTAAATCCAACTCTTTTACTTTGCTTGGTAAGCTTCTATCCAACAAGCCTTTTCATATACACGCTCTCCGTAACACTCTCAAATTGGCTTGGAAGTTGAGAAAGGGCTTTGTTCTTCGGGGTCTCTCCTCAAACCTTTTCGTTATTCAACTTTGTTGTCTTGAAGACAAGCTTCGGGTTTTGGAGGATGGCCCTTGGTCTTTCAATCGTAGCCTTGTTGTTCTCAATGACTTTAGGTCTATTCACCCATCCAAAGTATGCTTTGATTTTGCTTGGATCTGGATTAGGGTTCATGACATCCCTTTCTCTACTTTGAATGGGGAGACTGCTGCTGCCATTTGTCTCTTATTTCATGCCTCGTACCCGTTATCTTCTGATTTATCTGAGATCTCTCCTGAATTTATGACACTTAAGGTGAAAATTGACCTAAAAGAACTCTGACATCGTGGTGTTCTTCTCAATCTGGATGCCTTAGGGAAGCTTTGGATTCAAATCCAATACGAGAAACTTCCTAATTTTTTCTATGCTTGTGGACAACTAGGGCATGTTCAAGCTGAATGTGATGATGACGAGGCTCGTCGCTTTGTGAGCCAGTATGGCTCATGGCTCCGGGCTCCTTCCCTGCCCTCTGCTGTTTCCTCTACTTTAGGTACCCCTCCCTCTGAAGATTCTCCTCAAAAGCTTCGTAAGAAAGGGGTTAGAACACTTTTAGAATCTATTTTGCTTGCCTCTACTAATGATATCTCTGATGATGATGTTCTTGGTACTGTTTTGTCCTCTCCGGATATGGACAACATTACCGATCAAGTTGGTCAAATTAAAGTTCAACGGGAGTTTGAGAAGGTCATTCCTTCTCCTCTGTCTATACCCCCATCAACTTCTCTTGTTGTTTCTGGTGAGAATTCTATATGTGTTGCTCCTTGCTTAGCTGCCAACAATCTTATTTTATCACCTTTACCCGGCATGGTGTCCTCTTCATTACTGGATTCTTTGGTTGAGGTCCCAATTACCTTAGCTTCACCTCCGGACAAAACAAAGGGGTCTTGGAAATGTAAGGTTTAAATTTTGGGGTCCCCTATGCAGGATATACAATATGATATGGGTAAGAGGCCCTCTCCCTTTCCCTCTTCCTCCCTAATTAAATCTTAAAAACCTCGCTCTTTTGTAGTTCCTGAAACTACTCAATTGGGTTCTCAACCCATTCAGATGTCGGCGGAAGGGATTGTTATCTCTTCTTTCCACATGCAATGAATCTCTTATGTAATAACTGCAGAGATATGGGAAGGTGTCGGGTAGTTTTCTACCTTACCGAGTTGGTTAGGGATGTTCTTCTCTTTGTTTTTTTGGGGGTTTTTGTATTAGTTACTCTCTTGTGCTCTCTTTTGCGGGTTCTTCCTTGTTTGAGTGATGCTACTATGACAGTAGATGGTATTTATGCTCTTGGTTTTGCTTCCAATAGTTCACTGATTTCTCTAGGGAGTAAGCTTGTAAAACCTAGTTTTGTCTTTGGACTGCTGTTTGCTCAAGCCTTTCTTTAGGGTATTCCAGCTACTTTGGTCTATGGTGTATCTCTTCTTAAGGACGTTTGTGGATGCTATTGGTCTATTCTTTTGGTTCTGCTTCAAAGTCATCTTCCATGCATGGCGCGGGAACTACACTAGTATAACATAATGCATCTACATTCTACATTGTACAAACCTTATATGTCTTTTGTTGAAAAATATTTAATTTCAAAATTCATTTATTCAATTATCAAGGTTTTTAAATATCGAATATTAAATGAATTGAAATTAGGTTTTTTTAGCAGAAAATAACTTAATTTAAACAAAGATTATTCTCAAATACATGATAAAAGTTCAAAAGAAAAGAAAATGAATTAGAAACAAAGACAAGAGATCTTGGCCTCCATCTACTCAGTTAATCTGCAGCGCCATTAGCTCCTCTACGAACATGACTCCACTTGCAATTTGTGAGCCCCATACTCCTCTCAAGCATCAGCGCCAGAATCGTCCTAAACACGATGGAAGAGATTTTATCACCTCTCGCATACTTAATCACCAAGCTCGAATTAGATTTGACAATCACATTCGTCAACCATAGCTCCACACCCTTCTCCACTCCCCAACAAGCCGCCTCCAGTTCTGCAAGTTCAACAGAAGTCCCGTCCTGAATCCACTTCGCCCCCGCAAACACAATGCCTCCAACTTCATCTCTTGCAATAACACCGATCCCCCTCAGCTTCACACACACCGATGCATCTACGTTGATTTTAATCCAATCACGAGGGGGTGGTTGCCACGCCTCACAATGCTGCGGCGGCTGCTCCATTCCACCAACATCACAAGCCAAGTAACAACCAACCTCCTCCTACATAGCGTAACAGTCCTGAATGATCTCCTCTACCTCTTTTGGCTGATTTGTAAAGATTGCTTCATTCCTTGCTTTCCATAACCTCCAGCAAAGCAGCATCCACAACACCCTCTCATCTGCAGGTAGCTCAAGAACCAAATGCAGTCCAGTCCAGAAACGTCTGAGAATGCTCCCCTAAATCTGCTAGATTCGGGAAGTGCTCCCAAACCCTGAAGGCAAAATACAATCACGTAGAACATGTAAAATAGACTCCTCCTTTCTGCAAAAATAACAGCGAGAGTCATCCACAACACCCCTAGGCCTCAGATTGCTCAAACATGGAAGAAGTTGATGTCCTGCACGCAAAATAAAAGATTTTACCCTTGGCAGAACCCCAATCTTCCACACCTTCTTCCACACCACCACTGCACTCGAAGGATCAGTTTGTTCACCCTCTTTCTTGCAGCCTCACGATTTCCTTGTTCAAGCAGCCTGTATCCCGACTTGACCGAATAAGCTCCATCAGGGGAATAAAACCAAACAAGACAATCCTGCACACACTCGTCCACCAGATGAATATTCAACACATGCTCTACATCATAAGGCAGCATAAGAGCAAAGATCACATCCTCCTTCCACCGCCTATCATCCCAATCAATCAGATCCCGCACTCTCAGCTCAAGCATACTACCAAAGAAGTTTCCCAAGGGCTTAAAAGAAATCGGCCTCGGCAGCCATTTATCATGCCACACCCAAATATCATTCCCATTCCCAACTTCCCAATAGCAGCCCCTTTCTAAGACCTCACGGCTTTAAACACACTTCTCCAACAATAACTCAGCTTGAAACCCAACTTGGCATTCATGAAGTCGGAACGAGGGAAGTATCTCGCCTTAAGTAAACGAGTAGTAAGAGACTGGTTTGTTAATTAACCTCCACCCTTGCCTTGCAAGCAAAGCAAGGTTGAAAGTGCTCAAGTTTCGGAACCCTAGGCCTCCCATACTCTTCGCTTTGCACAATCTATCCCAGCTCATCCAGTGAATTTTCCTAGAGCAACCATCACCACCCCATAAGAAGTTACACATAAGTTGTTCCATCTCATGACAAAGGCTTACCAACAACAAGAAATAAGACATAGCATAAGTAGGGAGAGCTTGAACAACCGGTTTAATTAACACTTCCTTTCCTGCACGAGAAAGTGACCCTGCCTTCCACCCTTTCAACTTTTGCCAAATACAATCTTTCAGACTACCAAAGATCACCTTCTTTGATCGACCCACCATCGTAGGCAGACCAGGATATCTATCGTGTTTATCAACTTCAGGAACATTCAAAATCACTTGAAGAGACTCCCGCAAGCTAGGCTCCACATTCTTAATGAAAGAAACTTCGGACTTACACAGGTTGACTTGTTGACCTCCTGCTCCATATTGATGGAGGATATTAACTATTTCATGAGCTTGTTGACAAGAAGCTTGAGTAAACAAAATACTATCATCAGCAAAGAACAAATGTGAAACCATCGGGGCTGATCTAGCAATACGAATCCCCCGAACAAGGCCACTTCTCTCTTGTTCCCGAATGATGGCCGAAAAGCCCTCCGCAACTTGAAGAAAAAGGTAGAAAGACAAAGGATCTCCCTGCCTCAAACCCCTAGTCGGAGTGAGCTCACAAGTCGGGCTACCCTCAACAACGATCAAGAAGGAAACACTTGACACACATCTCATAATCAGCGCAATCCACCTCTCATCAAAACCGATCATCCTCATACACCCCTCAAGATAATGCCACTCAACTCTATCATATGCCTTAGACATATCAAGCTTGAGTGCCATGAAACCTTTCTTCCCCTATGTCTTATTCTTCATGAAATGGAAGACTTTGAACGCTACTAGCACATTATCTGTAATAAGTCTTCCAGGAACAAATGCACTTTGAGTTTCAGAAACCACCTTATCCAACACCAGCTTCAACCTTTTCTCTAGCACCTTGGACACAATTTTATAGAGAACATTGCACAAACTGATATGACGAAGATCTTTCATACGAAAAGGGAGAGAGATAAAAGTATGATTGAAACGGTCCGGAAAACGAGCACCATCAAGTAACCCTAGGACGAACGAGATCACTTCCTGCCCGACAATATTCAAGTGTTTTTGGAAAAACAAAGATGGCATACCGTCAGGAACCGGCGATTTCGTAGGATGCATTGAAATAGAGCAAGACGTACCTCATCACAGTGAACGGGCGTAGGAGCATCAGGTTGTCCGAAGTCGTCAGAATAGGCGAGAGTCCTTGAGGAGCCACATTCAGGAGAGTGCAAGGATTGGATTTAAACAGTTCTAAAAAATACTCGACCGCCACCTTAGCCATCCCACTACGGCCATGTCACTCCACAACCTGATCATCCACCAAACAATGGATCTTGTTCCTCCTCCTTCTCACGTTCGCTTTTTTGTGAAAGAAGCTGGAATTTTGATCTCCCCACCTTAACTCGTTAGCATTGGCACGTTGATACCACATTACCTCCTCTTTAGCCATCAACCCATTCTCCATACTTTCCAACGCCCTTTGCCAATGCACCCACTCACCTCTCATACCATCCTTTTGTGATCTTCTCAACTCCTCTCTAACCGCCTTCAACTTGGAGCTTATGTTACCAAATTCTTCCTTATTCCACTCTTTAAGCTCCTCCGTGCACTTCGCCAACTTACCCATTAAACCTCCATCACACAATATTGGATTTACCCAACAATTTCGAGCTAATGGCTCATAACCATCATGTTGTAACCACATAGCCTCAAATCTAAAAGGTCTTGGACCCCTAGAGATCTCCTCATGAATTCCACCACAATTGGAACATGATCCGACCCACACCGGTCCAATCGTCGAACACTACAATTCGGGAACAAATCAAACCAGCTGTCATTTGCTAAACCCCTATCCAAATTCTCCTAAATAAACTCCTCCCCACTTCTACCATTATCCCACATAAACTTTGATCTCGCCCAGCTCAACTCCCTCCACCCGCAATCATCGACACAACTACTAAACTCCATCATCTCCCCCAATCCAGCTCCACACCTCCCTCCTTCTTGTCCATCCGCATTATTTGATTAAAATCTTCCATACAATTCCAGGCATTATGTTGATCTTCTGCTAACCTGTGAAGGAGGGTCCATGAATGATGCTTTTCCTCCTTTCTTGGCCAACCATAGAAACCCGTGAAACCCACTCCTTAGCATAAACTTTGAGCACCATATCAGCATCTATGTGATGCCGTGTGTAACTCCTAACCCTCACCTCCACACAATTATCCCACATAAGGCATAACCCACCCGACTTTCCAACATTATCTACTACAAAACATCCTTCCATACCCAACTTTGTTCTAACCTCCTCCATTTTCCTATGGTCACAACGCGTTTCCGTGAGGAAAATCACCTTTGGGGCCTCCCGAATCACTAAATTAGTGAGCCTAACAATTTCCCGAGCCTTCCCCAATCCTCGGCAATTGTAACTCAGAAAATTCATTGATCCCGGCAAGGAAGATTTCGAATCCCCCTCGCCGATCTCCATCGAAGCTTCTGATTTTCGTTTTCTAGAGCTCTCTTCATCTACATGACTCTCCCCTTCTTTCCCTCTAGCCCTATGTTACCAACTTTTCTTCTTCTCATTATTACTATTAGCCTCAGTAAGCTGAATATTCCCCACCTTTTATTTCCCCTTATCAATGATTCTTTCATTTAATGCCCTATCCCCTTCATTTACTTCCACCTCTTTGCAGCCTGCCCTACCTTCCCTTCCACGTTACCACAAAGACCTCCGCTCCCTTCCCCTCCTATTCCAGCAACCTTTGAAACAAAATCAACCTCCTTCTCCGTTGTATCCTTATCTGTTATAGATAGCCGCCCCACCTGATGCACTACTCTTTGAGCCAACGCATCACCCGCTGAACTCCCCTCCCCTTCATCCTCCTCACCCGCCTTGTCTAAGAGATCCAGCAATGACCTTCTTGCAATCCCACTGCTACTTTCTACCTCCTTCTTTTTCTCCAGCTTGCCCTGTAGGATTGCTCTTTCCCTCTCCCGCTCCACTAGATCTCTCAATTGAGGTTGTCTTAACGGAGACGCCCTAAGCCAATCCCCCTACTCCCCATGTAGATCCTTGACACCCTCATCATCACAATCGATCTCCACATGACCCAACCTTCCACATGTGTAGCAAAAATTTGGCAATCGTTCATATTTTATATCGAGCCACATCCGCTTCCCTTTTAACCACAACATTAAACCCCTCCGTCAGTGTTCTAAAAATCCCTTCTAGGCCCCGCCTAGGCGCTAGGCGGTTCTCGTCCGCCTAGCCGTTTAACCCGCCTAGGCGGTGCTTAGGTGTCCGTCTAGGCCGCCTAGGCGGTGCTTAGGTGTCCGTCTAGGCCGCCTAGGTAACCGTTTAGACAGCTTAGGCACTAGGCGGTCCCTCTTCGCCTAGAAGCCGCCTAGCGTTTTTTAGAACATTGCCCTCCGCAGCAGCTTCGTTACATCAACCGAAACCCTCATGCAAATGAATTTGGCACATAGGAGCATATCCTCATCATCAATCACTTCCACACCCCCGAAAGCTTGCCCTATAATGCCTTAGCAGTTTCCTTCGTCATTGCCTCAAACGGAACATCATACACCCTGATCCAGAACGAGGTCCTCTCCAGAACCATTCTTGACGGCTGCTCAGTCCCCGGCTCTTTCAAAACGAGCAAGGCCTTATCAAACATCCAAGGCCCTCCCGATAGAACCCTCTCCTTATCCTCCTTTGCAACGAACTTGAAAAGAAACAAATTGTTACATAATTCTCTGAACAGGAAACCATTACGTAGCCCCCATGCCCCCTTCATGGTATTGTTCAGAGCAAAAACATTGAAGGGCTTGCCCGTCAACATCTTACCCACCAACGTCAGAGATCCCCCCTCATGATCTACACCATCAACACCCCCACTTCCCTCGATCTCCACACATTCCACCTTTGTCAAATGGAGATCCTTATTTCTCCCAGTCGCGATAATTCAGAACTTGGAAAAACCGATCCTGCACCCACCCAATCCGGTGACACCCGCACGAGACGATGGGAAACCCTAGATCCCACGACCGGACGCCGGAGAGAGGCCAAAAAAAACGCTCGGAAGCACCGCCAGAAGACAGTAGTCAAGCACTCTCGAAAGCCCTAGGTTTTTTTTAATCGTATGAATTAAGCTAATCTGAATGATGTTATCTTAAGGGTTATGATCAACACGCTTTTTTATTCTCATTTTAAAGTTTGAGGGGGCAAATGACGATTTTGTTCATTTTAATTTTCTTCTCGACAATGCAATAACATATGAATGTTCATAGCTTCCTTCAAGCGTCCCCCTTATATGGCCTTTTTTTTTTCTATTCAATATTTCTCAGCTTTAACCTCCCATTTAATCAATTTTCTCTTTCTATAAATTCAATTTCAAGTATATGGTTTCATTATCTTTTGATTTTGCCTTCGGGCATTTGGTTCGGCGGTTCTACCCCAAGATCATCGTTTCAAATCCCATGGACAACGGTTTGCCCTTTCCTTATAGAATTGGTTAGTAAACAGTTCGCATCCCTAGTAGATACTCTATGCGAGCCCAATGTGGCGATCCTAATCCTTATCTTATCAAAAAAAATTCTCTTTCTCTTTTGATTTTTCATTTTTATTAATTATGTATTTGTTTTAACCTTTTAAATCTTAATTGATCAATACGAGTGTGAATCGGTTTTAATTTTTGAGTAAATAGTGCTTTCATATTGATTTTCCTTTCTCTGTCTTCGAAAAATTCTTATAGGATGTTTTGATTGAAGAGTATTAAGATGCATATAACATATTTGATAAAACTCCTAAGAGTGGAGAGTTGATCTTAAACTGATCATTTGGATTTTATGTGAATGTACTAAAATTTTGCACAAACGTCATATGTTTTCGCGTGAGCTTTCCATCAAAATGTGTGTCATTTTATATGTTTTTTCTTCATTCGCCCACTTATTACAGGTTATCCATCAACTTCTATTGATTTTTTAGTGTTGAAATGCCCCGTAGTATAAGTGTGAATATTGTTTATGACACAATGCTTGAGCACGGGATTGAAGTGATAATTATGAAATTCGATCTTATAAATAAGAGGAAATTATAAGAAAATCACCTGTTAAATAGGCCATATTACTAATAACCACCCCTTATTCACGACTTTATTTTAAACCACCCATAACTTGAATTCCATTAACAAATAGTCACTCATCATTCATCAACATATTCCGTCAAAAAAACCGTTAAATCCCAGGATTTGACACTTTTGCCCTCGATTATAAAGCTACTTCCCATGTGGAGGTTTTGACAATTTATTTATAAAAAACAAAATTTTGGTTCACTGCATCATCATCTTATTTACATATCCAAATAAAAAATTGTAATACTAACACATATCTATTTGTACAGCTCCTCCTCTACAATTACAATCATATAAGCTCCCACTTAATTAATTAATCAATTAATTAAATAAATCCCCACCCCCTCCGACGAGCTAGTGGCTCGGCGGTCATCTCCATCCAATCCCTAACCCACTCTCTCATGTCCTTCTTGATCAAGAACCCAGGAGGAAGCTGCCAATTGAAAGCAGGCCTAACCCTAATTCCAGTCAACTTTTCCTCCTCAACAGCTCTCTTCATTACCACTGATTCAACAAACTCAGGCTCCCAAGAGACCAATTCGAGCCATGACTTCCCTTCTTCCTCAATACACCCCACAATTCTGAAGTAATTCGAGTACCTAGGCACCGGACTCCTCAGGAAATCGTTCGAAAACCCGAACTCGCGTTTCACATGGACCAATTTATCGATGCTAATCACCTTATCCTTTGCCATCATCAAGAGCTTATAGAGCTTCTCAACAATCAGCATCTCGTTCTGTTCGTGGATCCTCTTCTCCTCCCCCAGAAACACGCGAAGGTGGTCGGAAGAATGAACGAAGGGGACGAGTTCAGATTTAGGGCAGATCCGATCGAGGTAGGTTTCGAAAAAGCTAGGGTTTTGAGCGAGAAAGGTTTTGGCTTTGACAACCATTCATCAACAGAGGATTTATTTATTTGGGTGATAAATAATTGTGAATCTGAGGAGCTGATGTTGAAGAAGGGTAAAGGTGTTTGGTATTGTTGTAGTTTCAATGAACAGTTGAGGGTAAAATGGTAAAAACGTACGATTCTACGGTTTTTCTTGACAGAATATGTTGATGGGTAGCTATTTGTTAACGGAATTGAAATTGTGGGTGGTTTAAAATAAAGTCGCCAATAAGGGGTGGTTATTAGTAATATGACCTATTTAACGGGTGGTTTTTTGTAATTTCCTCTATAACTAAAGGATCTTAATTCTTAACCTTTCATACCCATTATGGAATCGCCTTATTTGACCATGGATTTATTTCTCATCAAATTACTAATGAAATGACTTAGTTTTTTCATCTATATTGTTTGTGTTTTATTGATATGAATGATTTGGATATTATCTCCAACTTTGTTTGTCATAATGATAATTTCATTTTTTTTAAACCTCCAATGGCGTATGAGACTAAAAATGCTATTTTTGATCTTGTAACAAATAAGACCTCGGGGCCAAACGACTTTCCTATTGATTTTTTCAACATTTTTTGTGCATTCATGGTTCAACTATTATTTGGCAATTAATGCCTTCTTTCTTTCAACTCTACCCACAGAGTTGGAAAAAATTCAGCCTTTGATATACATCAATCACTAGTATTTAATAAGGTCCAAAATATTAAAAAAAGAAATCATGCTATATAATGAAAATAAGTAGAAAAATCACATAAAATCTAGGAAATATCTCTCACTCTCCTTCTTTGTCTACTTTATCTTCGTTATTGTCCTTGTTCACGTGTTTCTACCTTCTAGACACTTAACAAAGTGAAAGGTTAACAACAATTATTTTTGCAGGTCTTCTAGAACACTAGATGAAACAAATATCGGATACAAAAACTATCCTTATCAAATAAAAAGCACTTGTCAAAAAATAATTCCAAACCATTATAAAGGTTCTCTACTTCGACAACTGATACTCTATTTAGGATATGTTAACTCTTGTAATTTAGAGCTATATTGAGTGTTCTAGGTTAGACTTTGTGCTTAATTGTAATATCAAGACCGAAGAAACAAGGATTCAAGATTCGAGAGTTTTCATGACGTTCCAATGAAGAAGAAGCCAACTGTACTTGAACCGCGAGCGCGGTGGAGCCGGCGCGTGCGCGGTTTGAGTACAGATCCGAGAAGCTGATTTTCTATCTTCTTTCCTTTTTCTTATCTTTTCTCTATCTTTTGTAGTCCAGTTGGCATGTCTTTTGACTACTATATATTTAGAGGTTTTTCCTAGGTTTTAGGGATCCAATTCTGTTGGATCGTTAGTACTGAGGGAGGCGTCCTTAGGTTAGGCGTCCCTACGAGGAGTAAGGGCGTCCTTGAGTAATGCAGCGGAAATTAAGTACTAAACAGGTAAGTAATGAACGCAGTGAATTATAGAGGAACCACTCAAGACCAAGTAGTCCTTGAGTGTAAACCTCTACCTCCTTGGAGGATTTTTGAATAGTTCTTTCCTTTATATTGAACGTCCTTACAGTTGTACTGGCGAGTCTTTACAGTTCTCTGGCACTTAGCTTTTCCCTAAGTCCACTAGTAAAGGACTCCTCTAAGCCTACAACTTAAGCGAGTTCAATCTATCAAAGGACTCTATTCCTACGTTCTGCAGTACTTCGCAGAACTCTCTTTCTCTCTTTTTGGATTTTCTCTTACAAACTGTTTTTGTGATTTGGATACAAGTCTCACTCGATCTAACACAAGTTCTAGTACTGTTCTTGAGTTA
This sequence comes from Polygonum maritimum, assembly GCA_963924305.1. Taxonomy (NCBI): domain Eukaryota; kingdom Viridiplantae; phylum Streptophyta; class Magnoliopsida; order Caryophyllales; family Polygonaceae; genus Polygonum; species Polygonum maritimum. Next base: position 36,040,007 of record OZ002728.1, read on the forward strand.
GTTCTTCGTGTTTTTGAGTGAGTCGCTTTCTCTCTGATTCTCTCTGAATATTCCTGAAAGCGTTGGTGTCACAATAAATGCCTTGGGGCTATTTATAGGACTTGGGGAAGGGCGTCATTTCGCTGGGACGATCATGCCCTTCGTGGACGTGGCTACAGGATCTTCCTCCACGTAGTAGGGCGGTGATGAGGAAGCTTCCTGTATCCAGCTGTGTATGATGAACTCCGCTACAGGATCGGCCGCCACGTGTTGATGGATGATCAAACATTGTCGAGTGATGTCATACTGTCGGCTAGTGAGTAAGGACTCCTTTCTTGCGTTCCTACTTGCTTGGGACTCCGTCCTTGCTCAAGTAGTCTCTAGCTGGTCCTTACTTCCTGTTAGCTAGCGTCCCTGAGCTTATGGGACGCCCATACACACTTGTTGTCCTTTTGATCACTGGCGTTCCTGAACACTTGGACAACTTTATTAGAATCAAAGTGAGTTTGTCATATCAAAACTAAGGGACGGTTGTGTGGAACACTAACAAGTACGCAAGCGTTCTTGATAGCGTCCCAACAATTTCCCCCTTTTTGATGATGACAAACTCTTCAGCAAAACAGTTTTGACATTGGAACTTAGCATGCATGAAAACTTAGAGGCGTCCTCTAATACTTAGAGAAATTTTAATGAGCACAAGTTTTCATTCTTTGATTCTCTAGCTTTTGGATTTTAAGGAGAGAGTCGCGTCCTAGAAAAATTTCTAAGCGACTTCTGTTATTCTAGCATGAGCATTCTTTAGACCTTTCACTTAATAGTTCCCCCTTAACGCTTGCTTATTCTAGATAACTATTTTATAGCGCATCTCTGCAAAACTACACTTCCCCCTTTTGGCATCATTGAAAAGGATAACAAGTGATAAGGACGTTAGCAAAAACACATAACTAAAGGCAGTGGAACGCTTAAACAAACACATGCAAGCAAACAGTGGAATTGCCATTCAAACAAACTTAGAGTTATTACAGACCAAGGTCATAATGTTTGAAGTTCAAAAGAAGCAAAGGCAAAATGATAGGGGATTAAAGGGGTGGTGGCAATCACTGAGAACGGCGCTGATCTTGATAAAACTGGAGCAATTTCTCTTGAAGTTCAGCAGCCTTGGCGAACGCAGATGACAAGTCCTTTAAGGCAGAGAAGATGAGGCACTGATTATCCATAATGGCACCCATGAGTTCTGCTGGAGGATGCTGAGAGATGTTGGCAGGAGCAGAACGGGGCAAAGGACCTGTACTTGATGAAGGAGCGTCCGTGGGAGGAGCTGGAGAAGAAGGCCCTAAGAGCAATTGATCAAGAGTTGTAAGATCTACAACAGGCTCTTGGTCCTGAGGAGACTCTTGAGACGCAGGATTAAGCCTTGCGGCCTCGGCCTCAACAGCTAGGCGTTCTTCCTCGGCTTTCTGTCTGGCTTCCTCAGCCTCATCTTCTAACTGTTTGAGCACAGACGGCAGCTCTTCATTGTGCCTTATCTCGACGAGTCCCTTCTTAGCATTCCATTTCAAACCAAGTTCTTCAGAGGGAGCATTCTCATCATAAGCATCTTGGGACTGCAAGATCGCCTTCACTACACCAGGGTACGGCAAGGCGTGCCTCTTCCTTCCACACTTGGCCATATGTTGCATAGCAATTCTGGCTAAGTTGATTGGGCGGCGTTCTAGGATAGCGTCAATTAGGATTATATCGTGTGTTTGCACAATTGAACGCTTTTCCTGCCTTGGAAGAATGGCGCGACAAATGAAGTAGTGAATGATAGCGCCAACCTTGCTCAGAACGTGAGCTACCCTGTCGAGTCCCATCGGCCTTTTCCCTTGAAAGATACGATCAACCAAAGGCAGTTCTTGATCAGTCGTTTCGAAGCCGCCTTCAGGAAGAGAGCTAAGAGCATCGGACGGAGGCTTGCGAGGACTAAGACCAAGAAAGGAGTGCATTTGACGTTCTGTCACTGAAGCTTTCTCACCTTCAATTTTGAAGTGGAGGGAGCCTTCTTTTGCCTTGTAGCGCAAATCCCTGTAGAACGCCTGCACCTGTTCCTTGTCAACAGTTGTCGGTGCTGGTCCAACGTTCTGCCATCCTTGAAATCTCAGAAGATCAAGAAACTCCTGAACTGAGTCATCGTCGAAGGAGGCTAGCCACTCTTCAGAATAAATGAGCGGGCTAAGGACTTTGACGGGCACATCAGCGTTCTTCCTTTTGCGCTTGCCCTTGGGGGACTCAGAGTCCTCATTGTCATCTGACTCGTCCTCAGCCTTCTCCGAGTCACTATCAGAGGCGTCCTTTGAAGGAGCGTCCTCTGTGCCTTGTTCTTTTTCAGCATCGCCACTAGCTGTGGCTAGATCGGCACCAGAGGTCTGACCTTGAGATGTGCCCTCGGCGTCCTGAGCCTCTGTCTGTTGTTCTGTTGTTGTTGGCTCAGCGTCCGCTGGGACTTGATTGGATTCTGTTTGGATTGTGGGGGAGGGGTTTTCATGTGGAGCTTGGGAAGGGTTGAGGATGGGGAGAGATTGGTTGTAGGGTGAGACTTCCTGAGCATCACGCTCGAGCTCTTCAGAGAGAGTTGGCTCGGCGTTCTCCTGAGCGACCTGGTGCTCACCAGCGTCCTCAATTTGTTGAGCAGGAGTGTTCACCTCTCCTTCCGCTTCATCATTTGAGTCCCCAACAACATCTATGAAAGGGGAGACCTGAGCGGGCGTACCTCTGTGGCTCTCAGATGAGCTAGAGGAGGAAGAGGAGGAGGGAACGTGCTCTATTTGTGCAGGAACGTCCTTAGCTAGCAGAACCCTGGGCTTTTCACCAGCCTTCCTACGGCGAAAAGTGTGCTCAAGGGTGCGTTCAGTCTCCTCCGGGCCACTTTCAGAGGATGGACGGCGGGACTTTGGGGTCTCGGGGTCCTTAGGTGGGGAAATGTGGGCCGGGGCAGATGGGAAATTGGCCAAATTTAGAGGGGAATGAGTGCGGGGAGGAAAGGGGATTAGGGCATTTGCTCTTGAAGGTTGGGGGGACGGAGGAGGGGTGGGGAGTTGAACTATTGAAATTTGTTGAGGGGGAGGAGTGGATTCTTTGGACAGGTTGGACGGCCTTTTTGTGGTGCTTGGCCGTTTTGTGGGGGATTTTGAGGATGGGACGCTGGATGTTTTGGCCTTTTTGAGGGGCCTTGGGTCGTGAACCTTTTTGGAGCGTCCCTCCTTTATGTGGGAAGGGAACTTGTCCACAATCTCCGTTGGTTTAGAAGTGGAGAAGGGTTGGGAAGATTTGGAGGGGGGAGAGGATGGTGCAGGACGCTTGAGTAATTTTTTGGTGGTAAGGGTAGGAACTTGAGGTGGTGGTGGAGAAGGACTTGGTACTCTTGCTTTAATCATTTTATAAGCCAAAGAGTCCTTTGGGTACATTGGGAAATCGGGAAGAACGGCGTTATGGAGGTCGGGGATAAGATGAAGTAAAGGACCCAGATTCTCACCTCCAAACTGTGAAAAGAAGAGAACGTCGTCCATCCGTCCTGGCAAGTCCTTGTAATTGGTGTTGTGGAGGCCTTGAATGACGAACCGTTCGATGAACCGCTCATAGTTCCTTGTTTTGATGGCGTCATTCTTTACATCAGGTTTGGCCATGCGTTCCCTTATCAAGTTGTATAGCGTCCTTGGCTTTCTGTTGATAAAGTCCAATAGAGACTCATTGAGAACTATGAGTTTGGGCTTCTCTATGTAGTGGGACTTCACCAGCTTTCTACGCTTCCCGCCGGTGGAAGATCCGGCTACGTTCAACTGTCTTTGAGACATGAGTTCAGATGAAGTGTAGAGAGAGAAAGTCGCCGGAGTTCTAGAGAGAAGTCAGAGCAATTTTGAGAGCGAGAAAGTGGTTGAGCGTAATAAATTTGATTGCGACTGTTCTGGCCTTATATAGAGGAAGCGGTGGCACAAATGGTAATTAACACTGTTTTACTGTGCGACACGTGGCAAAACTTCCCCCTTAAGATTTGAGCAAAAGCAACGGTCACTGTTCACACTTTCAAAAGTTCAAAATTCTGACTCTTCAACTACTCTTCAACAACTGAACTGGCGTTCTTTGCAACAAACACTGAACGTTCTCTCATACTTAGCAACAATTAACCTCTTCAAGCAAACTTCTTCAAGCAAACCAACAACCAACTTACCGTTCTTGTGATTACCTTTCGAACCAGTTGAGAACAACACAAGTACGTCCCGTAAAAGAAAATATGAAGCTCATAGGGCGCTTTTGCGGAGTTCTCGGCTAGGGTAAGCTTAGAGTTCCCATCATTTCGGCTTATAATGAGGGTTGGGTGATCAGGGATACTCTTTTCAAGACAAAATAGAGAAAATTTGAATGGCGTTCCAAAGTAGCAAACACATGAAGTTTTAGACTAGCGTCCTTGCAAATATGAATTCAATGCATAACAGTCCTTAAACACTTAGAATCTACAAAACATAGCCAATCATTGAGGGAATAGTAGAACGGGACTTGCTACTTAAAAGTTATCATCCCCAAGAGCAACCTGAGATGCTCAAAAGGACGTCTATCAAGCGCCTTAGTGAAAATATCAGCTATTTGGTCTTCAGTTCTTACATGCTCCATACTAATGAGTCCTAGTTCAACATTATCACGCAAGAAATGATGCCTTATATGAATATACTTTGTGCGTGAATGAAAAACAGGATTCTTAGAAATTTCAATAGCACTTGTGTTATCACAACGAATGGGAATAGTTTCAAGATTGATACCGTAGTCCTCTAGTTGATATTTGATCTAGATAACTTGTGAACAGCACGAAGCAGCAGCAACGTACTCGGCTTCCACAGTTAAGAGCGCCACAGAGTTCTGTTTCTTAGATCCCCAAGAGACTAAGCATGAACCAAGGAACTGCGCCATTCCTGAAGTGCTTTTCCGATCAATTACGTGACCAGCATAATCTGCGTCCGAGTAGCCAACTAGCTTGAAGGACGTCTTCCTGGGGTACCAAAGGCAAAGATCGTCGCGTCCTTTGAGGTAGCGAAAGATCCTCTTGACTTCTTGGATGTGGGACTCCTTTGGATTCGCCTGGAAGCGTGCACACAAGCAAACGGCAAACATAATGTCGGGACGGCTTGCGGTCAAGTAGAGCAAAGAACCAATCATCCCTCTGTAAAGTTTTTGATCAACGTCCTTTCCCTGTTCATCGGCGTAAAGACGCGAGTTTGGAGAACATGGGGTTGCAACAGGTTTGGACGTGTTCATCCCGTACTTCTCAAGCATTTCACGGACATATTTTTGTTGGTGAATGCGTGTTCCTTCCTTGAGTTGATTGATTTGAAGTCCCAAGAAGAAATTGAGTTCTCCAATGAGGGACATCTCAAACTCACTACTCATTAAGGACTTGAACTCATCTACAAGCTTCATGTTAGTACTACCAAAGACTATATCATCAACATAGACTTGGGCAATTAAAATGTCCTTGTGAACTTTCTTTATAAACAAAGTTTTATCAATTGAACCTCTAGTGTACCCATGAGACAAAAGAAAGGACGCAAACCTGTCGTACCATGCACGAGGAGCTTGCTTGAGTCCATAGAGCGCTTTGTCCAAGTAGTACACATGATCTGGGTGAGAGGCGTCCTCAAAGCCAGGCGGCTGAGCAACATACACTTCCTCCTTTAGCTTTCCATTGAGAAAGGCAGTCTTGACGTCCATCTGAAATAACTTGAATCCTTTGTGAGCGGCGAAGGCAATAAGGAGACGAACGGCTTCAATTCTAGCAACGGGAGCAAAGGTCTCATCATAGTCTATGCCTTCCTCTTGCTTGAATCCTTGAGCCACCAGTCTTGCCTTGTTTCTTGACACACATCCACTCTCATCAAGCTTATTTCTGAACACCCATCGCGTCCCTATGATATTTTTGCCTTTGGGACGTGGGACGAGAGTCCAAACTTTGTTCCTTTCAAACTGATTGAGTTCTTCTTGCATTGCTTGAATCCAATCAGCGTCCTGGAGTGCTTCTTTGATATTCTTTGGCTCCACCATAGAGACAAAGGCATTGAACGCACAGAACGCTAAATTTGCACTTTGGGACTTGCTTGCAGCTGACCTTGTTTGAACGCCTTGAGAAGGATCTGAGACAATTTGAGAAGTTGGGTGGTCCCTAGAGAAGCGGGACTCCCTTTGAAACAAATGAGCAAATCTTGGATCAATGTCGCCATCTGAATCATCACTATCACTTTGAGCATCGTCCTCAATGTGTTCCCCCTCAGAGAGAGCGTCCATACCTTGACGTTGTTCGCCTTGTTGACTTGATTCAGCTACATCTTGTTGAACTGGGGATTCACTATGAGATGGGACTCCTTGAACAACACTGGGAGCGTCCACTAAGACGTCTTCAGGATTTGGAGACGCTTCCTTAGAGACATAGTATTTTCCAGAGGTCCAATCTTCAGCTTCATCTTCAGAGTCGTCCTGTTGTTGTAAAGAGGAGCGTTCTTTCTTACTTGGCTTTTCTTTGTGAGAAGAACGTTCCTTGAACACAACATGAATACTCTCCTCAAGCTTTAGAGTCCTTTTGTTGAAGACTCTATATGCTTTGCTAGTAAGAGAGTACCTAAGGAATATGGCTTCATCACTCCTTGCATCAAACTTTCCAAGTTTTTCTTTATCATTGTTGTGAACGAAACATTTGCAACCAAAGACTCTGAGATAGTCAATGCGAGGCTTCTTTCCATTCAACAACTCATAGGACGTCTTCTTTAGCAAAGGACGGATCATGGCACGGTTGATGATGTAACACGCTGTAGCAATAGCTTCCACCCAGAAGTACTTGGGAACGCTATTTGCTAAGAGCATAGTTCTTGCCATATCCTCTAGCGTCCTATTCTTTCTTTCCACAACTCCATTTTGTTGAGGCGTTCTTGGAGCTGAGAAATTGTGAGAGACTCCATGTTGATCACAGTAGGCCAGGAACTCTGAATTTTGAAACTCCGTTCCATGGTCTGACCTTATGGCTTTGAGAGGCGTCTCAAGAGCAACTTCCACTTGTTTGATGAATACTTTGAACGCATTGAAACAATCTGCTTTGGACACCAAGAAAAGAACCCAAGTGAATCGAGAAAAATCATCTACAAGAACGTAAATGTACCTCTTTCCACCGTAGCTCAACGTCTTCATTGGTCCGCAAAGATCCATATGGAGCAGTTCCAAAGGCTTCTTTGTACTTACTTCGTTCTTGGATTTGAAAGACGTTCTTGTTTGCTTCCCTTTGATGCAAGCTTCACACTGTTCAACTTTCTCAGGATCAATTCGGGGAAGTCCTTTCACAAGATTTCGCTGGTGTAGCTTAAGGATTGTGCTTGGTCCAGCATGGCCAAGTCGGCGATGCCATAGATCAGCGTCCTCCTTTGAAGCAGATAGACACAACTCTGATTTAGGCTTGAACTCCTGGTTAAAGATGTAGACATTGTTCTGGCGTACTCCTTTGAGAACGACTTTGTTTGATTTCTTGTTGATGACGAGGCACTCCTTTGAGTCGAAAGTGACTAGATTTTCACCTTGATCACACATCTGGGAAACGCTAAGGAGATTGAAGCCAAGTCCTTCAACAAGGCTGACATTTGTTGCTTTGATGGACGGGTTGAGAATAGCAGTTCCCGTTCCTTTGATCTTTCCCTTGCCCTTGTTGCCAAACGAGACAGTTCCTCCCGTGGCACTACTTTGGATAGAAGTGAGATGGATCTGGCTTCCTGTCATATGATTTGAGGCGCCACTATCAATGATCCATGGGCGTCCCCTCACTTCCACCTGCCATAAGAACGTTAGTGTTTGGCGATCCAGGCAAGGTGTTCCTTACCTGGTTCGTTACAATAATAGAACTCTGGTTCTGGCATGTAGTCATATATATTCACATCATTTGAAATAGCATGCTTGCGGAAAGAGTTCCTAGAGCGTCTAGAACGCCTAGGATTAGCCTTAGGAACAGACTTAGCATTTTCGTTGTTAGTCCTAGCAGCTTTTCCATTTTCAACATCTTCTTTGAGTTTTAAGCAATCATATTTGAAGTGATCCCCTTGTCCACAGTACCAACACGTCCTATAGTAAGTACCAAGGTAGTACTTCTTATTGGGACGCTGAATCTTGTTTTCTTTCATCTTTTGAGGATCACAAACTTTTGAACCGTCCCCTTTAGCAATCTTCTTGTAAATTTTATGACTGGTGGAGTTAGTGTAGTAGTCTTCCTTTCCTAATTCTCCACTCTCTAGAACTCTAATTCTTTCAAGAAGATTTTTGGTTTTCTCCCGTTCAAGTTCAAGTTCAGAAATTTTACTTGCCTCAAAATCACTAGGAAGGGAGTTCTTAGTGTCAGATTCATAACCTAGACCTCTCTTAGCTGGGACGAAGACCATAGGTCTCACTTCTTCAACTATGGGACTCTTACCCATCACTTTAACTTCTTCCCTAAGCTTAGCGTTCTCAAGTTTGAGACACATGATTTCAGTTTTTAGGGACTTAGTTTCTTCACAAGAGGACTCTAGTTGAATAGTCATGGAACTACAGTTTTCACATTCAACCACTATATTTTCATTTTCAAGTTCAAGTTCATCCATTCTATGTTGCATGACAACACTTTCTTCCATGATTCTTCCAATAAGTTTAATGAGCTTGGATTTAGAACAATTTTCTAATGAACTCATCATAGACTCACGGGTTACCTCATTTTCAGATTTCGAAGCGTTCTGTTCAACAACTGTGTCGTCCTCCATAGCCATGAAAGCTACTTGTTCACCACCAGATGCGTCTTCAAGGGCTATGTATGCTTGTTCATCGGGTTCTTCATTATCATCATCATCAGAGGAAGAACTCCCATTGTCCCATGCAGAGGCGAACGCTCCAATGAGAGCTTTCGTCTTCATCTCTTTAGCAGACATTCCTGATGTACACTTCTTAGCAAAGTGCCCTTTCCTGTTACACTTGTAACATGTGAGTTCCTTCATTTCTGCCTCAGAGTACTTGCGGCTTTCCTTCTTGGGCATCTTGTGTTTATTGACATGTTTGTTCCTTTTGCCAAAAACACGGAGAACTTTGTTAAAGAGAGCAACTTCTTCTTCTGCATCCAGCTGTTCTTTAGACTTGCTTTCTCTTTCCTTTAAGGCTTGAACACGCATCTTCTCGCGGTTCTCAGCTTTGTTGGCTTCCACCGTCACAGCGATTTCCTGTTGACGCCGAAGGTACTCAGCGTACTCTGGTGTTGTGGACGCCAAAGCAAGATCAGTTTGAGGATTCTGTCCAAGCTGAGCCATATCAGAAATTCTTCTTTCCTCGTACTGCCTGAGCTTCCCATAGATTTCTTCCATATCTAGAGTTTTGTTGGCTGTATTTTCTTTGAACGTTGTCCTGTCAAAGTTCCAGACTCCGGTCAAACCATCAATGACCACTTGAACTCTATTCCTCATGGAGATTTCTGTTTCTGGGATGCCCAAGTTCCTCATCTTGGTGACAAGGGCCTCAAAGCGATATGAGTAGTCGTTCACCGACTCATTTGGCAGCATACTAAAAGCATAGAACTCCTTCTTGATTTTCAGCTGGACGTCCTCCTTCATTTCAGCTGTTCCTACATGAAACTTCTCCAAGGCGTCCCACTGTTGTTTAGCCGTTGGCAAGTTACCAACTCGAGTGGCGTCCCTTTCACATAGGGATGCTTGAAGGAAACACATGGCTTTTGCGTTGGTTTCCATCAATTTGAACTCGTTAGGACCCCACTCGTCCTCCTTATCAGCTTTGTCAGCGGGCACCTTTAGATCTCTTGTCAAAATGACCTTCCAGCATTGATAGTTTTGACCTCTGCAGAAATTCGCGAACCTTGTCTTCCAGCGATTGAAGTTGCCGTCCGTCAGGCGCGGAGGCTTCACAAAAGAGATTCCAATCGATTCCATGTCCATCTTTACCTGCAACTCAGTAAGAATCTAGAGCGCCTGCTCTGATACCAATTGTTGGATCGTTAGTACTGAGGGACGTCCTTTACTTTGGTAAAGGCGTCCTTAGGTTAGGCGTCCCTACGAGGAGTAAGGGCGTCCTTGAGTAATGCAGCGGAAATTAAGTACTAAACAGGTAAGTAATGAACGCAGTGAATTATAGAGGAACCACTCAAGACCAAGTAGTCCTTGAGTGTAAACCTCTACCTCCTTGGAGGATTTTTGAATAGTTCTTTCCTTTATATTGAACGTCCTTACAGTTGTACTGGCGAGTCTTTACAGTTCTCTGGCACTTAGCTTTTCCCTAAGTCCACTAGTAAAGGACTCCTCTAAGCCTACAACTTAAGCGAGTTCAATCTATCAAAGGACTCTATTCCTACGTTCTGCAGTACTTCGCAGAACTCTCTTTCTCTCTTTTTGGATTTTCTCTTACAAACTGTTTTTGTGATTTGGATACAAGTCTCACTCGATCTAACACAAGTTTTAGTACTGTTCTTGAGTTCTTGAGTTAGTTCTTCGTGTTTTTGAGTGAGTCGCTTTCTCTCTCTGAATATTCCTGAAAGCGTTGGTGTCACAATAAATGCCTTGGGGCTATTTATAGGACTTGGGGAAGGGCGTCATTTCGCTGGGACGATCATGCCCTTCGTGGACGTGGCTACAGGATCTTCCTCCACGTAGTAGGGCGGTGATGAGGAAGCTTCCTGTATCCAGCTGTGTATGATGAACTCCGCTACAGGATCGGCCGCCACGTGTTGATGGATGATCAAACATTATCGAGTGATGTCATACTGTCGGCTAGTGAGTAAGGACTCCTTTCTTGCGTTCCTACTTGCTTGGGACTCCGTCCTTGCTCAAGTAGTCTCTAGCTGGTCCTTACTTCCTGTTAGCTAGCGTCCCTGAGCTTATGGGACGCCCATACACACTTGTTGTCCTTTTGATCACTGGCGTTCCTGAACACTTGGACAACTTTATTAGAATCAAAGTGAGTTTGTCATATCAAAACTAAGGGACGGTTGTGTGGAACACTAACAAGTACGCAAGCGTTCTTGATAGCGTCCCAACAAATTCACATTCAATTCATATCTTAGATTCCTTAGTTTCAATTGATTGTTTAGTTTGTATTATGGAGAAGCAGTTTCCTAGGGTTTGTTCAAGGGAGAAGCTCTGATGTATGACTTCATGAGAATTCGGTAATTGATTTCCATCATTTGGTTAATATTAATTCTTTTGTACATCATATCATGATTATTGATTGATTTTTACTTGTCTGTTGGCTAACTTGTTGAATTCATTGATTTTCTATTGTTAGATCTGGGTTTGGACCGTGGACAAACCTGTTTTGTGAAAACAACTTAGAACCTAGACTTGTTGTCTATGCAACTAGGAATTAAGAAGAGAGTTGATTGTAAGTTAATTCAATTGACTTGTACCTTGATTGCTTTAGCATGTATCCTCCATATCCTTGTTCTCTATGTTGATTCTAGGTTAAGCATCCTTGCCTAGGGTTAAAGAATTGATTGGACCGTGGACTTGCGATTGCTAATGATTAAGATTGGATTCAATTAAAGGAATAAAAGAAATCAAAGGATGAATTTATTATCGAGTGATTATTTAAGAGTGAATCTTTTGAATAAAATTGTTTATCTATTGATTTGTTTGATTGTTTGTTATTTGTTTTCTAGTTCAGTTTAGTTTAGATATCTTTCTTGATTTCCCCCTATCTTTAGTTGATAAAAATATTTATACTAGAAGCCGCAAGTTCTCTTGGGTACGACCCCGACTTACTCCCTATACTAGCTTTTATTAGGGTTAATTATCTTTGTTCTTAGCATAACGACCTAGTCCGAGTCAACAACGGAGGAGAATACGTTACTCTTGCCTATCACGGCATAAGTCACCTCATCAATCCACCCCACACTCCCCAACACCATGGCTATTCCGAGCGACGACACCGCCACATAGTTGAAACCGGGCTTGCCCTACTAATTCAGTCTGACCTTCCCACTACCCTTTGGCCCTTTGCTTTCCAAGCAGTCATTTACTTAATTAACCGCATGGCCACTCCAACCTTGCAAAACTCCTCCCCCGATCTCAAACTCTTTCAAAAACAACCGAAGTATCATAAATTAAATTGTTTTGATTGTTGGAGTTTTCCTTAACTAAAACCCTATACCACAAACAAGCTTGAGCCAAAGTTGAAACCACGTGTGTTTTCGTAGGCTGCTCATTAATTTAGAGTACAAATGTCTGTCTTGATCCCACAACATACTAAGTCTAAACATCTTGACCTTAGCAACTCATTCTTGTATATTTTCCCATTCTTGCAGCTCACATCATCAAGGTCCCCTTTAAGCCAACCTCATGAGCCTCCTAACTTGGTTTGGACCTCGTTCTAGGTCCTTGTTGTTGGGATGATACTAAGGACGCCAGTCATTAAGATCTAAACCAATAATGATCGTCCCTAGTTTTGATGATGACAAACTCAAAGGTATTTGATAAGTTGTCCAAGTGTTGATCTCAGGTAAGTCCAAAGGACGCACATGAGCGAAAAGGACAACAAGTGAACGAGAGTCCCTCAAGCTGCAGGGACGCACTCCATCAAAACTTCCAGAGCTGAACGAAAAGAATGGAGTCCCTGCGCAGATAGGACGGCGTCCTCATCAAGAAGGGACGTGCGCCAAAATACGGACGAAGTTCAAATTCAAACCAAGGCCGCCCCAGCATGATTACATCACATTCGTCCGTAGTCCTCAGAAGGAAGCTTCCCTTCTTTGGGCATGTGTAAACAATTTCAAAGATGTCGCTTTCCCAGAGATGGTCCCTTGACCACGCGGAGGCTTCCCAAGCGTCAACAGAGTTGACTTCCTCAAGATGCAAATCGCACCGTTGAAGGAAGACGACAGATCCTGCCCAAGCTTTAAAGGGCGCTAGAGGACAAGAACCACTACCGCTATAAATACCCTCCAAGGGGTATGCATAGCGGTGTGGACTTTGAAGACTTTCTCTCAAGCTCTCCCGAAGCATTCAAGTTCAAGAACGAAGATCAAGAAGATCAAGTGAGCTTGAAGCAAGAGAAAGAAAGTCCAACCATATCAAATCCAAACCAAACCACAAAATAGTTAGAGAAGTAGTTTGTCTCTCACAACGGACTGTGAGAGACGTGAGTGTTAGCTTCCTTATAGCTAAGAGAGTTAGGTTACTTGTTAGGCTGAAAGGAGTGTTACCAGTGAGGCTAAGGACGCACGCTTAGCTTAGAGAATTGTAACGACCCGCCTAAGTTGTAAGGACTCTCTCTGAATAAGATAAGGACGGCTATTGAAAATCCTCCAACGGAGGTAGAGGTTTACCATAAGACTAGTTGGTCTTAGTAGGGTTCTTCTATAAATACTTGTGTCCCTTTATCTTATTCTGTTTCTAGTTAAGTCTATTTTCCGCTGCATCCAAGGACGCCCTTAACTCAGTTAAGGACGCCCATTCTAACAGACTTACGATCCAACAATTGGTATCAGAGCAGACACTCTAGATTAAGTTTGAGTTGCAGGAAACATGGACCTGGAACCTATAGGTATCTCAAGTGCGAAGCCTCCCCGCCTCACGGACGGGAACTTCAACCGGTGGAAAACCAGGTTTGAGTGCTTCGTGCGAAGTCAAAACTACCAATGTTGGTTGGTGATAAAGAACGGTGACCTTCAAGTTCCTGCTGCCAAGGTGAACAAAGAAGCAGAATGGGGTCCCGATGAATTCAAACTCATGGAGGCGAATGCCAAAGCTATCTGTTTCCTTCTAACATCCCTGTGCGAAAGGGACGCCACCCATGTGAGCAATCTTGCAACAGCTAAGCTCCAATGGGAAGCTCTTGAAAAATACCATGTTGGGACGCCAGAGATGAAAGAGGACGTCCAACTTGAAGCAAAAAGGGACTTCTACAAATTCAAGATGTTCCCAGATGAAACATCACCGACTACTCCTTCCGCTTTGAGGCCTTGCTAACAAAGTTGAAGAACTTGGGTGTCAAAGAAACGGAGATTACCCAAAGGATGAAGGTTCAAGTGTTGATTGATGGACTCACCGGACCATGGAACTTCGATAGAATGACGCTTAAGGAAAACCAAGCCAACAAAGGACTGTCCATGGAGGAGATCTATGGAAAGCTCAAGGGGTATGAAGCTAGGAGGAATCAGGATTTGCTAGAAATGGGAAAGAGTTCTCAAAATGAACTGGCTTTGACCCTTGCGGCTAGAACGCCAGAGTATGAACAATACCACCAAAGGCAAAAGGAATTGGCTTTGATGCTAGAAGCCAAAACTCAAGAGCACCAAGAGAATCTTCGTCTTCAGGCTTTGGTGGAACGACAAGGGAAGACGGAAGAACAAATCTCTGAAGAGGATGAGCTAGCTCTCTTGCACAAAACTCTTCGTGCATGGGCCAAAAGAGGCAAAGTCCCAAGGATGAAGATGCCTTACAAGAAGGAGACCCCTAAGCCATCAGATGCTGAAATGAGAGAAGTGACCTACCTCAAATGCAACAAGAAGGTTCACTATGCCAAGAACTGCAACTCAGGACTTTCAGCAAAAGATCTCAAAAAGAAAGCCTTGATTGGAGCCTATGAGGCCACATGGGACGACATCGACTCAGACAATGAAGAACCATCCAATCAAGTGGCTTACATGGCCATGGAGGACGCTCCAGATTCTCCAAAGGACGCCTCTGAAGCTGAGCAAGAGGTAACTCACGAATCCATGATAAGCTCCCTAGATAAGTGCTCTAAGCCCAAGCTCATCAAACTAATTACTCAAATCATGCAAGAAAGCTATGCTATGAAAGAAAGATTTGATGAGCTTGAATCAGAAAACATTGTTGTGGAATGTGAAAATTGCAACTCCATGTCTTTTCAACTAGAGTCCTCTCAGGAAGAGGTAAAGTCCCTTAAGAGTCAATTTGTGTGCTTAAAACTTGAAAACGCAAATCTTAGGGATGAAGTGAAGGTCCTAGGAAAGAGTCCCATGAACGAAACTGTAAAACCTATTGTCTTTGTTCCTGCTAGGAAAGGACTAGGGTATGCCTCTAGCTCAAAGAACTCTTTTCCTAGTGACTTCGAAGCTAGCAAAACAACTGAGCTAGAGCTTGAGAGAGAAAAGACAAAGAACCTAGAAGAATGGATAAGAGTCCTTGAGAGTGGTGAGAAAGGAAAGAAAGACTATTACACAAATTCCACTAGCCATAAAATCTACAAGAAAATTGCTAAGGGAGAAGGTTTTAAGGTAGTTGATCCTGAGAAAATGAAAGAGAATAGAATTCAACGTCCTAACAAGAAGTACTACCTAGGAAACTATTATAGGACGTGCTGGTATTGTGGTAAAGGTGGTCACTACCAGTATGAGTGTTTTAAGCTAAAAGAGGATCTTGAGAATGGAAGAAAGGCTAGAAGCGGTGGTAAGAACGCCAAGCCAAAATCTGCTGATAGGACGCATGCTAGTGTGCCTAATGCTAAAACTCAATCTCCTAGGAAGCATGCTAGAAGGTCAAATGATGTGAATGTGTGTGATTATTTGCCCATGAAAGAGTTGTACCGGTAAGGGCCACCTTGCTTGGGTCGCAAAGAACTAACTCTTCTTTTCAGGAGGAAGTGAGAGGAAGCCCGTGGATCATTGATAGTGGCGCCTCAAATCACATGACAGGAAGCCAAATCCATCTCAGTTCTATCCAATCTAGTGCCACGGGAGGAATTGTCTCGTTTGGCAACAAGGGTAAAGGAAAAATCAAAGGGACGGGCACTGCAAAATTGAATCAGTCCATCAAAGCGCCCAATGTTAGTCTTGTTGAGGGACTCGGGTTCAACCTCCTTAATGTCTCCCAAATTTGTGATCAAGGTGAAAACCTAGTCACATTTGACTCTAAGGAATGCCTGGTCATCAACAAGAAAACAAATCAAGTCATTCTCAAAGGGACTCGCGAAAACAATGTCTACATCTTCAACCAAAAATTCAAGCCTGCATCCAAGCTGTGCTTATCCATCTCCGCTGTGGATGCCGATCTCTGGCATCGACGTCTTGGACATGCCGGACCTAGCACAATCTTTAAGCTTCATCAACAAGAGCTTGTAAGAGGGCTTTCCCGAATTGATCCTGAGCAAATTGATCAATGCAAAGCTTGCATCAAAGGGAAGCAAATAAGATCGTCCTTCAAATCCAAAAATGAAGTGAGCACAAAGAAGCCTTTGGAACTCCTTCATATAGATCTGTGTGGACCCATGCAGAGTCAAAGCTATGGTGGAAAGAGGTACATGTATGTTATTGTAGATGGATTTTTCCAGATTCACTTGGGTTCGTTTCTTGGTGTCGAAGGCAGATGCTTTCCAAACCTTTAAGATCTTCATCAAGCAAGTAGAAGTTGCTCTTGGGACGAGTCTAAAAGCCCTAAGGTCAGATCATGGAACGGAGTTCAAAAACTCAAAGTTCCTTGACTTCTGTGACCAACAAAATGGCGTTGTTGAAGGAAAGAATAGGACGTTGGAAGATATGGCAAGGACGATGCTCTTGGCTAGCGGCGACCCCAAACACTTTTGGGCGCAAGCCGTGGCCATAACAACCTACATCATCAATAGAGCCATGATTCGTCCCTTGCTAAGGAAGACGTTCTATGAGCTGCTCAACGGAAGGAAGCCAAACATTTCTCACCTCAAAGTCTTTGGGTGTAAATGCTTCGTCCACAACAACGGCAAAGACAACGCTGGCAAGTTTGATGCTAGGAGCGATGAAGGAATATTCCTTGGATACTCCCTCACAAGCAAAGCCTATAGAGTCTTCAACAAAAGGACTCTTAAGCTTGAGGAAAGCATCCATGTTGTGTTCAAAGAAAACTCATCTCATAAGAAGGAACCAAGTAAGAAAGAACGTCGTTCCTCTCCTAAGGACGATGAAGAAGATGATGAAGAAGAACCCAGAGGGTCCTCCAGAAAATACTACGTTCCTGGGAACGCCCCTGAAACCCGTGATGAAGTTTCAATGCGAGTCCCTAGCGAACAGCAAGAGCCCTCTCAAACTTGGTCGCTAAACCAAGTGGATGCTGCTGAGTCAAATCAACAAGTAGAAGAAAGGCAAAGTGTGGACGCTCATTCTGAGGGGGAACACATTGAGCCTATCAATGAAGAAGATGGATTTGACTCTGATGATTCTGATTGGACGGATCCAAGGTGTACTCCTGGAAGGGACGCCACCCATAGAGGATCACACCTTCCAAGACTTCATTCAACAGATCAAATCATCTCAGACATCTCAAAAGGAGTCCAAATCAGATCAGCTGTGAATCAGTCCTAAAGTGCCAACATGGCGTTCTGTGCATTCAACGCCTTTGTGTCCTTAATTAAACCTAAGAACATAAAGGAGGCACTTCAGGACGCTGATTGGATCCAAGCCATGCAAGAAGAACTCAATCAATTTGAAAGAAACAAAGTTTGGACCCTTGTCCCTCGTCCTAAAAACAAAAACATTATAGGGACGAAGTGGGTCTACAGAAATAAGCTTGATGAGAGTGGCGGAGTTTCAAGAAACAAAGCAAGGCTTGTGGCTCAAGGCTATAGGCAAGAGGAAGAGATCGACTACGATGAGACCTTCGCCCCTGTTGCTTGTCGTGAGTGAATCTCGAACAAATAAATTTGTCAAGACCCCGCTGAGTATAGCGAAGTCAGGATCATCCACGGGAGCTAGTACATCTATAGTCTAGCAATCAAACTACGAAAACAAAGCAAAAACAAAGCAAAACAACCAAACAAACACAAATTGCACAGCAAACAAACACAGATTGCACATCCTGAGGAGGGTCGCTGCCGACCTAAGGGGGGGTCGCAGCCGACCTAAGACAGAACCTAAAACACACTAAAAACACCTATTGGGGTAGGTCGCAACCGACCTGTTGCAGGTCGCGGCCGACCTTTCTAGGCACGGAAATGGGTTTGTAAAAATATGAAAAGACAACTAGGGGTAGGGATTCACCACAACATAATCATGCATTCAAACAATGATAAAGACCAACTCAACTTATAATCTCATGGGTGACTTTCGTCACAAAAGAACACATTAAAACCTTAACTTTTCATGATGATGTTAACATGCAATCCGACTTGTTTTTCTAAGGGTTTTAACTTTCATCTCCACCCGGATAGCCCACATTCACAACATAATCTTTCAATTAGTTTGCAAACAAGAACATACCCCACTTTCGTCAAGGGTTTGAAGCATACAAGAGGGATTTATGGGAAGAGATTACAAGCCAAGCATGAATCTAAGTTTCAAGGTGTCAAATGCATGTTCATGGTGGGTTTCACCCCACACCTAGCAAGTTGACTACTCACACATAATCGAACACACAAACAACAAAAGAGAAGAGGGAGACATAATCGAAAACAACAACTTAAATTAAACAAAGATCCAAACCTACAAGCCTTGCAAACTCCACAACTTCACCCTACAAACCTTCGTCTTCCATCTTCCTCCTCTATGCCCACCCACTTCCCTCCTCTCCAAGAGGGAGAGTGACAGAGCCCCCGTCTCTAACCTCAGCTTCCCACACAAGCCTCCCCCTCTCCCATCAAAAGCTACTTAGAAAAGGAGCCCAAAAGCCCCTTAAATAGAAGTAAAAAAGTCAACTTTAAAGGCTGCTAAGTCTGCCACTTTGTCCCCCTTTTCGAATTTCAAAATTCCCGCAAAAAGCATTACTTGGGCGGCAAGGATTCGCACGGGCCGACCATGGGCAGGTCGTGCTGAGGGGGGTCGCGGCCGACCTAGGGGGGGGGGGTTGCGGCCGACCTCTGACAGGACCTTGTTTTCTTTGCGTTTTGCTCGAACTTGCTCCATTGCTTAACCTTCTTTCGAGGTTTCTTTTTCGATGTTTCTTGGGTTCCTTTTAGACTTCTTGTAGCTTCTTTTGAGACACTTTTTGGCTTGAAGATCCATCCTTGAAATCCTTGAAAAGCTCCACTCGACTTCACTACTTGACACTTGAAAACCACAACAAAACACCACCTCCTAGAAAGCTCGGAAAAGCTCGAAAACTCCTCTAAAATGCCCCAAATACCTACAAAACACAAAATAACATACAAACGACTCCATCCCTCGAAAGAGAGTGGAAATCTCATGCAAAACACACAAACACATAGGAAAACATGCAAAACAAACTAGAAAACAACCTATGAAATCTAACTAAAAAGCACGACATCAAAATACCCCATACTTAGACTTGCTTGTCCTCAAGCAATGCCTCTCATGCATCAATACCAAATAACAAGCTCAAAGAATGCCTTTAAGGAAAATAAGCACAAGATAGAATAATGGACAAATAACTTCGATATCATAGCACACATGTACGCATTCCAAGCAATAACAATCCAACCTCACAAGGGCAATGTATCTCACTCATTTTCAAGTGCTTAGGATATATCAATGAGCACTCAATCTCAATTCCAAGTGCAAAACCTCATAGTCAATGGAAATTATATTCAAAATTCTCTACCGAAGAAATCAAAACAAGTTAAATCATCACGAGAACTTAGGTGGCTCAATGAAGACTTCAAAGAAGTTTCATTCGGCCGGGTTGTAATGGGGCTCGGTATTTCAAAGGGTGTGGAATAGTTTAGCCTTGTGGTGCTAATGAATCCGGGAACCTAGACTCTTAGACTTCAAAGCTCAACAACACTCAACCAAATCTTCTTTCTTCCTTCAAACTCCAAACACTTAGCCTTCAAGCACACCATTCACTTTACCCATCCCTTTGTCTTTTCTCTATGGAGAAGCATCGACTCTAGCACTTATTCAAACACCAATTTTTTTTTGAAGGGCCTGGTGGGGGTTGGCCGCGACCTCTGGGTCGCAGTAGAGGGCGCCCCTTTCACTACACTTGTGCATCATTAGCCAACACTTCATTTCTTTTTTCATTCTTTTCTTAGGATAGCTCCCTTAATCCCCACCTTCACAATTTCTTCATCTTCACCCCTCATCCACAACAACATCACAATCCATTCTAAGTCCTAATTCCCGGATTAATGGGGTCAAGCTTATAAAGGCTAGGATATTTTTGTGGAGCTAGAAATAAGGCTTTAGGCTCAAACAAGGGGCTTTAAATAAAGGGATCATGCATAGGTAGGATGAAAAGGAGAGAAATAGGCTAATGAAAATAAGTTCAATATCATTTGATCTAACAAGTAATGAATGTATCTCCATTGGTTTCAAATTTCAAATAAGCATGCCATTGTTAAGTGATAAATGCATTTGGAAGAGTAAAACTCACAAATGAAAAACCAAGGAATAAAACATACATTCCTTGTGGCCAAAAGATTTCTCACTTAGGTTCAATTTGTTGGATTGCTTTTCACTTAGAATTATGCATTCTCAATGTTCGTTATATGCTCAAAATTTCGAAAATCAAAGTCATGGTAGGCAATCTTACAAAGCAAGTTACAAGGAGTTACATGATGATGCTCATAATTGCTATCCTAGGACATCTTGGCAAAGGTATTTTTCCATCATGAAAAGCAAAACAAAAAGACTCAATCATGCAAACACACACAAACATGCAAAGACACATACACAAACAAGTAGTATCTCCCAAACCACCCCATACTTAGAGCATCAATGTCCCCATTGATTAGAAAGTAAAGAGAGGGAAAAGAGATACATACTTGGACTTGGAGCATTGGCGGAGAAGATTCATCTTTGGGGAGGTTGAGGGAATGGAGAATCCGGGAACATCTTTTGAGCAAGCCAAGCATTGTAGGCAAATTGGGCTTGGCGATCTTCATTGTACTCTTCCCGGAAGTTGTTGAAGCCTTGAGTTGCATCTTGGAAACGGGTCAATGTTTGGTTGTGGTGGTGTTGTATAGTGGAGTACAAGAAGTTTTGTTGAATGCCGAGAGCGTCCATCTTGGCGTTGAGCATGTTCATGTCGGGAGGAGCTTGAGAGCTAGACTCGCCACCTTGAGGCTCAAATTGAGGACCACCGGACCACTCGAATCCGGAGGGATTGGAGGAGTATGGGAACATCCCGGGTTGGGGACCCATTGTGTAGTCCATCGGATCACCGCTGCCCTGCCCTGCTTCGCCGCCGACCCCATGATGCCCGGCGCCGACCCCTTCATGAGAAGAATCACTTGACTGAAAGTGGTCGTGGCCGACCTCAGGATGGTCGGCGCCGACCCCTTCCAGGGAGCTCTTTGGTGCTCGTTTTTGCCTTTGTCGTGGGGGGTGCGGGCCATCTCTCGGGAACCGACTCGGTTGACGTCTTGCATGTTCGTCTTCTAAGAGGAGTTGGGAGTAGGGAGAGGGCGAGGGCGAAGGTGCCCAAACATCATACCAATTAGGGAGGTAGATCAACTCACAATTTTCATCATTGAGGCGCACTTCATGAGTGATGCCGGTGGGGGTGGTGAATTTGCTCAAGTAGCCCGTCCCATCTCTCCACTCAATAACCGAAGCATTCAAATGGTACCGGACGTCCATGCGGATTACGGGCTTGGAGTTGTAGCGGGCGAGATCGACCTTGAGGGCTTGGGCAATGGTGACCACCATCCAACCACACATAGTATACTTCGGGCTCTTTCGTTGGTTGATGGTGTTGTTGACAAACTCATAGGCAAAATTGACTGTTGGAGCATCGGTGAAGAGGATGGAAGACAAGCATGCGAGCTCTCGCAAGGTGGGGCGGGAGAGCTCGTACTTGCACAAAATAGCGGCGCCAAAAATGCACAAGATCACCTTGAAGACCGGGCTAGCAATGTCCCGAGCAAGCGGGTTGCTCGTGGTTTTCCCCTTGCCGGTGAGGTAAGACCACATTCGTTAGACAGGGAAGTCCTTCAAGGCGTAGGTTCCCGATGGTGAAGGGAAGCCGAGAATCTTGTTGAGCTTGTGGATAGTGGTAGTGTGAGTCTTCCCGCTAATTTGGAATTCGATCTTGGTCTTGCTGAAGTCCCCTTTGTGTGGTGCGGAGATAGGGAGGGTGGCGGCGAACTCACAAGTAAGAGCCGGGTAGTGCCTTTGAACGGGATCATCGATGAGCCCTTGGGCTCCAAGCAAGTGAAACGCCTCCACTACCGCCGCGTGCACATGTAAGTTCTCGTGCGACTCTTGATAGTAGGACCGCACCGACACCTTTTCCGCCTTCAATTGCCCATAGAGTAGCATTTGCTCCTCATCTTGAATCACCACATCATCCATTATCGCCACATTCTTGCCCTTCTTTTGTTTCTTGGTCGCCCTTGAGGATGATGCCATTTTGCTACAAAACCAAAAAGAAACTACCAAGGTAATTTCCAACTCAAACAACACACAAGAGACACTCAAAATAAATACTAAAAAGTCACCCCATACTTGCAAGAAACACACACTTTCAATTTCATATGAAAATTCTTAACCAAGCATGCATAGTCATGAAAAATAGGCAAGAAGTGGGAAAGACTCATGTTTTAATCAATCAAATCATGGCAAGAGCAACTCAAATAACATGTTTTCAAAAAGATCACGAGGTACCCGGGGTCGTGGACGACCCATGGGAGGTCGCACAAGAACAAGTACGCGCCAAAACATGCCAACAACAATTTTCAAAATTCTGGTGGGGGTCGCCAGCGACCCAGAGGAGGTCGGCGCCGACCACCTGCAGCTAACCCACATTCGAAAAATCAGCATTTAAGCCCTCTAATGGCCACCAAAAATCCTAGAAAAATTCTATTGACCCAAAATCACCCAAACAAGCATAGATCAAGCACTAAATCATACCAAAACTCATTAATCCTCAACCAAATATGTAGATCTAAGCACAAAGAACCCAAATTTCAACATTCAAGCTCAAGAGCACCCAAAATCTAGATTTCTAACTAAACCCTCAAAATTACTCAAGCAAACTTGAATTTAAGAGCAAGGGAGTAGAAGAACATACCAAAGGTGTGTCAAACAAGAAGAATGCAAGCAAAATACGGGTCGGGGCCGAGGTCTTGAGAGGTCGGGGTCGTGGGTTTTGGGAATGGGGGGTACGAAAATTCTGGGTTTTTGGAATGGATTTGGGTAGAGGAAGAAAGATTAGGAAGGATTTTGGTGGAATTTGGAAGAAAAGAGGTAGATTTAGTGGTGTATGAGACAAGAGAGTGGAATGAGAGCTTGTAGGAGGCTACAATGGAGGGGAGGTTGTGGAAGGGCTGCTAGGTCGGGGAGGGGAGATAAGAAAAGGTGGGGAAGGGATAAAAATTGTAAAGAAAAAGTTCAGGGGCTTACTTGTAATTTCCCGAAAATTTTACACAATTTCTACCTTGCCGGAGGGGGTCGGTCGCGACTATAGGGGGGTCGGAGCCGACCATGTCCAGGGAGCTTCCCGTTTTCATTGTTCGTTCGTCTCCATCCTTTTGCACCCGACCAAAGCCTCGGGTTTCTACAAAATTCTTATGGAAATGCAATCCAAACTACCTATCTAGTCTAAGAAAAGGAAATAACGGGTTGCCTCCCGACAAGCGCTTTCTTTAACGTCTTTGAGCTAGACGCGAAGTACCTTAGCTAAATGGCGGTTGTGAGAGCCCATGTGGCTCTGATTTCCTCATCGGGTTCCACCTTCTCATAGTACTTCTTCAATCGGTGGCCATTGACCTTGAAAATTCCTCCATTGTCATTTATGAGGTCGGCCGCCCCGTGCGAGTACATACGATGAACTGTAAATGGTCCACTCCATCGGGTTCTCAATTTCCCTAGAAAGAGGCGAAGCCTAGAATTGAAGAGAAGTACTCGGTCACCGTCCTTGATGTTCTTGGGTACAAGCTTTCTATCATGCCACTTCTTGGTCTTCTCCTTGTAGATCTTTGAATTCTCATATGCATTAAGTCTCAATTCCTCTAGTTCTTGCAAGTCCATGAATCGTTTTGCTCCGGCCGCGTCGAGGTCCATGTTGAGCTCCTTGAGAGCCCATAGAGCCTTATGTTCAAGCTCGACGGGCAAGTGACACGACTTGCCATACACTAGATTGAAAGGAGTGATGTGGAGTGGTGTCTTGTAGGCGGTGCGGTATGCCCACAAAGCATCATCAAGCTTGGAGGACCAATCTTTTCTTGATCGGGACACCGTCTACTCGAGAATACTCTTGATTTTCCGGTTAGAAACCTCCACTTGACCACTAGTTTTAGGATGATAAGGTGTGGCTACCTTGTGAGACACCCCATACTTGGTCAAAAGGGATTCAAAGCTCCTCTCAATGAAATGTGAACCACCATCACTAATGAGAACTCGGGGTACACCAAAGCGGGGGAAGATATTGGTCTTTAGGAACTTAGCCACCACTCTTGCATCGTTAGTTCTTGTGGCTACGGCCTCAACCCACTTGGAGACATAGTCAACCACCACGAGTATGTACTTGTAGGGACCCGAAGAGGGGAAGGGTCCCATGAAGTCTATACCCCAAACATCAAAGAGTTCCACTTCCAAAATTCCGGTGAGCGGGTTCTTGTTCCTCCATGTAATGTTTCCTGCCCTTTGGCATTCACCACAAGTGGTCACATAAGCTTGCACATCCTTGAAGATAGTAGGCCAATAGAATCCACTTTGAAGAATCTTCGCGGTGGTTTTGAATCCCTTAGCATGGCCTCCCGTCGGAAGAGTGTGGCAATGACGGATAACTTCTTCTATCTCCTCATCCGGCACACAACGTCTAAAGATGTGATCACTTCCTTGCTTGAACAAGTAAGGGTCATCCCAATACTAGCGCTTGACGTCGTGGAGAAACTTCTTCTTGGCGTGGGAAGTTAACCCATCCGGAACAATGCCACCTACAACAAAATTGGAAAAATCCGCAAACCACGGGGCTTTCACCCCCTTAATAGCATCTATTGAGTGTAAAATGGGAGAAGGGGAAGGAGGATCAGGTAGTACACACGAGAGGAAAAAGATGTGACCCTGGGCGACCTCGGGTGAGGTCGCTTGCAAACCATTTCGACCATCACCAAAAACCGGAGAAGGGGCAGAGGAGGTCGCGGCCGACCTACGGCAGAAGCCTCCTTCTCGCGACACTTCGTAGCTTAGAAGAGTTTCATCGGGGCGGGAGTCATTGATGGGCACCGTGATTCCGGACTCCGTGATGTGCTCGATGGGTAGCTGATCGGTCCGGGGTTGGTGGTCAAAATTTAAATTTATAAACCGAACCTCACTTGTAGTAAAGAGGTAGGGTGTCGAACACACGGGAGTTCGTGCGTTGAGAGTACCCGAAAGACTAAAAAGAGATAAAAGAAAGGCAAAACGAGGAAAAACAAGGGAAATCACCTCGGACCGACACAGGTCACTTCGGTCCGAGGGTGGATCAAGGTTGATTGGCCGGGACCGACTTCACTCAACGTCGGGCCCGATGACTGGGTAACTCGATTTGGCAAAAATGGTAGATCGGTATTGGGTTTTTGGGTTCCTTCCCTAAGTAGACTTGAGTAATTCCACCCCAATTCAACCAATAAGTGTTGATCCTTGTGAGATCGAGGTTGCTAGCCTTCAATCTCTCCACTCTACACTTCGACCCAAGGGAGTTTTCACTCTCCTTCGATGTTAGGTCTAGTGATGGGTTTAGAGATCACTTTCGCTTACTCTTACCAATCACAAGCCCTATGTCCCTTGTTTCCACAAGAGAATTGAAGCTTAGTGTAGAGAGGATTCCTAGATCAAGCACTCAAGGCTATGGAATTGGGGTTTCCTACCCAATCCTAGCTAGGGGTTTCCCCCATAGCCCAAGACTATGGAATCTACTCCATAAGATAAGAGTAAAAAGCAATCAAATGGAAAAGCAAGCAAATCTCAATCATCAATCTCAAATCAAACTCAAATTGCATTCAAATTCAAAGGGGTTCACAAGATCCAAGTCTTAATTCTACTAAAACCAAAGCAAATCAAGTACAAACTCACTACACTCTTCTCTTCTCCACCGATTTCCTCCTCTTCTCCTTCTCCTCTCTTCTCCTTGCTCTCCAAGCCTTCCTTGAGCCTTTGAGAGTGATTTGGTGTGGGATTGTTGTTGGATGATCTCTAATCTCTCTCTAATTATGCTTTTCTCTTGATTGGGGACCAAGGAATTCCAATTTAGAAGAAGGGTAAAATTGGAAGATCACAACATTTGTGCCTTGGGGCCTAATCTTCACATTTGCCGACTCGGACCGACACGCTGGGGACCTCGGGCCCGACATTGGGAACGTCGGTCCTGGCCACTGGTTGCTCGATCTCGGGCCCGATGTAGTGGTGCTCGGTCTTGGGCCTCGGTCCTGGGCCTCGGTCCTTCTTCACTTCTTGGTTTTCCTTTGGTTCCTCTTCATTCTTGGCATGGCTCTTCCGCTCCTTGACTCCTTGGCTTAGCTCCTCCTTAGATGCTCCTCCAAAATGTCCTCATTTGCGCCATTTTACCTACAAAACATAACATACTCGCATAGTTTCCGAATCTTAAAGAAAACCGGGAACTAAGCTAAAAAGGAATGAAACTAACAAGGAAAAGAATGAAAAACACATATTTACATGGGAAATTAACTACTAAAACACAACCAAATTGAGAGACGTCAGTAGCCTGGAAAGGTGATCCGCCACAAGGTTTTCCGCTCCTTTCTTGTCTCCTATCTCAAGATCAAATTCTTGTAGGAGGAGCATCCACCGAAGCAAGCGCGGTTTAGCATCCTTCTTGTCCATGAGGTAACGGACAGCCGCGTGGTCGGTGTAGACTATCACCTTCGAGCCCACCAAGTAAGAGCGAAAATTCTCAAATGCGAACACCACGGCTAGAAACTCTTTCTCCGTTGCTGTGTACTTGCCTTGGGCCTCATCAAGCGTCTTGCTTGCATAGTAGATAGCATGAAGCTTCTTCTCCTTTCTTTGCCCAAGAATCTCACCCACGGCGTAATCACTTGCATCACACATGATCTCAAAGGGAAGCGTCCAATCCGGTGGTTGTATGATTGGAGCCGACACAAGTGCATCCTGGATCCTATGAAAAGCTTCAAGACGCTCGGAAGGAAACTCACACACCACATCTTTCATGAGAAGGTTAGTCAATGGTTTGGAAATTTTCGAGAAATCTTGAATAAACCTCCTATAAAACCCGGCATGTCCTAGAAAGCTTCTAATCCCTTTTACGGAGGTAGAGGGTGGCAGTTTTTCAATCAATTCAATTTTAGCTTGATCCACTTCAATTCCTCTTTTAGACACTACATGCCCTAAGACAATCCCTTCTCGAACCATAAAGTGACATTTTTCCCAATTTAGCACTAGGTTGGTTTCTTCACATCTTTTGAGAACTCTAGCAAGATTAGCAAGGCAAGAGTCAAAAGTGGTACCGTACACCGAGAAGTCATCCATGAATACTTCCACAATGTCCTCAATCATGTCGGAGAAAACGGCCATCATACACCTTTGGAAGGTGGCGGGAGCATTGCAAAGTCCGAATGGCATTCTCCTATAGGCAAACGTCCCATAAGGGCATGTGAAAGTTGTCTTCTCTTGATCATCGGGGTGTATTGGAACCTGCCAAAAACCACTATATCCATCGAGATAACAAAAGTAGTAACGAAGAGCTAATCTCTCTAGCACTTGGTCAATGAAGGGCAAAGGAAAATGATCTTTCCTAGTGGCACTATTGAGTTTCCTATAATCAATGCACATGCGCCAACTGGTAGTAGTCCTAGTAGGAATCAATTCGCCCTTCTCATTCTCCACCACGGTGAGACCACTCTTCTTGGGTACTACATGAACCGGGATCACCCACTTGCTATCCGAAATCGGGAATATGCTTCCCGCATCAAGCATCCTTAGAATCTCCTTGTTCACCACATCCTTCATGTTTGGATTGAGTCGTCGTTGATGCTCAATGGTTGGTCTATGTCCTTCCTCAAGAAAAATCCGATGCATGCACAAGGAAGGTGAAAGTCCACTCAAGTCCTCAAGCGAGTACCCAATGACTTTCCTATGAGTCCTAAGAACATCAAGCAACTTTCCAACTTCTTCCGCATTTAGATTTGCATTGACAATAACCGGAAAAGTGGAATTTGGGCCAAGAAACTCATACCTCAAAGACTCGGGGAGAGTCTTAAGCTCCGGAGTAGGCGGTGGTGGTGTAATAATGTCATCGTCCTCATCCTCCTTCAGAAACTCCTCTGATTCACCATCTTCATCCTCTATCAAGCATGTTGGTGAGATCCTGTCGGGGGTCGCGGACGACCCAGGGGGGGTCGGCTGCGACCTATAACAGGGGAGGTCCGCTTCTTCCTCGTCATCTTCACTCGTGTACTCTCCAAGCAACATCTTGACCTCCATGACTTCACCGGTCTCCTTCATGGTAGGGTTGAATCGGAACTCTACCACCTCTTCTCCAATCTCAAAAGTGAGGAGACCTTTCTTCACATCAATAACCGCACCGGCGGTGGTAAGGAATGGCCGACCAAGAATGATCGGGACGACGGGATCTTCCGGCATTTCCATCACGATAAAGTCGTTGGGCACAAAGAACTTGCCGACTTGGATAGGAAAGTCATCAACTATGCCGGTGGGTTGCACACAAGAGCCATCCGCCATATAGAGCCTCATGTTTACTGGAACTAAAGGACCCATGTTGGTCTTTGACCATATAGAAAGAGGGAGAAGGCTAGCACTTGCACCAAGATCACATAAAGCCTTAAATCGGTGAGCACCAATGCCAATGGTAATAGCAAACTTACCCGGATCACCAAGTTTTTCCGGGAGCTCAATAGACCGCACATCGTTGGTCAATTCGGACATTGACCGCTTTTTCGACAAGATTTCTTTGAGAAATTTGGTGTAGGCGGGTATCTCACTCAAAGCTTCGGCAAAGGGAATGGTGATGTTGAGGCCTTGGAGAACCTTGACGAAACGTTTGAACTTTCCCTCCGTGAAATCATTGGCCCTCTTGGACGGGTAAGGAAGTACCTTCGTTGTCGGAGGCGATGGGACGGATAAAGGGACTCTTTGAGGAGGGTTGGCAGCTACCTGGGGGTGGTCGGCTGTGACCTCCTCTGTAGTAGGGAGAGGGTCGGTGGCGACCATAGGGGGGTCGGCCACGACCTTTTCCAGAGAGGATTCGTCCTCTTTGTCCGCCGTTTCTTCACTTGCTACTCGGTCCGGCAACTTCTTCCCGCTTCTTAGGTGAACGGAGGCAATATGGCCTCTTGGGTTCTCATCGGGGTGGCCCAGTAAGCGCCCTTGAGGTCGTGGGATTTGAGCCACGAGATCACCAAGTTGGGAGTCAACGTTCTTTCTCCATGTGTCAAGATCTCCCAATCTCGTATGGACACCTTTCAGCTGAGTGGTGAGCTCGGTCCTCACCCCTTGCATCAATCCTTCTTGCAACTCTTGAACCCATGATGGCTCTGCTTGATAACTGGGAGGTCTATAAGGAGGAGCCTTTTGTTCTTGCGGGGGAGGTGGATAACCTTGACCATGGCCATTGTTATTCCATTGAGGATAGTTGTTGTTCCTCCCCGCATAAACATTGTTTTGCCCTCGATAGGGTCCTCGTATATAGTTTGCCTCCGCATAAGCCTCGGCGGCCGGACTTGCTCCACATTAGTACAAGAAGCGGCGGTGTGAGATTGAGAACCACACTCTTGACAAGGTGGGCCGGTGGACTTGAAGTAGCTCACTTGCTTCTTGAGCTTGTTGATCTCATCTTGCATAAATTGGAACTTCACATCTTGATCAATTGGCTCACTATTGGGATCATAGAGCTTCTTTGGTTGAATCGGGACGGCTTGTTGGGTCCCATACATGGCATCATAGTTGGTGAGTTTGTCCATGAGACCCCATGCCTCGTCGGGATCCATCTCAATAAAACCGCAATCGGTGTGGAGGTTGATGCGGTCTTTTGTTGCAGCATTAATCACTTGAAAGAATATTTCTTGAAGGACATAAGGAGGTTGTCCATGAGTAGGGCATTGCCGAAGAAGCTCCTTGAATCTCTCCCAAGTTTCAACAAATGTCTCGTTGGGAAGTTGGTGATAGGAGGTGATCCGGTTCCTTAGTTCGGTGGTCTTGGCCGGTGGAAAGAACTTCGTCATGAACAAGTCGTGCAAAGCTTTCCATGTAGTGATGGACCTAGCGTGCAAACTTTCGAGCCAATGAAGAGCCTTCCCGCATAAGGACCACTTGAACGCCTTAAGGAGAACATACTCAAGTGACACGCCATCGGCAGCGATGGTGTCGCAAAGGTCGGTGAAGTTTTTGATGTGCTCCATGGGGCATTCGGTGGGCTTCCCTTCATATCGAGACCTTTTGATGAGAGTGATGAAGTGGGACTTGATCTCAAAAGCGCGCTCAATTGCTGGGAGCACAATAGCGGACTCGGGAACTCTAAGCTCCGGATGCATGTATTGCTTAGCGTTCCTCGGAATAGCATCAAGTTGTTCTCGGAGGCGGGCGGCCGCCTCCCTTTCTTGCCGCGCAGCTGTGGCTTGAGCATCTCGCTCCAATTGCATACGCTCCATTTGAGCGCGAAGTTCAGCCATTTGATGAGCAAGAGCCTCAGCGTCGGCCATTGCTTTTCGTTCTCTTAGCTTGCGACGAAGGGTTCTCTCTATTTCTGGATCAAAGGGGAAATGGTCAATTACCCTTCGTGAACTAGAGGGCATAAACCTGTGTACAATACACTAGAGAAACGGATTAGTAACAAAATAGGGGTTCGGGCTAGTCCCTTACCCAAAAGAAAGCTAGACAAAGAAACTAAACTACCTCCCCGGCAACGGCGCCAATTTGTCGTGAGTGAATCTCGAACAAATAAATTTGTCAAGACCCCGCTGAGTATAGCGAAGTCAGGATCGTCCACGGGAGCTAGTAGGTCTATAGTCTTGCAATCAAACAACGAAAACAAGCAAAAACAAAGCAAAACAAGCAAACAAACACAAATTGCACAGCAAACAAACACAGATTGCACATCATGAGGAGGGTCGCTGCCGACCTACGGGGGGTCGCAGCCGACCTACGACAGAACCTAAAACACACTAAAAACACCTACTGGGGTAGGTCACAGCCGACCTGTTGCAGGTCGCGGCCGACCTTTCTGGGCACGGAAATGGGTTTGTAAAAATACGAAAAGACAACTAGGGGTAGGGATTCACCACAACATTCAAACAATGATAAAGACCAACTCAACTTATAATCTCATGGGTGACTTTTGTCACAAAAGAACACATTAAAACCTCAACTTTCATAAAGATGTTAACATGCAATCCGACTTGTTTTTCTAAGGGTTTTAACTTTCATCTCCACCCGGATAGCCCGCATTCACAACATAATCTTTCAATTAGTTTGCAGACAAGAACATACCCCACTTTCGTCAAGGGTTTTGAAGCATACAAGAGGGATTTATGGGAAGAGATTACAAGCCAAGCATGAATCTAGGTTTCAAGGTCTCAAATGCATGTTCATGGTGGGTTTCACCCCACACCTAGCAAGTTGACTACTCACACATAATCAAACACACAAACAAAAAAAGAGAAGAGGGAGACATAATCGAAAACAACAACTTAAATTAAACAAAGATCCAAACTTACAAGCCTTGAAACTCCACAACTTCACCCTACAAACCTTCATCTTCCATCTTCCTCCTCTATGCCCACCCACTTCCCTCCTCTCCAAGAGGGAGAGTGAGAGAGCCCCCCTCTCTAACCTCAGCTTCCCACACAAGCCTCCCCCTCTCCCATCAAAAGCTACCTAGAAAAGGAGCCCAAAAGCCTCTTAAATAGAAGTAAAAAAGTCAACTTTAAAGGCTGCCAAGTCTGCCACTTTGTCCCCCTTTTCGAATTTCAAAATTCCCGCAAAATGCATTACTTGGGCGGCAAGGATTCGCACGGGCCGACCATGGGCAGATCGTGCTGAGGGGGGTCGCGGCCGACCTCCGACAGGACCTTGTTTTCTTCGCGTTTCGCTCGAACTTGCTCCATTGCTTAACCTTCTTTCGGGGTTTCTTTTTCGATGTTTCTTGGGTTCCTTTTAGACTTCTTGTAGCTTCTTTTGAGGAACTTTTTGGCTTGAAGATCCATCCTTGAAATCCTTGAAAAGCTCCACTCGACTTCACTACTTGACACTTGAAAACCACAAGAAAACACCACCTCCTAGAAAGCTCGGAAAAGCTCAAAAACTCCTCTACAATGCCCCAAATACCTACAAAACACAAACTAACATACAAACGACTCCATCCCTCGAAAGAGAGTGGAAATCTCATGCAAAACACACAAACACATAGGAAAACATGCAAAACAAACTAGAAAACAACCTATGAAATCTAACTAAAAAGCACGACATCATTGCTAGAATTGAAGCCATACGCCTCCTCATTGCCTTCGCCGCTCACAAGGGGTTCAAGCTCTTTCAAATGGACGTCAAGACAGCGTTCAGCGTTCCTCAACGACAAACTAAAGGAAGAGGTGTACGTTGCTCAACCCCCTGGTTTTGAGAACGCTGATCATCCTGACCATGTGTACTACTTGGACAAAGCTCTCTACGGACTCAAGCAAGCTCCTCGTGCTTGGTACGATAGGTTTGCGTACTTTCTTTTGTCCAACGGGAACACTCGAGGTAACATTGACAAAACCCTGATTTTAAAGAAAGTCCTTAAAGATGTTTTGATTGTCCAAGTCTATGTCGATGACATAGTATTTGGAAGCACTAACATGAAACTTGTAGAGGAATTCAAGAATTTTACGAGTAGTGAGTTTGAGATGTCCCTCATAGGAGAACTCAATTTCTTCTTGGGACTTCAAATCACACAACTCAAAGATGGGACGCGCATTCACCAACAGAAGTACATTCGTGAAATGCTTGAGAAGTATGGAATGAACACGTCTAAATCCATAGATACTCCCATCTCACCAAACACTCGCCTTAATGTTGATGAAGAAGGCAAGAGTGTGGATCAAAAGCTCTACAAAGGAATGATAGGGTCGCTATTATACTTGACCGCGTCCAGACATCATGTTCGCCGTGTGCTTGTGCGCTCGCTTTCAAGCCAATCCAAAAGAGTCCCACATGCAAGAGGTCAAAAGAATCTTCAGATACCTCAAAGGACGGGACGATCTATGCCTTTGGTATCCCAAAAGGACGTCCCTCAACCTAGCAGCGTACTCTGACGCAGACTACGCTGGTCATGTGGTAGATAGGAAGAGCACCTCCGGAATGGCTCAATTCCTTGGCTCTTGCCTTGTATCATGGGGATCCAAAAAGCAAAACTCCGTGGCTCTCTCAACCGCGGAAGCGGAGTACGTTGCTGCTGCTTCGTGCTGCTCTCAAGTCCTATGGATCAAGTACCAACTAGAAGACTATGGTACGTTCCTTGATACAGTCCCTATCTTGTGTGATAACAATAGTGCTATAAGCATTGCCAAAAATCATGTTCATCATTCTAGAACGAAGCATATTCACATAAGACATCATTTCCTTCGTGATAATGTTGAACTTGGATTAATAAGAGTGGATCATGTTAGGACTAAGGACCAAGTGGCCGATATTTTCACAAAAGCACTTGATAGACGTCCCTTCGAGTACCTTAGGCTGCTCTTGGGGATGATAACTTTTAAATGATCAAGTCCCGTTCTATTATTCCCTCTATGATTGGCTATGTCTTGTTGAGAACTTGTTTTAAAGTATGTCATGCATTTAAAGTCATCTTGAAAGGACGCTAGTCTAAGACATGTGTTTTGCTTGTGTTATTGAACGCTATTCATCTCTCTTCTTATCTCAAGAGTATCCCTGATCACCCAACCCTCATTACAAGCCGAAATGATGGGAACTCTAAGCTTACCTAAGCCGAGAATCTTGCAAACGCGTCCTATGAGCGTTCTTTGTTTTATCTTTACGGGACGTACTTGCTTGATTTTCAAAAATGGTTCTAAGTGATCAAAGGGAAGCTTGTCAAAGTCTGAAGGACGTCAGGGCAGAGTTCTAAGAGTCAGTGGTTGTGATCAGTTTTTGGGACGTAGTGGTACAGTTCTCAGTGAAGCAGTGTTGTGTGTTGAAAGGACGTCAAGACAGAGTCCTTTGCAGTTGTGAAAAAGTTTGAAATTTGAAAAAGGGAAGGTGAACCATCGCGGAGATTTTGAATGTAGATCTCGGGATCCGCGCAACGGTGCATAACAACTGTTTTCTTAAGAGAGAAGTATTCCACGTGTGGGAACGCGGGTGGAGGAAGCCGAATGAAATGTCCCTGTTACCCCTGCCCTTCCATCTTCGTCTTCTTTCTATAAATATTCCCCTGTTCCATCTGAAAAACTCTTCGCTCTCATTGTTTGTTTGCCCACATCCGGAAATCGCTCACAAAATCTCCCAAATCTCCATCCCAGATCTCGAAATCTCCTCTCAAACCCTAATCTCCCTTATTTAAACTCCTCAAATCTTCACAAAATGGCCAATACTCGCAACACCAAAAACCAGAAACCCTCTCCGTCGTCTTCTTCGGCGGCGCCGAGCATAAATCCGATGAAAGGCTGGTCTCTCATGGATGCAAGGGGAAGACCCGCTGGGCGACAGGAACAACCGCACCGCCAGCACTCCTCTCAGTCCACCCAACGCCGCCCTTCCACCACTCCTCCAAAAAACCAAACTTCCCAATCTCATCCCCAATCCAGATCTCAACCCAAACCTTCTCAAAAACAGTTCAAGTTCTTGGAGAAGCCTTTCGTCCCTGAACCCGTACAAGGGAGTCCACAAAAATCTACCCGTTTCAACCTCCCTCCTCAACCCAGACGCCGTCCTCAGCTTGACCCATTGGTAGAGGACTGGCTTGAAAGAGAGCCCAAGACCCTGGCCAACATATGCCACCGGGCGTCCATCCAAGACCATCCTCTCAAAATCCAACGCCTCCTCCACTACTTCATGGTAACCTATGTCAAGCCCCGCCTCAAAGAAACCAACTACACAAACCCTCCCTTCGCGGGCCCTGCCATCATATCTGATATGTTTGGTGGGATGGTGGACGAGCTCGCCAAACTCCAACCCGACATAATGGAGTTCTTGGTTGCGCCTGTCGGCTCCGTCCCCTCCCAGAAGAGGAAAAGACAAGCCTCTCCCCCTCCCTCTCAAAAACTAAAGCTCAAAGCCCCATCTTCCTCCTAACCAAAACCAGTCCCAACCACCCCTCCTCCCGCTCCCAAACGACGCCTTAAGACTTCGACTCAGCTTGAAGGCGTCACCGAGGAACAAATGGCCGCCATCCGCCTCTTCGAACTTGAAATCGAGAAAGAGCAGTTGGCAAAGCAGGCCCAGGCTGAGAAGAACGCCATTGCTGAGGCGATCCAGAAGAGCATGCAGGAAGTCCCTCTTCTTCCTCCTCCTCCACCAAGGACAGAGGACCCTTCTGCTGCCATTGCTGAGCCGCTATAGGTGGAGATTGAGGCGTACCTGGCAAAGCCGATGCCAAAGGTCCAAAGGGACGCTCCTCCCCCGCAGGCCCAGGCCAAGGACGCTGCGCCCACTATTATACAAGTGGAGGACTCCCCCGTCAAGCAGCCTCCTCCTCTTCCTCCAGCTCCGCTCGCCGCCCCTCCTATCTCGGCGATTAGGCCCAGCTCCTCCTCGGCTCCTCCAACAAAAGCCAAGATCAGAACTCCAACTCCCTCTCCTCCTCGAGCTAAGTCTCCCACTCCTCCTCCTCCTGCTAAGGTTGTTGAGGAAAATGTAAAAGTCCAAGGGACGACTGCTGAAGTCCCTGTGGAGTCCTTGGCAAAGACTCCAGCAGAGGACGCCATGGTGCATGTAGAGGCGTCCAATGCACAAGACCAGGAAATGGATGAGTCCCATGAGCAAGGGGACGAGGCCTCGGATGAAGAAGATGCTCCTCCTCATGATGAGGACAATGAGGACGAGGAGGGAGACGGAGAAGAGGAAGACGCCGGCGATGATGTGATAGTGACCGGCAACGGCAACAAGAAGAAGAGACTCAAGAAAATCCTTGGGCCGCTTCTGTTTGATGCCTACTTCCTCCGCGAGAACGGCCGCACAAAATTTCTTGATCTGCTAGACTTCCAAGGTTGGACGCACCTGGGTGTTGAGGCCGCCACCGTCGATCCTGAACAGGTCCTCCGCTTCTACTCCAAGTTTGAAGTTTCTGAAGTAAAAGGGAAGCCTCAGGGGACGTTCGAGATCGATGGGGACGAGTACTCTATCGCAGAGGGTACAGTTCGTAATATGCTTGGCCTGTGCCTCTCTCCACCTGAAGCTCTTCATGATTTTCCTTGCAAGAACTTTGGACGCTTCTCCCAGGAAGACATCTTCAATCATATCTTCAATGGGAAGCAGCCTCAAGCAAGAGACAGGGTGGCCCACGTGCTCTCTAAGACGGGCGTCCTTGCGTACCACTTCATTGTGCGCATGGTCGTCCCAAGACAGGAAAGGAAGTCCATAGTGCAGATCACTAACATCATTATTCTGGACGCCTTCTTAAACCGCAAGCCGATCAACTTGGTGCGGGTTGTCTTAAAGCATATGGGCAAGTGCACAGGCGGTCGCCACTCGCTCCCCTTCATCGAGGTGGTGCTCCTGGCCCAGTGAATATCGCTTATTCTGGTGTTACCAGCCTTGTCAAGAGGATTCTGGTACAACAGGGCCTCTACGTCCCCAAAGAAGAGAAAGTCTTTGGGATTCATTGGGATGTCAGGCAGATTACAGCTCCTCCTGTTGGCAAAATGAGGTATGATGAGGAGTTCCCCTCTGTCAAGAAGCAGCTGGCCAAAAAGAAGAAAGCGACCGAGTTGCGTGCTGCTCAAGAAGCTGCTGCTGAGGAAGGAGATGTTGAGGGAAATTTGCAAGTCAAAGGGACGCCTGTTGCAGATGTTGAGGACGCCAATGACGCCATGCATGAGAACGTCAATGCTGAAGCTGAAAAGTGTTCTCAGAAGACTTTGCTAGGGATGTTGATTGAAAACCAGTGTATGATGATAGACCTCATCCAGCAAGTCCGTGAGACTATCCACCAGCACACTGACCTTCTAGAATGCAACAATGAGCTGTTGGCGCAGTCCAACGATCTTCATGCCCAGACTCTGAAGGCTCTCGGCAAGCGTCCCCACTAGTGATCACTCCTCCCCTTCCAAATCCTGAAAAACTTTATCTTTTGTGTTGATGTGTTAAGACTTTGGGACGATGTCCCCTTTTGAACAATCTTGTGCATGTCTGTAATGATCGTACTCTATTTCTTGTGAATGTCGTTCATTACATTGCAGTTCATTGTGTCCAAGCGTTCCTTTCTCTAGTTATGATTTTGTGTGTACATGCTTTATAACTTGTTCTCTGATTCGGGCTATTTTGTATGGGTTAACTCATAGATTTTGAGATGTTATTGAGAGTGTTTAGGTTAGATTTGAGCATTATTGTAATACGAAGACCAAAGACACGAGATGTGAAGAATCAAGAGTTCTTAGAGCATAATTGAAGACGAGTTCGCCACTGCATGGTTTCCGCGGTCGCGTTGTCTATGATGTGGTCGCGGTAGAGTGAGGCGACGATGTTGAAGACCCGTGAAGGCCACGGTCGCGCCGCCATGGACGCGGTCGCGGTAGTAGCCGACTTAGCCATCCCAAGGATAGATCGCCGCGGTCGCGGTGGTGACGACGCGGTCGCAGTGGTGCCGGATTCCGAGACAGACGAAATCTTTTCCTTTCTATCTTGTTTCATTTTCTTATCTTTCGTCTCTTACCTTATCTATCTCGAGGAGTATGTTCCTTGGGCTATATAAGGAGGAGCCTCCTTAGGTTTTAGAGACACCTCTTATCTTCTACCTTCTTCCTCAATTAATTCTTCTCTTTTAGTTTAGTTATGGAGAGCTAGTCTCCTTGGGTTTGTTCAAGGGAAAAGCTTTGATGTATGAACTCGTGAGGTTTTGGTAATTGATTTATATCCTTTGGTTGATATTAATTCTCTTGTACTTCATCTTATGAATGTTGATTGTTTCTCTAGGAGTAGCTAACCTATTGAATTGATTGATATTCTACTGTTTGATTAGGTTTGGACCGTGGACAAAACTAATCTGTGAAAACAACTTAACCTAGACCTGTTGTCTATGCAACTAGGATTAAGAAGAGAATTGATTGTTCTATCTTACAATTGACTCGTAGCTTGATTGTTTGATATTATATCCTGCATATCCTCGTTCTCTATGCTAATTCTAGGTTAAGCGTTCTTGCCTAGGGTTATAGAATTGCTTGGACCGTGGACTTGCGATTGTTAATGATCAGGATAGGAATTAACCATAGGTGTGAATGAAATCAATGGATGAATCTATGATCGAGTGATTATTTCATGAGTGGATCTTTTGAATGAACTTGTTTCCCATATTTGCATGTTTGTTTGTTTGTTGTTTGTTTTCCTAGGTTAGTTTAGTATAGATTTCTCTCTTCAATCCGCCTTATCTTTAGTTGATAACTATATTAATACTAGAAGCCATAGTTCTCTTGGGTTCGACCCCTTACTTGCATGCTATACTAGTTTGTAGTTTGGGTTATTTATCTTTGATATTGGCACGACGACTTTAGCCGAGTCATTCTTCTTTTCGATGATGCCAAAAGGGGGAAGTACAGTTTTGCAGAGATGCAATTATTTTAAGTTATCATAGAAAGCATGAGTTTAGGGGGAATTTCGGCCAAGTCCAAAGGACGCTAGTGTAGAATAAGTGCGTCCTAACTTATTCTACACTAGCGTCCTTTGGACTTGGCCGAAATTCCCCCTAAACTCATGCTTTCTATGATAACTTAAAATAATTGCATCTCTGCAAAACTGTACTTCCCCCTTTTGGCATCATCGAAAAGAAGAATGACTCGGCTAAAGTCGTCGTGCCAATATCAAAGATAAATAACCCAAACTACAAACTAGTATAGCATGCAAGTAAGGGGTCGAACCCAAGAGAACTATGGCTTCTAGTATTAATAAATCTATCAACTAAAGATATGGAGGGAAATCAAAGAGATATCTAAACTAACCTAGGAAACAAATAACAAACAAATAAACAAATAGATAAGAGGCAGGTTCATTCAAAAGATCCACTCATGAAATAATCACTCGATCATAGATTCATTTATTGATTTCATTCACACCTATGGTTAGTTCCTATCCTGATCATTAACAATCGCAAGTTCACGGTCCAAGCAATTCTGTAACCCTAGGCAAGGACGCTTAAACCTAGAATTAGCATAAAGAACAAGGATATTAGGAAATCAAATCATGCAATCAAGCTACGAGTCTCATGCACAATTAAACCATTGAATACTCTTCCCTAAACTAGTCCACGGTCCTAGAATAGAGTTGTTTCGAGAAATAGGAAAGATGCATAGACAACAACCAATCCTAAATCAAACGATAGATCTAAGTCAATCAAACAAGTTGGCCAGACTCATAAAATCAAGCATAAATCATGGGATGAAGCACAAGAGTATCAATATTAACCAAAGGATAGAAATCAATTACCAAAATCTCACGAGTTCATACATCAGAGCTTTTCCCTTGAACAAACCCAAGGAGACTATCTCTCCAAAACTAAACTAAAGCTAAAGAATTGAATTATGAATTGGAATGTAGAATGTAACCTAAAGCAGACTCCTCCTTATATAGACCCAGGGAACATGCTCCCCTAATCTAATTAGGAAAGAAGAAAAGATAGAAAAGGAAAGAGAAAAGATAAGAAGATAGAAAGAAGATAGATCTTCGGCCCATCACGGATCCGGCATCACCGCGGTCGCGTCGCCATGGCCGCGCCCGCGCTTTCACAACAGAATAGAACAAGTAATCTCGGCAGCCACCGCGGTCGCGGTGGACAATCCGCGGTCGCGGAATCTCGACAGAATCGCTGGTGTCACTTCGGAGGCTATTTTGACCATCTTTCGCTTGGAACCTAACTTCGGTGTAAAAAGATGAATTGAAGCCCTTGAAGTTAGCTTTCCAATGGCACCGGAATCAAGTCAATCCAACCTCTGTAGCTCAAGATATAGCTTTCGTAAGCAAGTGGTGTTGCGCAGACAGCTCAAAACGCCTTAAAACTCTTGAATTTTGCATTCTTGTGTCTTCGGCCTTGATATTAAAATTACGCACAACTTTAACCTAAACACACTCAATATAGCCCTAAAATACAAGACTAAACTCATACAAAATAGCCCGAATCATTGGTGTTGAGGTACATTCCCATCCGTTGCGTCTTTTTCTCAATTAACGAAAATATGTTACTAATCTTCTTCAACGAGTTAAGATGGTTGAGTCCAATGCCATCTCTACTCCAATGTGTCCATCCACTCCCTTAAGACGTGCGTCTGACACTCCTACGTCAAATCTTGCAGAATATTGAATCATCATTGGAAGCCTTCAATATCTTTCACTCACACGTCCAAATGTGAGCTGTATTGTAAATAATCTCTTGTAGTTTCTCCAACAACCTACTATGGATCATTGGAGTGTAGTGAACCGCCTTCTTCGCAACTTAAATGGCACTAACAACCATGGTCCACTTCGTCATGCTAATAATCCTCCTAATCTACATGTTTTCTTTGACGCCGACTATGTCAGCGATAAAGATGATTATATCTCGATAACAAGCTATTATGTCTTTCTTAGTCACACTCCCATATCTTGGAGATCTAAAAAGTAAAAGACAGTGGCTCATTCTACTTTTGAAGCTAAATACCGGGCATTAGCTGACTCTAATTGTGAGCTTCTTTGGGTTTTATCTATTATTTATTGCAATAAAGCTAGTGCTCAACAACTCAATGCAAATCCAGTTTTTCATTCACATATGAAACATGTTGCCTTGGCGTTTCACTTTGTTTGTGAGCATGTTTGGCTTAGTTCTTTTCGTGTGCCTATTGAAACCCGAAAAAAAACGCACTATATACGCAGGTTTATCGTATAAAAATATACAAACTCTCGGGATCAGACTTTCGGAAAGCGCTTTGATCATTTAGGAATGCCCACATCCCTCCCTTTATTTAAAGTTTTATCCTCCCTTTGGAGGCTTATTGATTCGCTCTAGTTTGTATGGTTTAACTTTTGTATTTTAGAGCATTATTGAGTGTGTTTAGGTTAGATTTGAGCGTTATTGTAATATGAAGACCGAAGGCACAAGATTTGAAGAAACGAGTGTTTTTAGAGCTCAATTGAAGAGAAGTTCGTCACTGTTCATTTTCCGCAGGTGCGGTGTCCGAGCCGCGGTCGCGGTTAAGTAAGGTGACAACGATCCATTCCCGAGAAGGCCGCAGGTGCGCCGCCATGGCCGCAGCCACGGTAGAAGCCGACATAGCCAACCCGAAGGAAGACCCGCCGCAGGCATGGTGATGCCGGATCCCGAGCCGAGCGAGATCTTTTCTATCTTGTTTCCTTTTCTCTCTTTTGCCTCTTTCTTTATCTATCTCGGGGAGCTTGTTCCTTGAGCTATATAAGGAGGAGTCTGCCTTAGGTTTTAGGTAGCTCAATTCATATCAAATAAAACTATTTTCTTTCTTTTGTAATGGAGAACTGATCTCCCTTGGAGTTTGTTCAATCAAGGAAGCTTTATTATGAAGTTGTGAAATTCTGGTAACTTCTTTTTCCATAGGTCTTTATTGATACTCTTGTG
This sequence comes from Polygonum maritimum, assembly GCA_963924305.1. NCBI lineage: Eukaryota > Viridiplantae > Streptophyta > Magnoliopsida > Caryophyllales > Polygonaceae > Polygonum > Polygonum maritimum. Next base: position 36,081,556 of record OZ002728.1, read on the forward strand.
CTTCATCCCATGATCTTTGTTTGATTATATGAGCCTAATCAACTTGTCTAATTGGCTTAGATCTATTGTTTGAATTAGGATTGGTTGTTGTATATGTATCTTTCCTATTCTTGAAACAACTCTATTCTAGGACCGTGGACTAGATTAGGGAAGTATATTCAATGGTTGTTTTATGCATGAGACTCGTAGTTTGATTGCATGATTCAATTTCCTATTATCCTTGTGTGTATTGCATGATTTGAATTAAGCGTCCTTGTTCATATCATAGTTTTGCTAGGACCGTGGACTAGCGAATAATTAAGACAAGGATTGGAATTGACCTAGGAATATAAAGAAGTGGATGAATTGATGATCAATGAATTAATAAAGTGGAATTGATTAAATGAACTCTGCCTGCTAATATTGATTGAAACCTCTTTCAAAATTCCCCTTTGTTTGGTTTGATTAAATGAACTCTGCCTGCTAATATTGATTGAAACCTCTTTCAAAATTCCCCCTTTATTTGGTTTGCATGATTATATTCGAACTAAAATCAATCTAAGAAACTGATTAATCAATCTAAGAAACTGATTCTCTTGGGGTTCGGTCGCTTACTTGTTTGCTATACTGTGCTTGCGTTGTTTGGGTTATAATCTTTGATTTGGGCACGACGACTTTAGCCGAGTCACTTATAAAGATTTTTGAGGTAATTATTATAAAAAGCGTGATCTATTCGGAGATCTAAACATGCCGAATCACGTTCAACGAGAGTATTTTTCGAGTTCGGATTTTGTCGACCCTTTAAGTATTACCATTCATCCATTATATATAGAAAAGGAAGTTGGTTTCTTATCCCCTGATGCTCGATGTGGGATGGGCGGAAATACACTTGAAGAAGTAAATTGTGGCACATGGAAATGGTGAGTTGTCTCCTCATTAATGGACCAGCCATCCTCACCTCATTATCTAGAAGAGCCTGTTTTACCAACCATGAGGTAGTAGGTTTGATATTATTCCATGGTCAAACTTAATTTAAAGTCATGAACAAGAGAGTTTAAGTAAATCAAGGATGTCAGCCATGCCACTTATATGGATTAAGGGTCCACCTGCGTACTAAGTGAGTTTTATCAACACGACCCCCCGAATTTTCATAAGAGTGTCGATGACTTTGCATTATTTTCATCCTTCATTCACGTTCATACAAAGCGCACATGCGACCTAAGATTAAGTCGAACTTGCTCTTGGAGGTTTAATGCCCTTGATATTTGATTAGTACTTTAAGAATTATGATTTTTCCATTTATTTATATCACGCTCTAACACAACCCCATGACTCGGTGTTCTCTTTGAGCACAGATGAGTCAACACATCAGGATCATCTTGTTTTCATGTAGTGCAATCATCACACAATTTAGTTTAGGTCCAACCCCATTGCCTTGACGGTTTTTCTTGGTCTTACTTTTAATTATTGAGATGACTACTTGATGGGTACACCGCAACAAGCGCACTCTTTTAGGTCCAACCCCCATGCCTAGGTGGTTTTCCTAGGTCTTACTTTTGATTTTTGAGATGACTAATCGAGGGGTACTCCGCAACGAGTCCGCTCTTTTAGGTCCAAACCCAATGCCTTGGTTGTTTTCCTTGGTCTTACCTTTTAATGTTGAGATGACGCCTTGACAGATACACCACAACAAGCGCACTCTTTTAGGTCCAAGCCCAATACATGGCGGTTTTCATTGGTCTTACTTTTGATTGTTAAGATGACGACTCTACGTGGACACCGCAATGAACACGCTCTGTTAGGTGCAACCCCAATTCCATAGCGATTTTCATCTGTCTTACTTTTGCTTCGGAGCTAACGACTCGAGTGGTATGGTTGCATCAAGAGTGCTCTTTTAGCTTAGGTCAAACCCCATGTATAGCTCGAGGGTTTTCCTTGGTCTTACTCACTTTTGGGATTTCACCTGACATAGGAAATTACGGTAACAATGATCATAGCTCAACAGACATAGCCTTAAAAAGATATATATCGCACATAAAAGAGAGTTGTTGGGACGGTGTTAGGAACGTCAGTCATTAACACCGGATCAAGGATCTTCGTCCCTGGTTTTGATAATGACAAACTCCATATTATCGAATTTGTTGTCCAAGTGTTTATCCCAGGAATGCTTCCAGGGATGATCATAATGTGAAAAGGACAACAAGTGATAGTCGTTCCTATATCAGAGGGATGTCCAGAACTTCACGATCAAGTTCAAGAAGAATGAGTTTCTATGAGATAGGGAAGTTGTCCCTATTGAGTGGGAATGCGTGCCAAAATGACCAACGTTCAAATTCAAATGAAGTCAAGGCTGCTGATTCGGCCTATTTTATATAGGTTAACTCTTGTATTTTAGGGCTACATTGAGTGTGTTTAGGTTACAGTTGTGCGTGATTGTAATATCTAGGCCGAAGACACAAGGATTCAAGAATCAAGAGTTTTAAGGCGTTTTGAGCTGTCTGCGCGACACCACTTGCTTGCGAAGGTTATATCTTGAGCTATATAGGTCGGATTGACTTGATTCCGGTTCCATTGGAAAGCTAACTTCAAGGGCTTAAATTCATATTTTTACACCAAAGTCAGATGTCAAGCCGAAGAGGGTCACAACAGCCTCCAAAATGACGCCAGAGGTTCTGTCGAGATTCCGCGACCGCGGATTGTCCACCGCGACCGCGGTGGCTGCCGAGACGAGAAGTTCTTTTCTGTTGCGAGAGCGCGGGCGCGGTGGGAGCGACGCGACCGCGGTGATGCCGAATCCGGAGCGGGCCAAAGATCTATCTTCTTTCTATCTTCTTATCTTTTCTCTTTCCTTTTCTATCTTTTCTCCTTTCCTAATTAGATTAGGGGAGCATGTTCCCTGAGTCTATATAAGGAAGAGTCAGCCTTAGGTTTTATTCACATTCCAATTCATAATTCAATTAGGTTTTTAGTTTAGTTATGAAGAGCTAGTCTCCTTTTGTTTGTTTAAGGGAGAAGCTCTGATGTATGAACTTGTGAGGTTTTGGTAATTAATTTCTATCCTTTGGTTGATATTGATTCTCTTGTGCTTCATCCCATGATCTATGTTTGATTTTATAAGCCTGGCCTACTTGTTTGATTGACTTAGATCTATCGTTTGATTTAGGATTGGTTGTTGTCTATGCACGACGACTTTAGCCTAGTCAAATTTTTGCGCCGTTGCCGGGGAGCTTTGGTTTCTTTCTAGTATTAATATTTTTATTGACTATGTAAAAAAAAAATCGGGCTAACATGCAGGTACTAGGTTCGAAAGAACGTTCTGTGCTTGAACCGTGCCCGCGGCTGCACAACCGCGGTCGCGTTTCGAATATAGAAACTCCCGACGTATAGGTACTAGACACCGCGGTCGCAGTCCACAAACCGCGCCCGCGGTGGTGATGTAGTTGGTCTCGAAAACAAAAGAAAAAAAGGAAAAAAAAAGAAAAGAAAACGGGAAAAAAAAGAAAAAAAAAAGAGAAAAAAAAGAAAAAAAAAGAAAAAAAAAAGAGGACTACTTGGTCTCATTCTATCTTCTACCTTCCATATATCTTTACCATCCATCTATCTTTCCATCTTTCTATCTTTACCGTCATTCTATCTTTCCATCTATCCCTTTCCACCACCTTCTATTTATTTATTTCCATCCACCTTTGTAATTTCATTCTTTTGGCTATGTGTAAAAGTCCAAGTATGGGGGAGCTTTGTTCCCTTGAGAGTTCTCTTCTCCACGGCTCGAGTTCAAGTATTAGTTCATCTTTCAAGAGACAAGTCAAGATACGAAGGTTGTTTATACATCACATTAATCGAGACGGAGTCAAGAACTCGTCCCTGCACGAGTACCGCGACCGCGGCCTGATCACCCGCGTCCGCGGTGGTTTGCCAGCCCACGACTTTTGCTCTCTGCCGTGTTTCCGCGACCGCGCCATCCCCAACGCGTCCGCGGTTTGCCTGCAGAATGGTGATTCCAAAGTTTTCTTCCATTCTTCTACCACCCTTTGAAGAGTTCTTCCATTCCACCACTCTTCATTCGTTTGTGAGTCTTCTGATACACCTTCTTCCTTGCTTTTATCCTTTCTCTTTGCTTCATTGAGGACAATGAAGGATTTAAGTATGGGGAAAGGAGTACTCGCATCCGCTTATCCTAGTTAGTATAGTTAGAGATTTGCTTCAGATTTGTGATTTTCTTCTTTTCATGGAGCACTTGCACCATATTTTTGCATAATAAAGAAAGAAAAGAAAAGAAAAAGATAGAAAAAGCCATAAAAATTGAAAAAAGGCATATTAAATCCTGGGATTAGTCGAAAACCCGAAAGGGCGGCTCAGGTAATAAGCAGGTAACCCGGACTAGCATTAGGCTGGGGTAATATGAGGTTCATGAGAGTTGTGAGTATTTGTGAGCACACCTTGAGAAAAATGAAAAGAGCGGTTAGGTGAAAACCCGAAAGGGCACCTAAGCAGAATTGAGCGGTAAACTTCGAGTGTTTTAGGATCATTCTTGCTTGAGGACTTTGGGGCTTACATGTTAAATTTGGGTAGATCCTAGGTTGCTCTATTTTCATGTTTTTAGAGCTTGAGTGTTATATCATTGTTGTGAGGTGTGTGTTTGAGCTTCATTGTTTTATGCTCATGATTTCTCTATATTTTTGGTTTCGGGTTGTGAGTTGAGTGTTTTTATATTCCCTTGTATTTCCTGAGATCTTAGATGTGCTTACTTGTTATATTTGTTTTGAGCTTACTCGAGGACGAGCAAGATCTAAGTATGGGGGAATTTGATTCGGCCTATTTTGTACAGGTTAACTCTTGTATTTTAGGGCTACATTGAGTGTGTTTAGGTTAGAGTTGTGCGTGATTGTAATATCTAGGCCGAAGACACAAGGATTCAAGAATCAAGAGTTTTAAGGCGTTTTGAGCTGTCTGCGCGACACCACTTGCTTGCAAAGGTTATATCTTGAGCTATATAGGTCGGATTGACTTGATTTCGGTGCCATTGGAAAGATAACTTCAAGGGATTCAATTCATATGTTTGCACAAAAGTCAGATTCCAAGCCGAAGAGGGTCCAAACAGCCTCCAAAGTGACGCTAGAGGTTCTGTCGAGATTCCGCGACCGCAGATTGTCCACCGCGACCGCGGTGGCTGCCGAGACGAGAAGTTCTTTTCTGTTGCGAGAGCGCGGGCGCGGTGGGAGCGACGCGACCGCGGTGATGCCGAATCCGAAGCGGGCCGAAGGTCTATCTTCTTTCTATCTTCTTATCTTTTCTCTTTCCTTTTCTATCTTTTCTCCTTTCCTAATTAGATTAGGGGAGCATGTTCCCTGGGTCTATATAAGGAAGAGTCTGCCTTAGGTTTTATTCACATTCCAATTCATAATTCAATTAGGTTTTTAGTTTAGTTATGGAGAGCTAGTCTACTTGGGGTTGTTCAAGGGAGAAGCTCTGATGTATGAACTTGTGAGGTTTTGGTAATTGATTTCTATCCTTTGGTTGATATTGATTCTCTTGTGCTTCATCCCATGATCTATGTTTGATTTTATGAGCCTGGGCAACTTGTTTGATTGACTTAGATCTATCGTTTGATTTAGGATTGGTTGTTATCTATGCATCTTTCCTATTTCTCGAAACAACTCTATTCTAGGACCGTGGACTAGTTTAGGAAAGAGTATTCAATGGTTTAATTATGCATGAGACTCGTAGCTTGATTGCATGATTTGATTTCCTAATATCCTTGTTCTCTATGCTAATTCTAGGTTAAGCGTCCTTGCCTAGGGTTATAGAATTGCTTGGACCGTGGACTTGCGATTGTTAATGATCAGGATAGGAATTAACCATAGGTGTGAATGAAATCAATGGATGAATCTATGATCGAGTGATTATTAAAGAGTGGATCTTTTGAATGAACCTACCTCTTATCTATTTGTTTGTTCTTTGTTTCCTGGGTTACTTTAGATATCTCTTTGATTTCCCCCATATCTTTAGTTGATAGATTTTTTAATACTAGAAGCCATAGTTCTCTTGGGTTCGGCCCCTTACTTGCATGCTATACTTAGTTTGTTTGTTTGGAGTATTTATCTTTGATCTTGGCACGACGACTTTAGCCGAGTCAGCTGCCCGACAAATATGACATCATCGATGGTTGTAGTCCTCAGAAGCTTCAGGTGTTAGAAGACAAAAACGCATGAAGCCAGGACGTCGCTTTCTCATCCCATCCCAAGATATACGTGGAAGCTCCCCATTGAAAGGAGAGCTGACCTTCGGATGAAGGCAAGGTTGTACGACGTCGTGGAAAGCGACAAACCTGACACTGTCTCCATTCGGGTTCATATCTCCGTGCAAGTCAAGTTTTTGAGAATAATATCCCCGTCACTGTTACAAAAATAGAGTGCGCTGACAACATGTAGGCATCTGATATGCTATGTTTTAGATGCCTTAGCTTTGATGCATTAGGATGATTTTCAGTGTTCTAGGCTAGGTTTGAGGCTTAATAGTTAGGCCAAGGCCGAAGACACAAAAGTGCATAAAATGAAGATTTTACAAGCTGAAGTTGTCTGCAGATAAACCGCGGGCGCAGACACCATGGCGCGGGAGCGGTTTGATAATAGGAGCTCGGAGTTGTGAGGGATTGAAGCCCGCAAGCACGGGTCATGCACTGCGGGCGTGCTAGAAGCCGCCAAGAGGAGTTTGTCATTGACCGCATGTGTGGCGTCCGTGGCGCGTGTGCGGTACGTGCAGTTGCGAAGACGCGTTTTATTCTATCTTCGGGATGTTTTATTAGATTTTAGATATTTCGGATATTTGTTTTGTTTTGTTGTTTTATTAGGTCGTAGAGGCTCTTTTGAGACCATTATCATTCACCTTTGTTTTGAGACTTGGAGGTTTACCATGATTATGGAGAGCTAAACCTTTCTAGGGTTTGTTCGATATTGAAACTTCAATTGTTGAATTTGTAAAATTCTAAATCCTTTTCTTATTCTTGTGGTTAATATTGATCTTTTGTGCTTCCTCTCATGATTATTGATAGATTTCTACTTTTTTGGCCAACGTGAAATGTGGTCCATCACAATTAAGGACCAACATGCAATGATTAGCTCCATTGGAAGGAGTGCGCTCTTCCTACGATAGACCCATGCCACACCTACATGTGGCCGCGCATGCATATGAGTTGCGCAAATTCAATGCCATACCATGGCTTTACATGCACGTATGTAGTCAATTCTCATAATTAAGTAAGAGTATAGGGGAGGTTTACCTCTTTTCATGGAGATTTGGAGGCCTGCCGTCACTACACCCCATCTTATACTTTTGCGTGCAATCCCGACTAGCCCAACTAGCCTAATTTGACCCGTTCGAAGGCCATGAAAAAGCGAGATTTTGCCTTGAAGGGTATAGCCTTGCCTCATAACTCCATGCTTGAGCATTACATATAAGCTTTTACCATTAGCGCATCATGAATGATGAGTCATGATGGGGAGTTACTTTTAAGCAAAGAAGATTGACGGCACGCATTTACAATGGGGTAATGGTGATGAACCAAAGATTGTGTCAGGCCCGAGGATGTTTCAACGGTTGAGAGTCATTGCATTGAGTCAAAAACGGGGTCGAGGCGGCCTTAAACAATGACATAACAAACGTGATGAACCAACGACCCCTAACAACGTTGGTGAGGATGAAGCGGCCCAAGTCCACAAAGCAACATTGCGTAGAGTAGACGAGGAGGCCGAAATGACCTTAGTCCACCAAGTAACAACGTGTAGAGTGGATGTCGAGGCTGAAGCTTGAAAATGATCCTTCCACAAAGCCGACACGGTGGTATGCCGTTTGTGTAGTGCTCCCATATTTGTTAATTACAATCGTGACATATATACATATTGCCAAAGCATGCCTTGGCAGGTGGAATAGCTCGAAGATTTTAAATGCCAATCTTGCTGACCCAAAACACAGATATATTACTTTATGACAAAAACATGCAAAACAAGCATGTAACGCCCCGTTTGGTATGCTGTTGAAATTGGATTGGAATAAGGAATAGGAATGGAATCAGGAATCAAAATGAACCATTCCTCAAACATGTTGTTTGGTATACTGTTGAAATGAGCCATTCTAGATAATTATGGTTTGAAATCCTTAAGATTTAGAGTTCTTACTTATGATTTTATAGGTTTGTAGTTTTTAGAATTTGTAAAATTTAGGATTTAAGATGAAAAATTGCAATGTTTAGAATGGACAATACCCTCCAATTTCTGCTCGAATCAAATTAGTCTGCAGACTTGGAATGAGTCGTTCCTGGGAAAATTGGTTCTAGATATTTCTCTACCAAACAGGATACTGGAATTAGTCATTCCTGATTCTCATTCTCAAGGAATCGTACCAAACGAGGCCTAAATTGAAAAAGACAATAATTTACCACGTTGTACTAACTATTTAAAGAGATCCATTAATAATAATAATCATACTTTTATAGAGGGAATGGGGTGGATAGGGCCTTCTTAGCATGATAATGAGGAGGTTAGGCTACATTTATATTTTGTGTACTAAATAACCCCCTACTTAAAACTTTTGTATTTATTAATCTTCCCACTTTATATAAAAACCCCTCAACCCCTTTTTCTCTCTCCTCCCATTTTTGTTTTCTCTCTCCTAAAATCCCTCCCCCTTCTCATCTCTCCCTCTCTCTCTTTCCTCTTCTCATCTCTCCCTCTCCCTCTTTCCTCTTCCTTTAAAGATCATTAATGGTGGTGACCGACATTGACAAAGTCGAAGAAAGGGACGAGAGACTCGAGCATGACGGTGAGCGTAAGGGGGGGGGTCGTGGTGTAGAGGTGGGTGACATCAGTATCACGGTATGTATAGATTTGAAAATTCTAGATCTAGATCTAAAAAAACCCTAAATCTAAAAAACTCTAGATCTAGAGTCAACTCCCTTCCATCGTTGACACCAGAGTTCTACCGTCAACCACTGTTTGTAACCGTCGCTTCTATACGTGATAACAAGTTTTGAAACCGTTGGGGTTAAAAATGGGATGACAAGTTTCTAGATCTAGAAAAAAATTCTACGATTGATGACAAATTTTATGCTTGAGGAAAATCCGTACTTGGTGACATTTGATTGGAATTTTGCTCTTGGTGACAAGTTTTTGTGCTTGGTGATACGATTTTGTACGATATGACAATTTTTTACAAGTCATGACAAGTTTTATACGTGATGACAAGTTTGAGTGCAATTTAGGTGGTGAGTAGTTTTTGTACATGATGACAAGTTTTTGGACGACAAGTTTGAGTGCGATTTGGGTGGTACTAGTTAGGGTGGTGATAAGTTTTTTTACGTGGTGACGAGTTGTTTGTATGTAGTAATATATTTTTCTTTATATGTGATTTACTAATATATATTGATGACAAGTTTTGTACATGATGACAAGTTTTTCACGTCATGACAATTTTTGTACTGGATGACAAGTTATGTACGTGATGACAAGACTTTAAACGGTGACAAGTTTGGTGACAATCGGTCAACACCGATCAACGTCGATCAACACCGGTCAATTTCGGTCAATGCCGGGGGTGGTAGGGTGTGATGAAGTCATATTTTTCCATTTGTGATGCCACGGTTGTTGGGACGATATTAAGGACGTCAGTCGTTAATATCTAAACCAATAATAATCGTCCCTTGTTTTGATAATGACAAACTCAAATGTATTTGATAAGTTGTCCAAGTTTTGATCTCAGGTAAGTCCAGTGGACGCACATGAGCGAAAAGGACAACAAGTGAACAGCAGTCCCTATGCTGTAGGGACGCATGTTACCAGAACTTCCAAAGCTAAACATAATTGGCGGAGTTCCTGCGCAAGATAGGACGGAGTCCTCATCAAGAAGGGACGCGCGCCAAAATACGGACGAAGTTCAAATTCAAATCAAGGCCGCCCCAACATGATTACATCATCGTCCGGCCTTAGTCCTCAGAAGGAAGCTTCCTTTGTCTGGGCACGTGTAGACAATGCCAAAGACGTCGCTTTCCCAGCAATGGTCCCCTACCCACGCGGAGGCTTCCCAAGCGTCAACAGAGTTGACCTCCTCAAGACGCTCATCGCACCGTTGATCAAAGATCGAGGATCCTGCCAAGTCTCAGAGGACGCTAGAGGACAAGAATCACTTCCGCTATAAATAATCTCCAAGGAGTATGCATAGCGGCATGTGTGTGCAAGAGTGGACTTTGAAGACTTTCTCTCAAGCTCTCCCGAAGCATTCAAGAGCACGAATGAAGATCAAGAAGATCAAGTGAGCTTGAAGCAAGAGAAAGAAAGTCCAACCACATCAAATCCAAAACAAACCACAAATCAATTAGAGTTGTAGTTTGTCTCTCACAACGAACCGTGAGAGACGTGAGTGATAGCTTCCTTATAGCTAAGAGTGTTAGGTTACTTGTTAGGTTGAAAGGAGTGTTACTAGTGAGGCTAAGGACGGACGCTTAGCTCAGAGAAGTGTAACGACTCGCCTAAGTTGTAAGGACTTGCTCTTAATAAGATAAGGGACGGCTATTGAAAATCCTCCAACGGAGGTAGAGGTTTACCCATAAGACTAGTTGGTCTTAGTGGGGTTCCTCTATAAATACTCGTGTCCACTTATCTTGTATTCTGTTAAGTCTATTTTCCGCTGCACTAAAGGACGCCCTTAACCCAGTTAAGGACGCCCTCATTAACTGACTTACGATCCATCAATTGGTATCAGAGCAGGCGCTCTAGATTTTTGTTGAGTTGCAGGTACAAGATGGACATGGAACCTATTGGAATCTCTTTTGTAAAGCCTCCTCGTCTGACGGACGGCAAGTTCAACCGCTGGAAGATCCGCTTCGAGAACTTTTGCAGAAGTCAGAATTATCAATGCTGGAGAGTGATCATGAAGGGTGACCTTACCATCCCTGATGACAAGAAAGACAAAGAGGACGAGTGGGGTCCTGACGAATTCAAGCTTTTGGAAACAAACGCTAAGGCTATATGCTTCCTTCAAGCGTACCTCTGCGAAAGGGACGCCACCCGAGTTAGCAATTTGGCAACAGCCAAACTACAATGGGAAGCTCTTGAGAAGTACCATGTGGGTACGGCAGAGATGATGGAAGACGTCAAGCTTGAAATCAAACGAGAGTTCTATGCCTTCAGAATGCTTCCTAACGAATATGTCAAGGACTACTCATACCGCTTTGAAGCTCTTGTGACCAAGATGCGAAATTTAAGCATCCCAGAAGCTGAAGTCTCAATGAGAAACAGAGTCGGAGTAGTCATTGATGGGCTTACAGGAAAATGGAATTTTGATAGGACTACGTTCAAGGAGAACACAGCCAACAAAACCCTGGATATGGAAGAGATCTATGGGAAGCTGAGAGGCTATGAAGCGAGAAGGGAAGCTGATATGGCTGAATTGGCTAGAAACCCCCAGACAGATCTTGCTTTGATGACGTCAACTCCAGAGTACGCTGAGTATCTGCGCCACCAAAGAGATATTGCCCTAATGGTGGAAGCAAATAAAAATGAGAATCGTGAAAGGATGCGTGCTCAAGCTTTGAAAGAAAAGGAAAGCAAGACTAAGGAACAGCTGGAAGAAGAGGAAGAGATTGCCCTTCTACACAAAGTTGCTCGCTTATGGGGTAAAAAGGCAAGAGATTCCAAGAAACACAAGATGCCTTACAAAAAGGAGAGTCCCAAGTATACAGAGGCAGAGATGAAGGAACTTACTTGCTACAAATGTAACAAGAGAGGACACTTTGCTAAAAGGTGTACTACGGGACTAAACTCAAAAGAAATGAAGATGAAAGCTCTCTTGGGAGCGTGCGAAGCCGCATGGGATAATGTGAGTTCTGATGATGAAGAACCAGAAGGACCAGTGGCGTACATAGCCGTAGAGGACGCCTCAGATGATGAGCAAGTGGCGTACATGGCTGTGGAGGACGCCCCAGTCCTTGAAGAGGACGCTTCTGAAAAGGAACAAGAGGTAACTCGTGAATCCATGATGAACTCCTTAGAGAATTTTTCCAAAACCAAACTTATTAAGCTCATTAAAAGAATCATGGAAGAAAGCGTTGTTATGCAACATAGAATGGATGAACTTGAACTTGAAAGTGAAAATAGGCTAGTTGAATGTGAGAACTGTGCTACAGTTTCGTTACAACTAGAGTCCTCGTATGTCGAAGTTAAATCCCTGAAAACTGAAGTGATGTGCTTTAAGCTAGAGAACGCTAAGCTTAGGGAAGAGGTGAAAGTGTTAGGGAAGAGCCCGGTAACTGAGGTAGTTCAACCAATGGTGTTTGTCCCAGCTAAAAGAGGACTAGGATACGAGTCTGACACTAGGAACTCTCTCCCTAGTGACTTTGAGGCTAGCAAAACCTCAGAACTTGAATTAGAAAGGGAAAAGACCAAGAACCTTCTTGAAAGAATTCGAGTCCTAGAGAGTGGAGAGAAAGGTCAAAGGGACTATTACACTAACTCCACTAGTCATAGGATCTATAAGAAGATTGCTAAGGGGGAAGGTTCAAAAGTTTGTGACCCTCAAAAGATGAAAAAGAACAAAATCCAACGTCCCAACAAGAAGTACTACCTTGGTACTTACTATAGGACGTGTTGGTACTGTGGAAAAGGAGATCACTTCAAATATGATTGCCTGAAACTGAAGAACGACATTGAAAGTGGCAAAGCTGCTAGGAATAACATTGAAAATGATAAGTCCGTCCCTAAGGCTAACCCTAGACGTCCTAGACAATCTAAGAGTTCTTTCAGAAAGCATGCTATTTCAAATGATGTGAATATAAGTGACTACATGCCAGAACCAGAGTTCTATTTCTGTAACGAACCAGGTAAGGAACACCTTGCCTGGGTCGCCATACACTAACCTTGTTTTGGCAGGTGGAAGTGAGGGGACGCCCATGGATCATTGATAGTGGCGCCTCAAACCATATGACAGGAAGCCAGATCCATCTCACTTCTATCCAAAGTAGCGCCACGGGAGGAACTGTCTCGTTTGGCAACAAGGGCAAAGGAAAGATCAAAGGGACGGGAACTGCTATTCTCAATCCGTCTATCAAAGCGACAAATGTTAGCCTTGTTGAAGGACTTGGCTTCAACCTCCTAAGCGTCTCTCAAATGTGTGATCAAGGTGAAAACTTAGTCACATTTGACTCAAAGGAGTGCCTCGTCATCAACAAGAAATCCAACAAAGTCGTCCTCAAAGGAGTCCGAAAGAACAATGTCTACATCTTCAATCAGGAGTTCAAGCCAAAATCTGAGTTGTGCTTATCTGTGTCAAAGGAGGACGCTGACCTCTGGCATCGCCGACTTGGCCATGCTGGACCAAGCACAATCCTCAAGCTTCATCAAAGAAATCTTGTGAAAGGTCTTCCCCAAATTGATCCTGAGAAAATTGAACAGTGTGAAGCATGTATCAAAGGGAAGCAGACAAAAACGTCCTTTAAGTCAAAGAACGATGTCAGCACAAAGAAACCTTTGGAACTTCTCCATATGGATCTTTGTGGACCAATGAAGACGTTAAGTTATGGTGGAAAGAGGTATATCTATGTCCTTGTAGATGACTTTTCTCGATTCACCTGGGTTCTTTTCTTAGCTTCAAAAACAGATTGCTTCAACGCATTCAAAGTCTTCATCAAACAAGTGGAAGTTGCGCTTGAGACGCCTCTCAAATCCATAAGATCAGACCATGGGACGGAGTTTCAAAACTCAGAGTTCGTGGCCTACTGTGATCAACATGGAGTCTCTCACAACTTCTCAGCTCCAAGGACTCCTCAACAAAATGGAGTGGTGGAAAGAAAAAATAGGACGCTGGAGGATATGGCAAGGACTACGCTCTTAGCCAATAGCGTCCCCAAGTACTTCTGGGCTGAAGCTATTGCTACAGCGTGCTACATTATCAATCGAGCCATGATCCGTCCTTTGCTGAAGAAGACGTCCTATGAGTTGCTGAATGGAAGAAAGCCTCGCATCGACTATCTCAGAGTCTTTGGATGCAAGTGCTTTGTTCACAACAATGATAAAGAAAGACTTGGAAAGTTTGACGCAAGAAGTGACGAAGCCATATTCCTTGAATACTCCCTCACCAGTAAAGCGTATAGAGTTTTCAATAAACGAACTCTAAAGCTTGAGGAGAGCATTCATGTTGTGTTCAAAGAAAGTTCTTCTCACAAAGATAAACCAAGTAAGAAAGAACGCTCATCTCCTCTGCAGCAGGATGACTCCGATGATGAAGTTGATTTCGGGTCCTCTGGAAAATACTATGTTCCTAAGGACGCTACTCAAAATCCTGAAGAAGTCTCAGTAGAAGTTCCCAGTGTTGTTCAGGAAGTTCCATCTCAAAGTGAATCTCCAGCTTAACATGAGGTCGCTGAATCAAGCCTACAAGGAGAACAGCGTCAAGAAGAGGACGCTCAACCTGAGGGGGAACTCTATGAAACTCTCAATGAAGACGACGGGTTTGACTCAGATGAATCTGATTGGACGGACCCTAGATGTACTCCTGTAAGGGACGATACTCATAAGGGATCCCATCTTTCGAGACTTCATTCAACGGATCAAATCATCTCAGATATGTCAAAAGGAGTTCAAACAAGATCAGCCGTGAATCAGTCCCTTAATGCTAACATAGCGTTCTGTGCCTTCAACGCCTTTGTGTCCTTGGTTGAACCTAAGAACATAAAGGAAGCACTCCAGGACGCTGATTGGATTCAGGCCATGCAAGAGGAACTTAATCAATTCGAAAGAAATAAGGTTTGGACCCTCGTCCCTCGTCCGAGAAACAAAAACATAATAGGGACGAGATGGGTCTACAGGAACAAGCTTGATGAGAATGGTCGCGTGTCAAGAAACAAAGCAAGGCTTGTGGCTCAAGGCTATAGGCAAGAGGAAGGGATTGATTATGATGAAACCTTCGCTCCTGTCGCCAGGATTGAAGCCATTCGCCTCCTCATCGCCTTTGCCGCTCACAAAGGATTCAAGCTTTTTCAAATGGACGTCAAGACAGCCTTTCTCAACGGCAAGCTCAAAGAAGAAGTGTACGTCGCTCAACCTCCAGGATTTGAGGACGCTGATCACCCAGATCATGTGTACTTCTTGGACAAGGCACTCTATGGACTCAAGCAAGCCCCTCGTGCATGGTACGATAGGTTTGCGTCCTTCCTCTTGTCCAACGGGTACGCACGAGGTAACATTGATAAAACCCTGTTCTTAAAGAAAGTTCTTAAAGATGTCTTAATTGTCCAAGTCTATGTCGATGACATAGTCTTTGGAAGCACTAACATGAAATTTGTAGAGGAATTCAAGAACTTGATGAGTAGTGAGTTTGAGATGTCCCTCATAGGAGAACTCAACTTCTTCTTGGGACTCCAAATCACTCAGCTCAAAGATGGGACGCGGATTCATCAACAAAAGTACATCCGTGAAATGCTTGAGAAGTATGGGATGAACTCTTCAAAACCCATTGATACTCCCATCTCCCCAAACACTCGCCTCTATGCTGATGAAGAAGGCAAGAGTGTAGATCAAAAGCTCTACAGAGGAATGATAGGGTCCTTGCTATATCTTACGGCAAGTCGTCCCGACATCATGTTCGCTATATGCTTGTGCGCTCGATTCCAAGCAAATCCAAAGGAGTCCCATATGCAAGAGGTCAAAAGAATCTTCAGATATCTCAAGGGACGGGATGACCTATGTCTATGGTATCCCAGAAGGACGTCCCTGAACCTGGTAGCTTACTCTGACGCAGATTACGCTGGCCATGTGGTGGATAGGAAGAGCACCTCAGGAATGGCACAATTCCTTGGCTCATGCCTTGTATCTTGGGGATCCAAAAAGCAAAACTCCGTGGCACTATCAACCGCGGAAGCTGAGTACGTTGCTGCTGCTTCGTGCTGCTCACAAGTCCTATGGATCAAGTACCAACTTGAAGATTATGGTACGTCCCTCAACACAGTCCCTATCTTGTGTGACAACACCAGTGCTATAAGTATTGCCAAAAATCCCATTCATCATTCTAGGACGAAGCATATTCACATAAGGCATCACTTTCTTCGTGATAATGTTGAACTTGGATTAATTAGAGTGGATCATGTTAGGACTGAGGACCAAGTGGCCGATATTTTCACAAAAGCACTTGATAGACGTCCCTACGAGCACCTCCGGTTGCTCTTGGGGATGATAACTTTTAAATGATCAAGTCCCGTTCTATTATTCCCTCCATGATTGGCTATGTCTTGTTGAGAACTTGTTTTAAGGTGTGTCATGCATTAAAGTCATCTTTAAAGGACGCTAGTCTAAGATATGTGTATTCGCTTGTGTCCTTGAATGGTATTCATTTCGCTTTTCATCTCAAGAGTATCCCTGATCACCCTACCCTCATCATAAGCCGAAATGATGGGAACTCTAAGCTTACCCAAGCCGAGAATCTTGCAAACGCGTCCTATGAGCATTCCTTGTTTCACCTTTACGGGACGTACTTGCTTGATTTTCAAAAATGGTTCTAAGTGATCAAAGGGACGCGTGCTAAGAGCTGAGAGTTGTCTGTACAGAGTTCTAATTACAGAGGTTGAGATCAGTGAATGGGACGCCGTGGTTCAGTTCAGTGTTGTGTAGTGTTGTGTGTTGAAAGGACGTCAGGTCAGAGTCCTTTGCAGTTGTGAGAAGTTTGAATGGTTGAAATTGGGAAGGTAAACCGTTTTAGCGAATCGTCAGCGAAAATCTCGGGATATGCGCAAACAGTGCTCAACAGCTGTATTCCTTAGCAAAGAAGAAAGCCACGTGTGGGAAGGCGGGTGGAGGAAGCTGTGTGTAAAGACCCTGTTACCCCTGACCGTCCAACTTCGTCTTCTTCCTATATATACCCACCTGTGCACTCCGAAAACCTTTCTTCGCTCATCTGCTGTTTGCACACTTTTAGAAATCTCAAAGATCTTCCAAATCTTCAACAGAATCCCGAAATCTCTCTCCAAACCCTAATCCTCCCCTATTTAAACCATCCCAAAAATGGCCAACACAAGAGCCTCAAAGAATCCCTCACCCTCGTCGGCAGCGAAAAACACTAGCTCTTCGAGATCTCCTCCGGTGAAAGGCCGGTCATTAATGGAGTCGAGAGGCAGACCTTCCGGCCGACAAGAACCCCCTCGCCACCATTCCTCCTCTCAAAGCACCCAGCGCCGCCACTCCAACACCCCTCCTCAACCCCTTCGCTCCCAACCTCCTCAACAAAAACAACCATCCCGCTCTCAATCCAAAACCCAGCCGAAGAGGTTCTCATTTCTGGAGAAGCCCTTCAAACCCGAGCCTGAGCCAGAAAATATCACCAAAGCCTCTGTTTACAGTGGCTCAATTGGCCGGCTCCCCTCTCAACCCAAACGCCGTCCTCCCCTTGACCCTCTCATTGAGGACTGGCTTGAAAAGGAGCCTAGGACGCTCGCCAACATTTGTCTTAGGGCGTCCACTCACGAACATCCTCCTAAAATCCAACGCCTCCTCCACTACTTCATGATCACATATGTCAAGCCCCGCCTTCAAGAAACCAATCACACCAACCCACCGTTCATGGGGCCAGGAATCATTTCTGACTCATTTGGTGGAACCGTGGACGAGCTCGCCAAACTAGTTCCTGATATAATGGAGTTTGTTGTGGCTCCTACGGGCTCCGTCCCTTCTCAAAAAAGGAAAAGGCCTTCCTCTCCCCCTCCGTCCAAATCGCTCCAAATTAAAGGCCCTTCCTCCTCCCCACCAAAGCCAATCCCTTCCTCCCCTCCTCCTGCCCCAAAACGACGCCTCAAGACCTCTGCTCAGCTTGAGGGCGTCACGGATGAAGAAATGGCCGCCATTCGCCTCTCCGAAATTCAACTGGCAAAAGAGGAGAAGGCGCGCCAAGAGCAAGAGCAAGCAGAGAAAGCAGCCGTTGAGAAGGCGATCCAAGCGAGTATGCAGGACCTTCGTCAACTCCCTCCTCCTCCTCCAAGGGTAGAGGACGCTCCTCAAGTCTAGGCCAAGGACGCTCCACAAGTCCAGGTCCAGGCCAAGGATGCTACCCCTGCTACTCTGCCGCCTCCTCCCTCTGCTCCGCTCAAGGTGAAACCGATCTCAGTGGTTCCGCCCAGCTCCTCCTCTGCTCCTCCCCCAAAAGCTAAGCTCCGCACTCCCTCTCCCTCTCCCCCTAGAGCTTCACCTCCTCCTCCTCCTCCGCCTGCTCCGGCCGTCGAAGAAGCTGCTCAAGTTCAAGGGACGTCTCCTCCATCCGTTCCCACAGAGTCCTTGGCAAGGACTCCAGCGGTGGACGCGCCTCCCACAGAACAGGCGTCCACAGCTGAGGACACTGCAATGGTTGAGTTCCAAGAACAACGGAACGAAGCCTCCGATGACGAGGACGCCCCTCCCCAGGATGAGGAACCTGAGGAAGAGGAGGGAGATGGAGATGAAGAAGATGCTGGTGATGAAGTGATCGTGAGCAATGGCTCCAAGCAGAAACGCTTCAAGAAAATCCTATCGCCGCTCCTCTTCACCGCCGAGTTTCTGGCAGAGAACCAGCGCCAAGAGTTCTTGGATCTTCTTGAGTTCCAGGGTTGGACGCACTTGGGCGCTGAGGCCGCTGATGTTGACCCTGATGAGGTTCACCGTTTCTACTCAAAGTTCGAAATCACAGAAGTAAACGGGAAGCCTCAGGGGACTTTTGAAATCGATGGGGACGAGTACTCAGTTGCTGAGGGCACCGTCCGCAAGATGCTAGGCCTGCGTCCTTCTCCGCAAGATGCTCTGCACGATCTGCCGTGCAAGAACTTTGGCCGTTTCTCCCAAGATGAAATCCTCAACAGAATATTCAATGGGAGACAGCCAGCTGCTAAGGACAGAGTTGCTCATTGCCTCACCAAGACGGGCGTCCTTGCGCATCACTTCATTGTGCGCATGGTCGTCCCCCGCCAAGAGAAGAAGTCCATTGTTCAGATCACTGATAGTATTCTCTTGGACGCTTTCTTGGAACGCAAGCCAATAAACTTGCCCCGAGTAATCTTGGAACACATGGGCAAGTGCACAGGAGGCAGGCACTCTCTTCCTTTCCCCAGCTTGGTCAAGCAAATTCTGAAGCAGCAGGGACTCTATGCTCCTAAACAAGAGCGTTCCTTTGGCATTCATTGGGACGTCAGGCAAATTACACTCCCTCCAGTTGGGAAACTCAGGTGTGATGAGCCCCTTCCGTCCGTTAAGCGCCAACTGGAAAAGGAACGGAAAGAGGCTGAAAGGAAAGCCAAAGCTGAGAGGAGAGCTCAAGCTGCTGCTGCTGCTGAACCTGGAGAAGGAGATCACGAAGCTGAAAATGTCCAAGTAGTTGGGACGCCAACTGAGGACGCTGCTGATGACGAGGACGAGCTCGATGGTATGAGCGTCCCTGATGAGGCTGAGAGGCACTCTACGAAGTATCTGATGGGCATGATGATCGAGAACCAGTGCATAATGATTGATCTAATTCAGCAGGTTCACGACACACTTCACGTCCACACAGACCTTCTTGAGCGCAACAACGAGCTCCTTGCCCAGAACAACCATCTTCAGGAGCAACACCTCAAAGCCCTTGGCAAGCGTCCCAGAAAATGATCACCTCCCCCTTCTCTAACCCTGAAACAATTTATCATTTCTTGAGTTTTTGTTAAGACAATGGGACGCTGTCCCCGTTTTGAACACTTGTTGTGAATGTCTGTAATGAATGTTCTCGTTTCTCATTCTGAATGCCATTCACTACATTTGTGCTTCATTTTGTCTAAGCGTACCTTTCTTTAGTTATGACTTTGTGCTTGCATGCTTTTCGACTTGTTCTCCTCTTCGATGATGCCAAAAGGGGGAAGTATAGTTTTGCAGAGATGCGATTGTCCTTAAGTTATCATAGAAAGCATGTGTTCAGGGGGAATTTCGGCCAAGTCAAAAGGTCGTTAGTTAGGAATAAAATAGAACGCACTTAAAAGAATGTGTTGCATGCCAATCTAAGCTGAAAAGAAAATCAAAGTGTAGTTCATCATGCTAAAAGCTTTACTTCTGTGTGCATTATTTGAAAGAGTTTGTCATCATCAAAAAGGGGGAAATTGTTGGGACGATATTAAGGACGTCAGTCGTTAATATCTAAACCAATAATAATCGTCCCTTGTTTTGATAATGACAAACTCAAATGTATTTGATAAGTTGTCCAAGTTTTGATCTCAGGTAAGTCCAGTGGACGCACATGAGCGAAAAGGACAACAAGTGAACAGCAGTCCCTATGCTGTAGGGACGCATGTTACCAGAACTTCCAAAGCTAAACGTAATTGGCGGAGTCCCTGCGCAAGATAGGACGGAGTCCTCATCAAGAAGGGACGCGCGCCAAAATACGGACGAAGTTCAAATTCAAATCAAGGCCGCCCCAACATGATTACATCATCGTCCGGCCTTAGTCCTCAGAAGGAAGCTTCCTTTGTCTGGGCACGTGTAGACAATGCCAAAGACGTCGCTTTCCCAGCAATGGTCCCCTACCCACGCGGAGGCTTCCCAAGCGTCAACAGAGTTGACCTCCTCAAGACGCTCATCGCACCGTTGATCAAAGATCGAGGATCCTGCCAAGTCTCAGAGGACGCTAGAGGACAAGAATCACTTCCGCTATAAATACTCTCCAAGGAGTATGCATAGCGGCATGTGTGTGCAAGAGTGGACTTTGAAGACTTTCTCTCAAGCTGTCCCGAAGCATTCAAGAACACGAACGAAGATCAAGAAGATCAAGTGAGCTTGAAGCAAGAGAAAGAAAGTCCAACCACATCAAATCCAAAACAAACCACAAATCAATTAGAGTTGTAGTTTGTCTCTCACAACGAATCGTGAGAGACGTGAGTGATAGCTTCCTTATAGCTAAGAGTGTTAGGTTACTTGTTAGGTTGAAAGGAGTGTTACTAGTGAGGCTAAGGACGGACGCTTAGCTCAGAGAAGTGTAACGACTCGCCTAAGTTGTAAGGACTCGCTCTTAATAAGATAAGGGACGGCTATTGAAAATCCTCCAACGGAGGTAGAGGTTTACCCATAAGACTAGTTGGTCTTAGTGGAGTTCCTCTATAAATACTCGTGTCCACTTATCTTGTATTCTGTTAAGTCTATTTTCCGCTACACTAAAGGACGCCCTTAACCCAGTTAAGGACGCCCTCATTAACTGACTTACGATCCATCAACGGTGGCACACTTTCGCAGTTGTCATCATTATGCGGAGTAGTTCCAGAAAAAAACCTTGATTGTCTAATTTCTCCGTGTCACTCATACATCCCAATATTGTCACCATTTTCACCTACTTCTCCAAATTGGCCACTTCTATATATTACGTATCTAAAATATTCATTTAGTAAGAAACTATAATTAATATGTTGTCTTTTCTTTGCACACACAACATCCCTACTAAAAACCTGACACAAACATATATGTGAAATTGATTCAACTACTTTTAGAAATCATTCCTTAATTTCAAGAGGCAATAAAAAATTTCACACTACGAGCATTCCACTTCACTATATAACAATCAAAAAATTTGTTGCTCTTAAGTTTTACCATGAAACCATAAGAGAAAGTGGTAATCAACATCAAGGCCAAACAAAACAAAATTCTTACCGTCATTACCCCTTTCTTCTACAATTACTCCATAATTTTTACCCAAACTCATATGAGAAGTATATAATGATTGAGTTCAAAAGTGAGAGAAAGATGAATAGCTCACCAAATCTCAGAATTGTATGGCAGAATATTCCCCTCATGGTGTTGGCAAACACACCAACTTACTGGGATGCTTCCTTCAAGGTCATACAACTTATAAGCCGTGAGTGTTCTTCGTTTTCTAATAGAGGGAGAGAGGTTTAGTTTTACTGGAGAAAGTTAAAAATATTTTTTTACCCTAAATATATTTGAATGGATTTCTCATACAAGAAGGTGCCGCTCAAGCTCAAGGGAAAGTTTTACAGATCTGTTATAAGACCCGCGATCCTATATGGTGTAGAGTGTTGGCCGACGACAAAGGCGCAAGAGCAGAAACTCGCAGTTGCAGAGATGAGAATGCTTATATGGATGTGTGGTCATACGAGGATGGATAAGATCAGAAATGAAGACATCAGAAGCATGTTGGGGGTGGCCAGCATAGGAGACAAACTGCGAGAAGCGAGACCTCGTTGGTTTGGGCATGTTCAGAGGCGAAGCCCAGACGCTACAGTTAGGAGGTGTGAACGTTTGGATTTCTGGGTCCTCAAGAGGGGTAGAGGACGGCCGAAGAAACGATGGATGGACAGTATAAAGCAGGATATCGGCTTGTTAGGGATTTCTATGGATTTGGCGCAGAGCAAAGAGAGTTGGAGAGAGAAGACCAGGGTAATAGATAGTTGACCAGCCGTTGGTGGAGCCAGTATCCGTGTGTTTGCCGCCGGTTTTTCTCGCTTAGTCGCCTAGTCTCTTTTAGATTTAGCCTTCTTTTCTTTTCTTGCTTTTCCTTTACGTATAGTACTAGTTTTAGTTGTAATTTGCCTTCTCGTAGTTATTCTGTTTAGTTTTTCGAGTAGTTTGGTTTCATTTTGGCTTGGGTTGTATTGGGCGCATTCCATCTAGGTCTGGATTGCCCCCATCCTAACCCCCCAGATCCTGCGTAAGCGGGATTTCCCTAGGTAAATGTTGTTGCATTTCTCATACAAATTATGGGTTATCTAATAAATGCTCTTTTGAATTTAAATTGAGACATGGTCTAAACTTGTATGCTAAAATATGATATAAAATAAATTAGATTGTTTTTGTATTAATGACCGTTGTTATGATATTATTATATCATTATTATCGTAGTATCATCATTATTTTTAGTTATTGTTATTATTGTTCATATTATTGTTGCTATACTAGGTTCGAGCTTACGTGATCTTGTGCTTGATAATCCTCACATGAGATGTTGTATATATTAGGATAGCATTAGGGACCGTAAAAGACATTAGATGAACAAGGGGTTGATTGCATCTTTATAGATTATGTTGAGCATTAAAAAAACTATATATACTAGATCAACGACCAAAATGCTTTTGTTTGAGTGAATACAATTATACAATCTAGAGATGTGATATTCGTTGAAAATAGATCTACATCATTACTAGACCAAAGGATCTCATGCCTTACACAGGTGGCATCACCATAATGCCTGAGGAAGTCCAAACTAGCACCAATGGTCCATGTTTTTGTAAAGCGAAGTACTAGAGTAAGAAAACCATTTTTCTATACCAACGTTCATGTTTATTTAGTGGAGGGATCGAGAAACGAAGGACTTGTTCACTTTTTTACTCGTAATTTAGGATGAAGCAAGACTGTTTAAAGAGGTTTTGGTGTTTCAAGACATTTCCTTCTAGAAGAAAACAATTGATGATGGAATGGAGTCCATCTTAGGACAAACTCCACGTACGTTGACTCAATATTTTTTTCACACTCGAACAATAAAATTTTCATAGAATGATATGTTTACAAGTGCGCTATAAGAATGATCATACTCAAAGTAAAGTTATATCCGTTTCCAGCCAGAATTAGTGGCCTTTGTAGATGTTGGGGAGCATCCACACCAGAAGTCATGTTTCTCTCAAACAATAAATGATAAGTAGTGCACATTGAATACTTACCATCATTTGAGTAGAGCCACACCAGTTAGGCATAAGCTTGGTAAGAAACATACTTTCATCATCAAGTAGTTCTTACAAACTTGTGTGGTGTTGGGCACTGTCAATCATCTCTAAGCAAAAAATTGAAGGCGGCAGACTCTATTTGGGGAAAAAGGTAGGTTTTTTTCTGTTTGTTTTTTTTATATTTTTTCTTATGTATTTACTTTTCTTATTATTTATTAGACAAATGAGGTGGTATATATATGACGAAGATATGACACCAACGAGGCAATTTTTTTATATACATGTCAACAACCAATGGCTTATTTGAACCAAAATATTAAGATAGGGGTTTACCTAAACATTGTCAAAGTTGGGATGTCTAAGTGACTATTCGTCACAAGTATAGGGGACCGTATATGTATTGGAAAAGTTGTTTTATATACCCCAACTTTTGAACCAGTTACACACTCTACCCCAATCTTATCGAATTTCACAAAATATTCTATACTTTGAGAGTGGTTGCGCACTCTATCCTCGAAGTATCCACATTTGAAGTAAAATTACGTATTAACCTTTCATGTTTTTATTTTTTGACAAAAAAGTATCAACTTTCACTTTACAATTAGCTCAAATTACTCCATATTACCTTTGCACGTTATTGATTACGATTTTTTTCCCAAAGTTTATAATAGTTTCCATGTCACTTACTTTAAAAGGGTTATACAACTTTGGGTTATTATGAAGAAAATTTCAAATTAACACTATAAAAATTTAAAAGGGTCGGTGACATCTGCTTCGGACGATGGGTGGAGGTCAGACGATGGGTGGCGGATGAAATGAAGTTGGCTAAAGTTGGCATCATTAAGGATGTTGTAGTTGAATTTAGGGCAATGTGGAATGTGATTGAGCATATTTTTATCCATATCTATTGTTTTAATGTTCAATAATGTTTGATTTTCAGGAAATTAGGGTTTAAACTTTTAGTTATGGTTTTTTGAGGGTCATATTTAAAAAAATTAAACCGAATTGTACATATGTGGCATTGTATTATTAGGACCAATTGGTCTCCTAGCGTGCAATATCCGGGATTTTCTAAGCAAATAATTAGTTCAAATTTATTTGACTATATTTTTTTGAACTTGAAATTTGGGATAATGTGATAAGTTGATCTTATCACCTAGAATCGTAAATTATTTGAGTTATAGTTTTAGAAACCCTCGTCCGAATTATGAATTAGTTAGACGGAATTTATTCTATTTTTAACGTATTTTTCTATTTTTAATCCGGACTAATTGTGGGACGGATATACACTCGATAACTTTTGCCTCCATGTCATTTTTTTCCCCTCTATTCTGTTTTCATTTTCCCTTTTGTGTCTGTGCATGCCACATCCTATTCGGTGGCACTTGCCATCTACCACCTCTCCCTCTTTCGTTACTTTATTATTTACACCAATTCAATCTTTTCTTTTATGGGGGAAGGTGGATGTTCACTAGCTAGCTTCTTGTTCCTCAAAATCTCCATCTCTCTCTTTTGATATCTCTCCTTTGCTTTCCTCCGGCCACTGTTGTCCCACCTCATCATTGAATTTCTCCAACCGATCTGAGGACATTCAGGTGGAATCCGGCAACATCCGCTCAGCTCCAGCCCTCGGAATTGAAGTTACGTTCGACCACCATCGGGCGCCGATTCCACTCTATCCAGCCCCTCTCTTGGTCGAGTTTGGACCCGAGTCTAGGTTGAGCGATACATGCTCTGTTCGTCATACTCTAAATGATTTTAACCTCGTGCTATTCCTTCGATTAATTGGTAGGTCAAACGGCATCTGAACTTTGAGTTGATTTGGTAGTGATCGGTGATTGAAGTTCACAAGCTTGATTAATTTAAAATTAATTAGTGGTTAGCTAGTGGATAGAATTGCACATGAGCATATGTAACCGTTGTTTTTGGTTGGAAAGAGCTTACGTAACTATTAAGTAGTTAGCTTGGTAATTTGTGTATTCTTGCATATTAATTTAGACCTACTTTGAGCATGATCTAGTTTTTCTTTTATAAAAAAAGGGATAACTAAAGTTGGGATAAATCTTGATTAATATGAAGTAGCTAAATTAAGCTAGTTTATTGCAATTTGATTTAGGTAAAGGTGTAAACATGCATCACACAACAGGTGTTGATGACAACAAGCAATCGATGAAATAGTAACCATATATGAAATAAAAAGCAAATGCAAAAACTCAGTTGCTTGAAACGAAAGAGAGCGGCGTTCAGGAGTACAACTTCCAAGTAAAGGCAACAAAAATGCAGAGAGAAATAATTGCCCTAGAGGCTTATTTAAAGCTACTACAAAACCGCTCTAGACCACTGATATAACCCACATACCTCCCTCAAGCTTTGCCTGGGAAGACAAGGCCAAGCTTGCGACAAAGAAGCATATGCTGCTGAGAGCCCAACAGCTTGGTGAAAACATCAGCCAATTGCAAGTTGGTGCGAACATGGACTGTGGCGATGAATTCCTTTTGAACCAACTCCCGAATATAATGACAATTGATTTGAAGAGGTTTAGTGCGTTCATGATAAACGGGATTTGCAGCCAGATGTTGAGCAGAAACATTATCGCAATGAAGAGGAATATGCAACGGAACTTGAATGTGTAGATCACGAAGAAGTCCTTCCAACCAAATAAGCTCTCTCGCGGTTTGAGACATGCTGCGGTATTCGCTTTCTGTGGACGATTTGGAAACGACCTTTTGTTTCTTGGTTTTCCAAGAAACCAAAGACTTGCCAAGAAAGACACAATATCCAGTGAGAGAGCAGCCTGAGAACGAACAAGCACCCCAATCCGCATCAGAGTAGCTAGATAGAGAAAAATCAGATTGTGCAGGATAGACTAGTGAGCAGTTGATGGTGCCTTTGAGGTAGCGCAATAAGAACAGGAAAACGTCCATATGAGGGGCTCGTGGCGAAGCTAAGAATTGACTAAATTGTTGGATGTTGTAGGTGATGTCAGGGAGTGAGAGAGTGAGGTACAACAGTCGTCCAACAAGCCGTTTATAACGATCTGGATCAGATATGATTTGCCCCTTCATCTAGCCTGAGATGTACATTCCGCTGCATAGGAAAATTGGCCACTTTGCAATCCAAAAGCCCTATGTTTGTGAGCATATCAATGATATATTTTCGTTGATTCTGAATGCCATGATGGGACCACTCGAGTTCGAGACCCAGGATGTAACGCACAAGCCCCAAATCTTTGATGGTAAAAGCTTTATCAAGAGAAGCTTTTGTGGCTGCAATCTCAGTTTGGGAATCACCAGTGAGAAGCATGTCGCCAACATAGACTAAAGCAACTATCATGGAGCTCTGTGTTTGTTTGACAAACATGATGTTCAGTAAGTTGCACATTCCATTGACGGATGGCTTGTTTCAACGCATTTAAGGAGCGTTTTAATTTGCAAACTAGACTTCGCGACCCGACTGCATAACCTAGAGGAGGGGACATGTAGACATCTTCATCAAGAAAGCCATGTAAGAAGGCGTTGTTGATGTCTAACTGATATAGTGACCAGCCTTTAGAAGACGCCAAAGCAATAAGAACTCGTACAGTTGAAAATTTTGCAACCGACAAGAACGTATGCTTGTAGTCTTTATCCATGACTTGATTGAAGCCCCGTCCGACTAATCTGGCCTTAAATCTCTCGACCTCTCCATCAAGCCTGAATTTGATTTTATATACCTAGCGAGAGCCTATGGCGTTTTTGCCAGGAGGAAGTTCCACCATGTCCCAAGTATCATTTTGTTCAAGAGATTTTAGTTCCAATTCCATTGCTTTCACCCATTTTGGATTCTTTCTTGCCTGATCATAAGTAGCAGGTTCAGCAGCGGAAAAGACATTAAAAAGGGATTGTATGTAATTAGAGGAGTGGCCTTGCAAATCATGGATCGACGCCACATGAACGGCCTTAGCAAAGGAGTCTTCTTCAGCTTCTTGAGTGGGCTGATATTCCTCCTGCCGTGGCAACTTACCACAAATAAAATCATCCAGATAAGCTGGAGCTCGTCCTACTCTTTGATCCTAAGGATTGGAGGAGAGCTCACTTCAGGAGAGGGAGAGATGACACCGGTTTCTTCTTGGGTGTTGTCATGACTTGGACCATGAGGGGACAGAGAAGAGCCTGCCCTGGCCGTACTAGGAGAATGAACATCAACATCTGGAAAACCAAAATTTCCTGGATTTTCATGATGGAGCGAATTGGTAGACAATGGAACTTCGATCTCATCATCATCAAGGTCGATCGAAGGTATTTTGTCATCAAGTGTGTGCTGATTGGTAACCCACTCTCCCTTAAAAGGAAATACATTTTCCTTAAAAACAACATGCCTTGCCACAATAACTTGTTTGCACTGTCAATCATACAGTTTATAAGCTTTTTGACCTCCCGGATAACCCAGAAACATACTTCTTCCCGGAGTGGCATCAAACTTGCTTCTCTGAGTTTTGTCTATCAAGGCGTAGCATAGGCAACCTAATACACGAAGATGACTGTAATCTGGTTTCTTGCCATATAACAACTCAAAAGACGTTTTCCATTTTAGAACCGTAGACGGAAGCAGATTAATCAAATAAGTTGCATTCAAGATGTAATCTCCCCAAAAGTGCTGTGGCAAATTGGCATGAATCCTTATTGCCCTCGCCATTTCAACTAAATGTTTATGCTTTCTTTTGACTCGACCATTTTGTTCAGGACCGTTGGTGAACAATTCCACGATTGATCAACAAATTCCTTACCTCTTGGTTTATGAATTCCATTCTGTTGTTTGTAGGAAGACATTTCACCTTCACATCAAACTGAGTGAAAACATATTGCAAGAACTCGTCTAGAATCTTGTACACTTGTTCTTTATTCCTCATAAGAAACATCCAGGTCGCACGAGAAAAATCTTCAACAGTCGTCAGAAAATACTTTGCTCTTTCTATGGTTTGTGATTTGTACGGACCCCACAAATCTGCATGAACCAACTCAAATATGCTAGAAGTAGTAGACTTACTCAAGGTAAAGGGCATCTTATGATGCTTAGCAAGAATACAAGTGTCACAATCATAATAATTTAACTTAAGTGAATTGCAAATTGTCAAATGTTTCATCTTAGAAAGAGAGACATGTCCTAGATGGGCATGAAGCAAATCAACCGAAGTAGCCTTATTACAAACCCAATTTAGAGTATTAGGAAACAAAACATCCCCAAAGTCTATTCAATTGCTCTTCTCTTCCATCAAAATCCAGCTTGTATAAGCCACCCTCCTTCCTTCCAACAGCCAGGATCCACCTAGTAATAAGGTCTTGTAATTGGCATTCATTTTGCCTAATCATGAAAATGTGGTGTGCATCAGTAATCAACTTAGAAACTGACATCTAATTGTGCTTAAAAGAGGGCAAATACAACACATCATGCTGTGTAAAGTAGGTGATAACACAACCGTTCCACAATATTCAACAAGCCTAGAGGATCCATCCAGTAGGCCAATCTTGATTGCCTTGCCTGAAGGCCTCAAAAGAGAAAAGAAATTATGTGTCACATGATCCGTCACCCCTATGTCAACAATCCATGAAAACTTACGATGAAAGGAATTAAATTCATGGGACACTAACTCGGTATTACCTGCAAAATTAATGTTGTGTCCACTCGAGCTTCCTTCACCTCCGTTGGTCCTCATTGCCTTAAGAACTTCCTGGACAACATGATTAACTAGCGTAGGTTCGCCTCTTTGTTCTTCCCTTTCTTCCACGTCAAGTGGACTATTGTAGGCTTCCACACCATGAACATTAGCCATCATCCTCCCTGGTCTATCTACTCTCGGTCCTTTCCACCAATCAGGATAACCCACCAATTTAAAGTAGGTTTCCTTAACATGGCCATTCTCATTGCAATAAGCACACTTTCTGTCATATTTCCTTCTTAATAAAATCCCTACTGAAGTCCCTTCTAGCATTTTGATTTCCTGCCCCTATACTAGTGCTAGCATTCTGATTTCCTGAGCTTCCATATCCTGCACCAAAACCAGCATTCTGATTTCCTAATCCTCCCCTTTAATGAGCACCAGCATCTCTGTTCTGTCCTCTTCCCTGATTTCTGCTGAACGAGAAAGCATTATGAGAACAAGGTGCATTACCCATCACCTCTTTTTGTTTTCCACTCAAAACAATGTATGAAAGGCTTTGTTGACTGTGAGCAACTGCTCATTAGACAGAATACTGTTCCTGACACCTTCATAGGCATCCGACAACCCCGTTAGAAATTGTATTAACTTTGTAGTGTATTCCTTCTCTAGAAGATTCTTCATGAGACCACAAGTGCATCGCATATAAGCCCCACAATCACAAGTTGGAGTTGCCTCAATGCTGCCAAGCTCATCCCATATGTGTTTCAGTTTGTTGTAGTACTCTCCAACCAAAAGGTTCTCTTGCTTCGTGTTGTTGAGTTCACGTTGTAGCTGATATATCAAAGGAGCATTCGACTCTGCATAGCACTCACATAGCTCATCCCATAGCTCCTTGGGTGATGAGGTATATAGAAAATTCCTAGCAACATCACTCACCATTGAGTTTATAACCCAACTCATAACAATGTTATCACAGCGTTGCCATTTATCAAACAACTCATAGTTTCTGTCAGGCCTAGGCAATCCTCCATTGATAAAACCTAACTTGACCTTAGCACCAAGAGCAAGCTTGACATTACGATGCCAAGTTTAAAAGTTCGACCCATCGAAGTGGGAGGTAACGAAAGACATCCCCGGATGGTCTGAGTTAGCCAAAAAATACGGATCAAAGTTGTTGTTGTTACCATTGATAATTTATTTTCTGCATTCCGAGTACCAAAAGGGTTCTACTCATGAAGATCCCGCATATCATCTCCTATCATCGACGCCATGTCCTCTGTTGACATGCTTCAAGAAGAAAACTCAAAAACAGACCTTGAAATAGCAAGAAGAATAAGGAAAAGAGTAACCTTTGCTGTAAAAGAGTCAACTTTCACCCAAAAGAGCCACCTTTACTGTAACAGAGTTAGTTTTCACCCAAAAGAGTCACCTTTCAACTTGACACGAACCAAAACCTTCTTTTCACCAAAGACTGACATCTTCGAGAAGGAAAGCTCCTTCTTTGCTGGCTAACGGAAGCGAAAAACACCTTCAAGGATGCGGCTATGATACCATGTAAACACGCAACACACAATTGGTGTTGATAACAACAAGCCATTGATGAAATAGTAACCAAATATGAAATAGAAAGCAAATGCAACAACTCATTTGCTTGAAACGAAACAGAACGAAATTCAGAGGTACAAGTTCCAAGTATAGGCAACAAAAATGCAGAGAGAAGTAATTTCCCTAGAGGCTTATTTAAAACTCCTACAAAATCGGTCTAGAGGAGATAATATTAATCTAAAGAGAGACCCAGTCTAGACCACTGATATAACCCACAAAAGGAAACTAATTTTATCTGGACCCGTAGGAACGTTCAATGGGATCATATGATCGAACTTGTCATGGATAGGTATGCATAGGCATAATTGGGTAGTTAATTGGTGGTGAATATATCTATGTAAAGGAATTT
Source organism: Polygonum maritimum (assembly GCA_963924305.1). Classification (NCBI taxonomy): domain Eukaryota; kingdom Viridiplantae; phylum Streptophyta; class Magnoliopsida; order Caryophyllales; family Polygonaceae; genus Polygonum; species Polygonum maritimum. Next base: position 36,112,810 of record OZ002728.1, read on the forward strand.
TGATCATAGGCTTGATAGCAAATACTCCCTCCGTTCCTAAATGTTTGTCCAATATTCATTTTCGGACGTCCCCTTTTGTTTTTCCACCCTTAAAATCTTTCCATTTATATCATACTTTTCTTACAATATTACCCTCAATCAATCTCCAATATTACCCCCTTATCCAACTTTTCCACCAACTTTATCACTTTTTCTCTACAAAAATACAAAATTACCCCTATCTAACCTCATATATTATCCCCATATCCAACAATCCCATCAACTTTATCACTTTTCACTCTTTTCCATCAACTTTTTACATAGTACTTCATAGTTTTTTTCTTAATAAACGTAAAAACCGTCATTTTGGACAAACAAATAGGGACGGAGGGAGTAGGTAGTAGTGATCATAAATGTGTTTGATTCCATAAGGACTACTCTAAATTAATTAGAGGGAGACAATCTTAATTGGTCCGATTTTAAGTTAGCTTCTCTTTGTTTGGATTGAGCCTAATTAAAGGTAAATGGAACAAAAAAGTTTGGTCAATTTTAACTTAGGGAGTGAACTTTGGATCTAATGAGGATTTCGTGGACTATTTGAATTGGTATGGTATTATCGGGGAGTTATCTATGTTGATTTGAGTTGATGCTCTGTCAATCGATCACAATTTTAATTAAAACCTCACTTTGGGTTTGATCACTACATGTGTAGAGGTTGAAAATAGAATGGAGCTTACAAAAGTACTAGATTATAATGGGGCGATCGGAAGAAATCAAGTTATGTTGGGACTAGCCAGCTATAGAAAATTAGTGTGGACAAGTAATTTGAGTCAAGTCTTATAGATTCCTTTAGAAATAGTGGGGTTGATAGATGTCAGTTTTAAAATGGGTTGGTGATGAGTTGTGTGAGGGCTAGTTAACCTTTAAGAGGTTATATAAATTGAATTAAGTTGTGATAGTCTTGATGACCATCATGCTCTTGTTACTATTTCATGGTATCTTTATTATCATAGCGATTGTTGTTATTATAGTGGCTATCAATATGAACTATGACATCTTACTATGTGGTGATAGAATTGATTTAGGCACATAGTTGTGTTGCCTTGTGTTTGACTGCCTCGTATGAGGTGTTGTATATGCGTATGGGGTGTTGTATGTGCTAGGATAGCATTAGGGATGGAAGTTGTCAGCTTGATATACCTTCTTTTGAAAAGAATGATATTTAGACGTTTCATTGTTGGAAATCTTAGTTTTTAGAGTCGTGACTCTGCTCGTCTCATAATTTGGGGTGACCATTCGTGCTTTGCACTTGTTAAATCTTGTGTTTTATACGCTGGGAATAAAATAGGCGGTCAACACCCTGACACATTATGCGCTCCGCACCCTGATAAATTAGGCGGTTCACACCCTGATAATGTAGGCGACACACGCCCTGACAGTATAGGCGATTTGCGCCATGACAAGGTAGGCAATTGCGCCCTGACAATTTAGGCGATAGAAACCCTGATAATTAGGCGCTATGTGCCATGCTAAGTTAGGCATTTCTCACCCGGTATAATTTGGCACTCCGTGCCTGGTAGGTTAAAGATAGTAACCGATTCTTTCGGTTGAGTCTCCTAGGAGTGCCGAAATTAAGAACAATTATGCCTCGCGACTGAGTCTCTTATGAGTGTCGAAATAGAGACTGAGGAGGTATTCGGCTAAGTCTCGGATGAGTGTCGAATGAAAACGAGTAGTCGATTGAGTCTCTTATGAGTTTCAAAATCGCGAATGATGAATCATTAGGTTGAGTCTTTGATGAGTGTCGAATGAAAATGAGTAGTCAACTAAGGTCCTGTTTGGTTTGATTCTATGGGAATGAGGAATGAGAATCATAAATGAATGATTCCAGTATAATGTTTGGCAGAGAAAATTATGGAATCGATTTCATTCCCAAGAATGGCTCATTCCAAGACTGTAGGCTAATTTGATTCCAGCCAAAAATGACATATATCATCCATTTCAAGAATTTTAATTGTTCATCTTGAATCCTCAAACTCCTCAATCTCAAATTATAATTTCCAAAAGTCATAAACCCTTGAAATCATAATTAAGAACCCTAAATCTTACGAATTTTAAACCATACTTATTATGAATGGTTCATTCCGACAGTGTACCAAACAACATGTCTCTGGAATGGTTCATTCCGATTCCTAATTCCATTCCGATTCCTAATTCCAATTCGATTCCGATAGTGTTACCAAACGAGGTCTAAGTCTCTTATGAGTGTCGAAATCGCGAATGATGAATCATTCGGCTGAGTCTCTGATGAGTGTCGAATGAAAAGGGTAGCTAACTGAGTCTCTTATGATTGACGATGTAGGACCTGGAGATTAGCGCTCTAGGTTGTATTCATATATGTAAAGATTCTTTTTTCGGAGTCTCATTATAAGGGCAAAAGAATGAGTTGTAGTTATAAAGATTCTTATATCCGAGTCTCTTTACAAGGGCAAAGAGGGAAGCTAGAATGTACTCTATCTTAATCAAGTTTCTACGAGGGTTAATGATATTAGTTAGTGAGAAGTCGGTGACAAAGTTGTGAGGTGTTCGTAATTCTATAATCCTTTGACTATTCGTGGTTCAGTTGCAAAGTCTTTTATTACGTTTTAAATGTACTTTGTAGAGGCCTAAGTACTCTCGGGTTGGTCAAACCCGAGATTATTGGCGGTAATACCCCTGTAAAATTGGCGGTGTTACATAGCGTAATATACTTTTAGGGTCCGTTTGATATCCAACGGAGGAAACGTAAATTGAATGGAAACGAATGTAGTTCACATTAGCATCATGATACACGATGAGTCATCTCAATTTCCATACAAAAACTATCGCAAGCCCCTTTGCGGAACTCAACTTGTTTCCCTAATGTAAAGGTGGGGTAACAAACCTCCTCAATCATTCCTTTCATCTCCTCTCTAGGCACACAAATTTTCGGTTTCCAAATATTGAAAAATTATAAAATATTTGGCACCATACTAAATCTTCAAATATTAAAGTTTTTGAAAATTTAGTTTATTGGTTAAGTCTCTAGATTGAGTAGTACACAAATGTTTCCGATACAAATTTCGGGTGGATAATACCCTAAAAAAAAGTCCCAAAATCTATACTATATATTAAAGCCGAAGAATTTCGAGCTTCCACGTTAATTCTGGCCCCACTTCATTAACAATTTTATATGTGTTATTTTTCTTATTTATCTAATCTTTAATTTTATCTTTTTTTCTTACCTATCTAATATCTATAGTTTGAAGGCATAATATTTGTCTTTAAAATTTCCTTAATTATCTTATCTTTCATTTTATCATTTTTTATTCATATAATATCTATCTTTAAAGCAATATGATCTATCTTTAAAATTCTCCTCTATAAAACATACATATTAATTAGGCTTTTTTACAAGAAACCACCAGTCCAATAGGCCATATTCCCCTAAACCACCCCTGATATGCCTATTTACCGAAAACCACCCGTCCAATGCCTTCCGCTAGGTTTTTTCCACCCATTTATGAATTTCCGTTAAAAATTTCGTTAACTGGTGGTTTAGGGGAATATGGCCTATTGGGAGGATTGTTTTCGGTAAATAGGCACATCTCTGCCACTATAAGACCAGGTCTGTGGCCGCCGTCGTCCACCACTACTCGCCCACAGCCTCGCCTGGTCGGAATCGTCACTCACAAATCCGACCTCGCAGTTCGTCGTTGCAGAATTGCCTCTTCTCCCCTCCGCTCACTCCTACCCTTCCTTCTTCCTGCCTTGTTGATGGCAAGCCGCCGGCCTCCTCGGTCACCCTCGCACGCCTCGCAGTTCCCTCACCCAGTCTAGATTTGCCCTCACCGGGTCTAGAACCACCTCCTCGGCTGCCCCCAGCCCAGATCTGGAACCCAACTCTTGCTGACCTCCTCTAGCACACTGGTCATTCCCCCCAGCCTCAACCTCGGTAGCCAAAGCCCCGACTCACCCTCCGCTCCGCCCTAACACCGTCGGGTACTCCTTTGCCCTACGAATCCATTCTTTCGGCCCTCCTCCTCACCGACTGCCTCGACAGGTTGCCCGGCCTCCTCAATGGAAGAACAGATCTAGGCTTCGTGGATGATGGTGGCGGCGCAGATATGAGGCGAGAGGGGCAGCGTTGCGAGTAATTAAGACGACGGAGTTCGTAGATCTGCAGATCTAGTGGGGGAAGTCACCGGCTCGGTAGTGTGCGAATCTACTGGGTTGTGGTTGCGGTTGATAAATCATGGGAAGTCGCCGTCGTGAGTTGCAGCCTCGGATATACATTTGCGGAAATCTGCAATGACGAACTGCGAGGTCAGATTTGGGAGCGACGATTTCCGACTAGGCGAGGCTGTCGGCGAGCAGTGGTGGACCACAACGGCCACAGACATGGTCTTATAGTGACGGAGATGTGCCTATTTACCGAAAACCACCCTCCCAAGGTGATAGAGGTATTTTAGTCGCCTTAATACCTATCAAAATAATCCAAACAACCCAACTAATGTAGTAGGGAAGTAAGGGTCGATCCCACAGAGACTCAGGTTTCAGTGTTTATTGTTACGCTACTCAGAGTAAAAAGGGGGGTTTTGAATATGGATCTAATAACTAAACTAACTAAGGAATGCAAAACAAAGATGAGATGTAAAATATGGGAGAAATATGCTCAACCAGTTAATATCCATTGCGAACTTGATTATTGATCATTGATTATCAAAATTCTCTTTTTACCTTGACTAATCTATTGCGGAATGCTAATAACCTAACTTCATGGAATTATTATCCTACTTCAATTCTAGTTATTAGCCCGACCGGTACTAACAACCCTAATTATCAAATAACCTAGGAGACCTCCTAGATTCAACTTGACAACAGCATTAAGATTCAAGTATCAATAGAAACATGTATTCAGAGCAACCAGACATCCAAATAACATGCTATTGAATTCTCTTCTCTAATCAATTAGTCCTACCAGTCCTAGGTTGATTAAAGGTTCTACTTATGATCTAATTAACACCGACCGGTAATTAGAAAGATCTAATTGTAATTCAACCTAGAGATTCAATTAGATGATCAAGCTAATAAAACCCTAGATCAAATTTATTCAATTAAGCATGGAGAAAACAATCTAGTCAAGGGAAATTAAGAACAATCAAACCTCACAATAATACTTCGTTCACAACTTCAATTAACTAGTTAAGCAAAAGGAATTTAGCTACTCAAAGACATGGAAAAGCTTACAAAGTTTCCCATAAGGTTCTTGTTCTCCAAGTCTTCAATAATCAATCAAAGATTCAAAGATATGAAGATAATCCAAACCTAGAAAACAAAAGCTATTTATATATCTCTAAGGTTCCCAAAAATATATCTAAAAAGATAACCCAAAAGGCCCAAAAAGATCCCATAAAAATCTCGTACACAACTCGGACACGGGTGAAAACTCGGGCAAGCACCCAGAAACGCGGTCGCGTTTTCGATGCCTTGCCCGCGCTTTCACGGCAGAGACTCAGGTCTTGAAACGCGGGATGAACCTCTAAAGCGCGGGCGCGCTTTCGTGCCAGGCCGCGCTTTCAACACTGGTCGTCACGTATCATTTCAGAGGCTGTTTTGACCCACTTCGAGTTGGAATTTGGACTCGGAGTAAAAAGATGAATTGTATCTCTTCGAATTAGCTTTCCAATGAAATAAAAATCAACTCAATCCGACCACCTTAGCTCCCAATCCAGCCCTTGCAAGCAAGAGATGTCGAAACAACAACTCCAATAGATAGTCCGGATCCAAGTGTGCTTTTCCCATCACCTCTTGGGCTAATCTCATAGCTTGGCTCTCTTCTTGCTTTCTCCAATGCTTTGGCTTCACCTCCTCTCCACTTATTGTCTTCACATCTACAATTAAAAACCACAACAAAATGTAGATATCCGAATCTTTCTACAAACTAACAAAACTAGCAAAACTAACTAAAACTATACCAAAAACCATAAAAATCCTAACTAAACATGTCCTAAAACACTACCTAATATGTGTCTATCACAAGGCTATATTCCCCTAAACCATCAATTAACGGAATTTTTAACGGAAATTCATAAATGGGTGGAGTAGTTTTCGGTAAATAGGCATATCAAGGGTGGTTTAGGGGAATATGGCCTATTTGCCGGGTGGTTTCCGGTAAAAAAAAACCATATTAATCAACTTATCTTTTCAATTACCTTTTTAATCTATTCATGTATGAAATAATTTAAAAAATTCGAATTTAAAAAATAATTTGAAAATGGATGCCCCTTTGTCTAAATAAATTAAATTTTTATCTTTGATACTAAATCAATTTATATTTATTAAAATTTGATTAATTATATATTATCATGTTCCTATTAACTCAGATTTTATCTCTCATAATTAAACAATTAAAAAAATTCATGTTTTTTAAACTAATCTAATCGTATGCTTGATTATCAATTCATGTAAAAGATATTATTTGAATTATGATGTAATATTCTATCCTTTTTAATATATTATTAATATTTTTAATCTGTTTATGTAAGAAGTAGTTAAAACTTTTTGAATTTAGAATAATTTAAAAATAGAATCCCTCTTTTATAATCAAATTATTATTCCGATCTTTAATATTGAATAAGTTTATATTTACTATTTTTTACTTAACTTATATATTATCATCAATATATATTATAAAAGCCGACCGTTTTCGAGCCACCACGTTGATTCTGGCCCCGCTTGATTTTAAATTTTTTTCCAACTCAAATAGATAATAAAAAACTTTATATCTTTTATTTTCCTTAATTATCTAATCATCAATTTTATCTTTAAAGACATACTATCTATCTTTAATTATATTTCTTTAAATAATTTTATCTTTAATTTTTTTAAAGTAAATTGATTACTACGCATGTACAAATAATAAATTCCAGCGTCAAAGCATATCATATTTATGCATACTACGTACTAATCATAAACTATAACTTATTATATAGTAACAACTCTATCATCAAATACAATCTTTCAACCTAAAATAATCTCTCATAACTTAGATTTATGCATACTACGTGGACCGACCTAAAATAATCTCTCATAACTTAGATTTATGCATACTACGTGGACCGACCTAAAATAATCTCTCATAACTTAAATTTATGCATATAAAAAACGATAGCATATCATATTTATGCATATCATATTTATGCATACTACGTACTAATCCTAAACTATAATTTATTATATAGTAACAACTCTATCATCAAATACAATCTTTCAACCTAAAATAATCTCTCATTAACTTATATTTATATTATATATTATCATGTTCCTAATAACTTAGATTTTATCTCTCATAATTAAACAATTATTGTTTTCATGTTATTTTAAATAATCTAATTACATTATTTACTATCAATTTATGTAAAATATATTTTTTGAATTTTGATAAGATATTTTATCCTTTTTGATATATTAGTTATCTTTTTAATCTCTTTATGTAAGAAGTAATTTAAAGTTTTTGAATTTAAGAAATTTAAAAATAGGAGCCCTTTTTATAATCAAATTATTATTTCTACATTTAATATTAAATAAATTTATATTTACTATCTTTTACTTAACATATATATTATCATTTTCATAATAACAGTAATTATATCTCATACTAATAAAGTATAGTATTAAAATAAAAATAAGATCAAACCAAAATAATCAATTAAAAAATCCATTTTATATTATATTGACTTATAATGTCTCAAAGTTGTGATAATAGGGACAATGATATATATTAACCATTAGAGACAAACTTTAAAGGATGAAAAATTAAGTAAATTTTAATTAGTAATTGTTCTATAATTATAATATGTTTTATATTTTTATAATCTCATACGTGTGGTACTACAAATCTGAAAAATAATCTTTTTTGTCTAGAAAAAATAACATCTTCATATGCTAAACTTTTCATTATATGTTTACACTTATTAATATCTCATTTATAATAAAAAAAAATTAAAATGTGAAACGTGGGTCATTGTCGTGCATGGCACGACGGGTACAACTAGTTTTCGTAATAACTTAGCTTATATCTTTAATAATAAAATAATTGTTGATTAATATTTTATTTATTTCAATATATAAAGTCATTAAAATCATGTTGGACTCATTCTATATGTCTTGATATTATATTTTAATATTTATAAATTAAATAACAATTCATAGTAAGATCAAACCAAAATAATCAATTAAAACATCTCTTTTTATATTATATTGACTTATAATGTCTCAAAATTGTGATAATAGGGATAATGATATATATTCACCAATAGATGCAAATTTTGAAGGATGAAAAGTAAGTAAATTTTTATTTACATCAATTGTTCTATAATTAGAATATGTTTATATTTTTATAATCTCATACGTAATACGTGTGGTACTAGAAATCTGAAAAATAATCTTTTTCGTTTAGAAAAAAATAACATTTTCACATACTAGAATTTTCATTATATGTTTTTACTTATTAGTATTGTATTAATAATTAAAATAATTTTTCATTTTGAAGCGTGAGTCATTGTCGTGCATGGCACGACGGGTACACCTAGTTTAATAGAAGAAATCGCTCAAAAGAGTGTTTGAATCGGGACCAATTAGGAAAAGCTAATTAGTAAAATCAAATTTTGCTTTTGCGCTAAGTTTAGCTTTTTAACATGGGATTTTTTTTTTTGATAGAATAACATGTGAAATTTATCAGTATTCAGTTTGTAATAAAATTGTTAAGAAAGTATGTCGATTAAATTGGAATAGACCACTTCAACCAAAAAAACACAAAAATTGGAATAGACCACACCACACAGTAACCTTGTGTAGTGGTGGGTCTCACGTGCCAAAAAAGGGACAAAAGGAAAGGCGTGGGGCTTCCAATTTCAACCCAAAAAACTCACAGTTGACCAGTCAAAGCATGCCTTTTTATTTTCGGTTTTCCTACTTAGGGCTTGTTTGGTTTGTTTAGAGGGAAAGAAAATGGTTAAGGCATGTATTTAGACATTATTTAGTTTATGGTTCATTGATACAAAGGATAACCATTACATTTTTCTTCCACTTTTCATTCAAAATTTGAGCAACTTCTCCCCACCCCCTCAACATGGGGTAATCATATCCCTCATACTCCTCTAACCATTATCCCTCTCCTTCCACTTTTCATCCAAAAAAGATAAGATCATCACTATTTTCTATACAAATTTGTTTCCTTTCCTTTCCTTTCCATAATTTTTATACCAAACACTACCTTAGTGTAGTACGAGTATATTATAAATATACTAAATAAAAAAACTACACCTTAAAGAGGAAATATTAAACCCCTCATAAAAAAAATAAAAAAATCTTAAATTTTAAGATTTATTAGATCTTTCTAATATTTGTATATTATAGAGTGCCCTTAAAGCACACAATAAAAAAATTATTTTAAATTTTACTTTTCTTATACCAACGGGAAAATGTGTTCTTAATTCATCACATTCCCAATTTTCTTTTATGCATGTATACAAGTACCAACAAGCAATCGATGTATATATATATATAGACAAAACTATCACATTTTGTTATGTAGGATTTTTTCACGTGTCATCCTTATATTGCGTCATTTAGGGTTTTGCCACGTATCGATCTATCCTTTCTCCATATCACATAGTATTATTTAGTTTTTTTATTAAGCCACATCATATCTATATATACATATCATGAGATTTTTCTTTCTACCAAATAGGTAAATAAAATGATGATTTATGTTCCAATTAGCTAGGTAAATATAGAGATCTTTTCTACCAAAATAGATAAATGTAGAGATTTGTTTCTACAAAATAGGTAATGTAGAGATTGATTATAAATAGTTTTTTTATAGTTATGCAAATACTATTTATAACATATTAATTAAGATAGTGCGCGTTTAAGAAAAGAAGGATTTTGATAATTATATATCTCAAAAATATTCTTATCAAATGGTCAAAATCTTTCATTTCTTAACCAATATGTTAATTAATATTTATTTTTTAATTAAATATTTATAGTTGAATTGTATGTTTCTTTAAATGTATACAAGATTTATTAAAAAATATATTTTTCACCACTTAAACATGATTAATTGGAATACTATGCTAAAAAAAATAGAATACTAAAAATTTATGCAAAATTAGAATATATATTAAACTTCTTACAAATCATGTAAAGTTATATTAAAATTGTTTTTAATAAAGTTCGCACATGGTGCAAGTAAATAAGCTTGTGTCAATTCATTTTATAATGAGAAAAAAGTTGGTAAAGGAAATGAATAAAAAAATTAATTATTTAATAAAAGATATACGTAACGACAACAATACTATATACATAGTGATTTATAGGGCCGTGGAAAGCCGATCCGACCCGTAAATTAGTCTCGGTCAAAATTTTTTGGGTTTCAACCTGAAAACTTATCTGACTTGATTAAATCCGAATCCAATTTTAATCCTATCCGATTGAACCTGAACTTGTTATGTCGACGTGACTTAGTTAGAACATATAGAATTTATTTTATAAATTATATTATAGTTTATTATCAAAATATATAATAGTAATATATTCCTACTATATTTTATTATATAAATAGAATCTAATTGAAATAATGGTAAAAAAATTCAACACTCTTGAACCGTTGTATTAATCCGACCTGGCCTGAAAAACCTACAACGATCCGATCAATTGACCTGTGACCCATTACTGCCACAAAACGATTGACCATTGACTCGTTATCGATCCAAATCCGTGTAAACCCGACCGGACCCAATTGAGTGGTCTAGTAATTTAATTAAAAAAGGGTTTGGTGGATGGTGAGGTGCCTGGTGAGCATGTTGTTGTTGCTGTGTGTCTCTTTCTGACTCTGACCCACTTTTCCCTTCCTTATCCTATCTTTGACCATGAAGCTTGAACATCCCCATCAAGAAGGTGGGAAAATAAATTATAAACAATTATTTAAGGGAAATTTCTCTTGGTGCCCTCCAACTTTAGACTATTCCTTTTGGTGTCCTCCGAAATTTTTTATTCCTTTTGGTACCCCTCTATTTTGTACCAAGTTCCTTCCGTAACCAAAATGCAAAAAAAACCCACTTTCCATCCATTTAAAAATCTTTCCGTTTAAAAGAAAAAGAAAAAGAAAAGGAATGTTATTTTACATTTATTGAAACCAATAGAAAAGGGGATGCCGGCGATTGAAAATCCTCTACTCAAGCACGAGGACAATTATCGGGAAGAGGGTAGCCCATTCTTGGCTTCGGCAAGCACGAGGACGCCGGAAATCGTCCACGACCGTCACGGATGGGGAAGTTGGAGGAGGCGGAGGCGTAGGACCAGAAGGGGCCGATGACGGGGTGATGGCCGAGGAGGATGACGACGCCGGTTAGGTTTCTGGAGATGTGATCGATGGCCGACGACGGGGTGGGGGTGCACGAGGAGGAGGTGGTGATTAGGGCAGTGATGTACTGGAAAGCCTTCTGGACGAGGTCTAGGTCGCCGGAGGAGGAGCAAGGTTGGTCGGCGGCGGCGACGGAGCGAGGTAAGGAGGAAAACGAAGATGAAGTGAGAGAAAGGGTACTTCTTTGTAGGAGATTTTGTTAAAATTAATTACTGGGTGTATCTCTATTTCTCAATAATTTTTTAACACTATCTGTATGTAGAACTTTATTTAATTTCTTTTTTGTTAAAATGTAAAATAATTTTCTTTTTCTTTTTCTTTTAAACGGAAAGATCTTTAAATGGATGGAAAGTGGGTTTTTTTGCATTTTGGTTCGTGAAGGAACTTGGTACAAAATAGAGGGATACCAAAAGGAATAAAAATTTTCGGAGGACACCAAAAGGAATTGTCTAAAATTGGAGGGCACCAAGAGAAATTTCCCATTATTTAATTCAGTTATCATCCCTATGCCATTTAGATATTTCATTGATTTCTCTTTTTCCTAAAGGGCCAAAAAATGTTTGACGAAGTAATACTAGGCGACAATCAACCAAAATCATGATTAACTAGGGTTGAATCAACCAAAAAAAAGTTTGACCAAGTTTAATCTTTAGATATTTAGTTCATCGGTGCACCTTTATGTTGACACTTAAGTAGAAATCTCTGATTTGACTCTAATAGATACTCTAGAGTCTAGACCAAAAAAAAATAATTAGGATTGAATCAACATAATTAAACACCACGCTTTATAACATGCATGTAGACGGATTCTCGAGGGTATGCATATAAAATGGCCGGCTAAACAGGTTGGAAGCCTTTAAACTTGAGCCGAATACTCCATCATTTTGGACCCTTAATTTTAAATTTAGCCGTTTTGGTCCCTGAACTTAACAATTGCGACCTATTGGATCCTTGGTCGATGATTTTTATGAGAACTCTTATATATACAAGCCCCTAAACTTGAGCAATAGTCATTTAAGACCCTAAACTTTCAACTTTGTTAATTTAACACCTAAATTTAACATTCAAAGCCAATTGGATCCTTGGACCATGACCTTGAATGCAATACTCTCTCTTTTTTCATTTTTCTTTTATTTCATATCTTTTTGTTTTTTCGTTCTTCAACCCCTTCATTTTACTAGATTCAAAGAATTGAGCTGGTATTCCACACAAAATTCTGACGGGAGGATATGCTCAGGCCAACGAGCGAGGAGGGCGAGGACACAAGTTAGGTGGAGAGGAGGGCGATGTAACGAACTCAGAGTCAATGACATCAGTGGGTGGCAAGACCTCAATCATGGGAGATGTCGTCAGTGAGAACTCTTCCGATTTGTCATATCTCTAGAAATAAATTAATTAATTACGAGATTTGAGATTTTTATTTTATTTTTCTTCTCTTTGTATGTTTATTTTATTTCATTAAATGTATGGCATGATACACACGTGCATGCTACGCACCGTAAAACAATCCCCATGAAAATCATCATTGAAGGACCCATTAAGTCGCAAAAGTTAAGTTTAAGTCTCCGAATGACAAAGTTGAAAGTTTGAGTCTCGTATGTGTATGTCGCCCGTGAAACTCATCAATCAATGACTCAATGATTATTATGTTTATGGGTCAAATTGGTAAATTTGAAAATTAAGGATCCAAAATAACTATTCGTCACAAGTTTGACCTCCGTACGTATTTCGCCCGTGTAAAAGAACTGAGAAGTGACCAATTATGCAATATCACATGTACTTTCTTTTTTTTTCTTTTTTTTGTATTGTTTACATAATTTGCCTATGAAAGTTTCTCACATGTACTGAAAATGAGCAATAACATTAATGTTTTACCATTGGGATACTACTTTAGTATCTCTTGCCTTAAAAAAGAGATTAATAATAACAAAAAAAAAAGGAAAAGGAAAGTTGTGAAGTGTGAACAGAATAGTTTTACATGGGAATGAAATGAAGCCCTACCTTCATATGCCAGTACGAATATCAAAGGAACAAATTAAATAATAAACAAGGACTTATTAAACTCACCAAAAAAAGAAAACAAGGACTTATTAAGAAACCACAAAAATCGGGTAACGTCGACTGAAAATATGATTAGTGATTACTCAGAGTAATGAAGTAACTGCGGTGTAAATTACAACTCGACCGGTCTTCTGTGTGCTAGCTACCTAATTAATCCTAGATCTAGGTCTCTGACAGACTGACACTAACTAAATTAAGAAGGATCGAACTTGTAAAACTTGTCGACGGCGACGTAGACGTCCCAAGTGCAGCTGAGGCCCTTAGGGATGAAGACGAGGTCGCCGGCGCCGAACTCGACGGCCTCCGAGGAGGCGGAGTTCTTCGGGTAAACCTTCACCTTCCCCTTCACGAAGTAGCACGTCTGTCTCGCGTCGAATTTCAGCGTCAGCCTCCCCGGCGGACAGCCCCACCTGCACGTGTCCGCGTATTTTATAAATTCAGTGCCCAAACTTGCAATTTATCCGAAGGTATTGGTGCTTTCATATAAATAAACCCAAAGAAGAGGAAATTAATATAATTACTACGTACGTACTTTGGCCAAGACTTGATGCCGAGCTCAGCTAAGCGGGACTCGGGAGCGTTTCTTTCCACGATGATCTCAAGGCTGGGATCGGAGGTTGCCTCCGATGAGGATGATGCCATCAAAGAGAGGGTGAGACAGAGAGAGAAGCAGTAGTGATTAAGGGCGTGTTTGGAGGATGCTACAGGCAATGTTTGCCCACACCCATGAATGTTCGCTATTTATATATTTATTTAGACCAAAGTGAGCACGAGTGCACCAGAGCCCTCTTTTACGTAACTGCCCCTTCAATGTTACTATGCGTTTTTACTAAACCGCCCACTGAGCTCATATTTTTTCCTTTGCACTTGTCAAACAAGTCATTTCAATCAGATTCCCATGAGTAAAGATTCGGGTCCATCCGATGACATGTTAATTAATTATGAGGCACTATGAGCTTTATACTACTCCCGACAAATAGCCGGGAGAGAATTACAAGACAACCTAATTCTCGCCCACGTATTTGCCATTTGTTTTAGGGTAAGCCAAGCAAAGACCGGTTAGGTAGAAGTTAAACTTGATATGGAAAAAGCGTATGCCTGACTAGATTGGAGTTATCTATTTGACGTACTAGAAAATTTGGATTCATTAGAAATTTTTTTGACTGTTTACACGAATGCGTTTGTACAGTATCATTCTTTGTACTAGTTATAATAGTGGATCTAAAGATCCTTTTATAGCACAACGAGGCATCAGGCAAGGAGATCCCTCATCGTCTTTTCTCTTTGTTATTAGTGTGGAAATTTTGGTAAGGAAGCTTCAACCCGAAAGTGAAATCTCAAGCAACGTAATTGGATCTCCCGTCTCTAGAGGGATCAAAAATCCTCTTTCTCGCATTTGCAGATGGCATTATCATTTTTTCAAAACCCACACAAAGCATCTATAATAAAATTAAAGAGATAATAGACGAGTATTGTGCAATATTAGGACAAAAGATAAACTGCCATAAATTAGTGTAGGATCTGGGTTAGTACTTCAGAGGTCGTCGACACCTACGATGTCGTCGACCAGAGTTAACAACTAGTGTTATGCAGCGGAATAAAGACACAAGAAAGATTGACACGTTACCACTTTGAACACAAGGATTTATAGTGGAAAACTCTCTACAAACCAACTAGTTTGTATAGAGAAAAACCACTTGCCTTATAAGCTTCAACTTAGAAGGACTTGAAGAGCACTTCGCTCGCTTGTATTGCTTTCTCGGATTACAAAGGTGTTCCTACTCCTAGATGTGAATCCCACACACTCTAGCAAGTACTCTTGCCTTATCCCAATCCTCACTCAATACAATCTCGCTCAACACTCAACCTCCTAAGATCGAATCTCACGATCTCACTCAATACTCACTCACAATTACAATGTTTGCACTCTCCTCCTTAGTTCTACCAATAAGCTCACGAAACTATATAAAGAGAACTAAGAATAATGCCACTCGATTCAGCCCAAACGACTAAGGCATGAATCATGCACAATCTATACAAGATCTTTCCTAAAATAAACTCTTAAGCCATGATAAAATCATCTTCAATATCTTCCTTGATCTCTTGATGATTTTCCATCTTTATGATCTTGTCCTTGCCTTAAACGAACTGCTGAATATGCTGGACGTGATTTCCATATAAGAAAAACACGCCGTTTCCTTTTCTGAATTTCCGCACGCGTTTTGCTTCTGGAAACTGAGGTCGACGACCTCTCGGCAGCTCTTCAGTTTGGAACCATCATAACACGAACTTGGTTTTCTAACAGATTCCCCCTTTTTGATGTTGACAAACACTCATTTTCTCTAATCTTGTTCTGGGGTCTTCATTAACCTGTTCAGCATCTCAAACAAACAAACTACAAAGGCAAGCAAAAAATATTCCCCCTTAACTTTTCAAAAGTTCCCCCTAAGTTCAAGCTCCTCATGACATTCAGCATTCATCCCCTTGTTTTGACCTGCAATCCCAGCTATTTTCCCCCTTTTGGCATCATCAAAAAGATTGAAAATCATAGAGAAATCAGCTAGGCAAATATAATAGCAAATGAAAGCATGCAACATCAATCAAAAGTCGTCAACCATGCAAGCACGGCAATGTCAAACAGAACAACCAAACATAGAGTATTTAGGTTTACAACCCAATCGAACTTAGAAAATTTTTTTTTTTGAAAATAGGGAATAATATGGTAGGGGTAGAAAGCAGGTGGTGGCAAAAGTCATAAGGCAGTAGAGGTTGGCGACCTAGCAAATTCCTTCCTTGATGTGGCTCACATCTTCAGCAATGGATTCAGCTAGCTTGGTCAAAGCATCCAACTTCTCAGATTGAATGTGCAGCTCCTTCTTCATAAGTTCCATTTCAGCTCTAAGGAGTTCCACCTCGGTTGGCGACTCTCCATCCTGTGCAGCCTCAGATTCAGCTTCCTTATTCTGCCATTCTCCATCAACCAGATTCCAACCCATCTTCCTCAAAGTGTCTCTGTTAAGAACGCGATGTCTAAGCGTCACATAATCTCTAGAATTCTCATCTGCCTCATGCTCATGGTTGATCAAGATGTCGGTGACCAATCTGCCATATGGCAAGGCATGACTAGGATTGTCCAAGACATTCTTCATGTGTAGCATTATCAACCTGGGCAAGCACACCTTCTCACTCCTAAAGATCTTGTCAAGGACAATGATCTCCTGAATATAAGCACAATGTCTCTTTTGCTCTCGGGGCAGGAGGTTGCTAATGAGGTAGGAGAACATCACCTTCTTGTCGACAACCATGGAGTTCACAAGATAAGGACCAGTTCCAATACCTTCATCATCAAGAGCATTCTTCAAGGCACTACTAGAGTCTACATTTTCTGGCCACGCTCCCTTGTAATACTCAACAAAACCTTCACGAGGGACCTCTAGAAGGTCAGCGAGCTCTTGGCTGGTGAACAAATACTCCTTTTCCTCCCGGACATACTTCCCAACAGTCTTGTTGCCATAATCCTCTATGGTCAACATCTCATAAAACTTCTTAACATCCTCATCTATAAACTTATCTTTTCACAAAACAAATCTTTCCAACCTTGAACTTCCATCCACTCTTTCACCTTAGACAGCTTGAACTCATCCAGAAAATTACTTTCCCACAGCAAAACTCTAGTAAAATCCCTAGACTGGATTTTCCTACTTTCTGGTTTCTTCTTCTTTTTACTAGCAGAGGCCTTAGGTTTAAGCAAGGTCGGCGACCTGGGTCGCTTAGCCCTGGACTTCCTAGGTTTCCCTTCAGACTCACTCTCATCAGGCAAAGGGATATCAGGTACAACCTCTCCAGTTAACAATTTTAGCCTACTAGTCACAGGTCTATGCTCAACAGTGGGTTTCTTAGTGGACTTCCTAGAAATAGGGGTATCCTCTCCAAACAACTGTTTCTTAACATCCTCCTTAGCCTTAGAGCGAATTTCTTTCTCAAAAGAAGGAGGGTCAGATTCAGTACCTTCACTGTTGGATAGAACAGACACTGGTTGTTTACCTCTGACCTTAGCGGAGTCGACAACCTTAGCAACGACCTCGGAGACTTTCTCCAAGTCGACAACTTCTTCAGATTTCTGGGTGTTGTCTTCTTCCTTGTCCTTTGTTTCAGCGGGAACAGTAACTTCTGCTTCAAAAGCATCGACCACCTTCTCAGTGGCCTCAAACTCAGTTTCAGCGACGGGTTCCGCTTATATTCTTTTCCTTTCTTTTTCTTCCTCAACCGCCGGTTCCCTTGGCGGTTCCTCCTTCTCCTTCTCCGGTTCGGGTTTTTCAACCGCTAGAGGAATGTCGCCTGAAACCGCCAGATCTGGGGCGATTCTCGACTCATTCTCTGTCGGAAGAGGCTCGGGTTCGGTTATGAGTTCTTATGGAGGGGATTTGGGCTTGGATTGAGGAGATTCAAGGGCAATGGGGTCGGGATTTTGAATTTTGGAGCTTTCGGCTATGGCGGATTCCGGTTGGGTTTTCTCAGTTAGGGTTTTGGCAGCGAGTTTCTTCAACTCTTCCTCTTCGAGATGGGTCATGAGAAGAGATTGAAGTTGCTCGGGGGTAAGGTTTGACAACGGGGATTGGTTTGGGGACGCCATTGAAGCAAAGGCAAAAAGCTTGGGGGTTCGGCTATGGCGTTTGGGGTTTTTGGACACAAAGAGAGAGAGAGCAATCGGGATAGGCATAAAAAGGTAAGAGAAAAGTACCTTTAGATCTCCTTTTATTCAAGTACAATTTCACAATTAAGGCAACTACAGTTCCACTCGAGTACATGATCCCGTTAGAAGATCTTCCCTTTCCAAAAATTCCAAACTGAAAACCTATCATATATTTCGTCCCAAAATTGCACGTGTGCTTTCCGCACAGACTGGTCGTCAACCTTGTCGACTACCTCAACTTCAAACTTTCTTTCCACAAACCTGGATTCTGATAAGTCATCTACGATGCAATTGTAACAACTGGAGTCGTCAACCTCAATCTTGTTTTCTCTTGAGTTCTGAGCCAGTCAACAACCTTACTGCCTATGACTTTTACCACATGAAGTAGCTTGGGGGTTAGGTTACACCGGGTGGTGTCAAAGCAAACCAAGCATAGAAAAATAATATTTTGTGGAATTTGTCCATCAAGTTGATAAGTCTCCGTTTAAAACACACAAACAAGCAAATAGGCTCATAGAGACTCCCAAGCATGATAGGTTGGGGACGGCAGTAGAATCAACCATCATTTGGGCTTGTAATGAGGGTTAAAGGATCATCAAGTTGATTTCTTTGGGCTCAAAGAAAAAGTTCAATTGAATATGCAATTTTAAACACAATATGCAGGAGGTCGTCGACATGCACACAAGCAGGAGATTTCATCGATTAAATGCACACACACCCTATTATGCTGACACTATATAAGCATGAAATTCTCAAAACGATAATCAATCAAATTTCAACCAGTCATAAGATCAGAAGCAAGCAGAGTCAAAAGCAAGTCAAACTCACATAAGCAGAAGAGAAGACACATTCATGAAAAGTGAGAAGCCGTGAGAGAATGACCAAGTATTTATAGATCTTACTTACGGGTAAGAGTAGGAACATCTATTAGCCCGTATCGTAAGTCTACTTGTTACAAACAAAAAGCGAACATCCCCATTCCAAAACATTCACATAGGTCCTCAAGCAGGCATCGAAAAGAGTCTATTTACTTTTTTTTACAATATTCCGGAATGTATCATGGCCCTATCTATTCATCTTTTTCTTCAAAAAATGAAAAAGAGTTCCGCATCTCTCCGGGGCCCAGTGAGGTCCGATGAGATCAGATCTCTCGAACGAAGTGAAGTGATAGGAAGAGAAGACTGCTGGGATAGCATGAATGATTAACAAGTTAATCAAGTGATCATACCTAGCTCCATACGAAGTTGTTCAAAGGGTTCACGATGTAAAGCCTTAGTGAAAATATCTGCCCTTTGTTCATCCGTCCTGCAAAACTTCATGGACACCATGCCTTTCTCCACGCAATCTCTAAGGAAGTGATGTCGTATCTCGATGTGCTTTGTCTTGGAATGTTGCACCGGATTCTTCGAGATATCGATGGCACTTGTGTTGTCACAAAGTATGGGTACGGACCCACACTCAACACCATAATCTCTGAGTTGTTGCTTCATCCAGAAGAGTTGTGAACAACACGCTGCGGCGGCGACATATTCGGCTTCGGCGGTAGATAGAGCAACTGAATTCTGCTTTTTAGATCCCCAAGAAACTAAGCACGAGCCAAGAAACTGGGCCATCCTTGATGTACTCTTTCTATCAACACGATTCCCTCCAAAATCTACATCGGTGTAGCCGACTAGGTTGAAGTTGCTGACCCGTGGATACCACAGACACAGGTTGTCACTGCCCTTGAGATAGCGAATGATCCTCTTCACAACTTTTAGATGAGATTCCCTTGGATCGGCCTGAAATCTTGGACAAAGGCACACGGCGAAGACAATATCTGGCCTACTAGCTGTGAGATATAAGAGAGATCCAATCATACCTCGATACAAGGTGGCGTTGACCTTTGGATCTTTTTCATCCTTTCCAAGTGAAGTGGTCGTCGACATGGGAGTATCAAAAGAGCGAGAACTCTCAAGACCAAACTTCTTCACACACTCCCTGAGATACTTTTGTTGATGAACCTTGGTACCTTCTTCATTTTGCACGACCTGAAGTCCTAAAAAGAACTTGAGTTCCCCCACCATGCTCATTTCAAATTCACTCGACATGAGGTTGGCGAACTCCTTCACTAACTCTGGATCTGTTGAGCCAAAGATGATGTCGTTGACAACTTGACATAGACCTGAACCACCAGATTCCTTTTCCTCAACAAGAATACGGTCTTGTAAATCTCTCCTCGAACATATCTATGCTGGATTAAGAACTGTGAAAGCCTATCATACCATGCACGAGGAGCCTGCTTCAACCCATATAAAGCCTTATCAAGCTTATAGACATGATCCGGGTTGGCGACATCTTCAAAACTTGGGGTTTGCTCAACATAAACTTCTTCCTTCAAGTACCCATTTAGAAATGCGGTCTTGACATCCATTTGCTGCAATTTGAATCCATGAAAGGTAGAGTAAGCAATCAACAACCTTATAGCCTCGAGATGAGCAACCGGGGCAAAGGTTTCATCATAGTCGATTCCCTCTTGTTGATTGTATCCTTTCACCACAAGCCGGGTTTTGTTTCTAACAACATTTCCTTCATCATCCAGCTTGTTCCTGAACACCCATCGTGTACCAATCAGTGTTCTTCCCTTCGGCCTTGGGACCAAATGCCATACCTTATTGCGCTCAAATTGATGAAGTTCCTCCTGCATGGCAATGACCCAATCCGAGTCCTTCAAGGCTTGCTCGATGTTTTTTGGCTCCAACATGGAAATGAAGGCATTGAATGCAAAGAGATTGAGTGAGGATCTCGTTTGCACACCCTTCGAATAATCAGAAATGATGTTGGTGACCGGATGAGCATCTTTCTGCTGATAATTCCTGATAGGTAGTTGAGTCAGGTCGTCAACCACTGGAGTCTGCGACGAACTACCTGGGATAGAACTTTGAACTGCTTGATCTGATCTTTGACTCTCGAGCCTCGGATACATCCTGATTTTGCACAGCATCTGCAACATGATCCTGATTCTGATTCTGATCTGTCCGTGCATTCTGATTGGGGTCGGCGACTCTGTCACTGTCGGCGACTCTATCAAGGCCAAAGAAATAGCCTTGATCACCATCATCACGATCTTGAATCAGAGAACCTGCCATGGTGTTTTCATCGAACACCACATGAACACTTTCTTCGATCTTCTTAGTCCTCTTGTTGTACACCTTGTAAGCTTTGCTTGTTGGAGAATAGCCAACAAAGGTGCCAACATCACTCCTTGGATCAAACTTGCCCAAACTGTCCTTCCCATTGTTATGAACATAACATTTACACCCGAAGATGCGGAGGTGGGCGACACTAGGCTTAACTCCTCTCAACAGCTCATGAGGAGTCTTTCCAAGTAATGGAAGCAACATGGCTCTATTCATCACATAGCAAGCTGCATGAATGGCTTCTCCCCAGAAGTTCCTTAGGAAACCACTAGAGATGAGCAAGGTCCGCGACATCTCCTCCAAACCTCGATTCTTCCTCTCGACCACGCCATTCTGTTGTGGGGTTCTAGGTGACTCGGGCAAAGTCGTTGTTCCCTAATGAAAAATAAATCCCAAACATGCAAACACAAGTATAGTAGGCAAGCAAGGGGTCGAACCCAAAGGAATCAGTTTTATTCAGATTTTATGTGGTTTTCATGTAAGTAATCAAAGGGGGGTTTTGAAAGTTGTCTTCAATCAAAGTTATCAAGCAGAGTTCATTCAATCAATTCCACTTTATTAATCCGTTGATCATGAATTCATCCACCTCTTTATATGCTTAGGTCAATTCCAATCCCAATCATTAGAAATCGCAAGTCCACGGTCCAAGCAATTCTATAACCCTAGGCAAGGACGCTTAACCTAGAATTAGCATAGAGCACAGGGATAATAGGAAATCAAATCATGCAATCAAGCTACGAGTCTCATGCATAATTTAACCATTGAATACTCTTCCCTAAACTAGTCCACGGTCCTAGAGTAGAGTTGTTTCGAGAATAGGAAAGATGCATAGACAACAACCAATCCTAATTCAAACAATAGATCTAAGTCAATCAAACAAGTTGATCAGGCTCATAAAATCAAGCATAGATCATGGGATGAAGCACAAGAGTATCAATAAAGACCTAAGGATAAAGAGGTTACCAGAATTTCACAACTTCATAATAAAGCTTCCTTGATTGAATAAACTCCAGAGGAGAGTTAGTTCTCCATTACAAAGAAAACTCTAATCTTTATTGAATTACAATTGATTGACAAGAATTGGATTCTCTAAAAGCCTAGAAAGGTTCCCCTTATATAGCCCCAAAGATCAACCTTTTCGGACTAAATAAGATAGGAAACCGAAAGATAAGAAAGGAAACAAGATAGAAACGGTGAAATCTCGCCCGTCTAGAAGTCGGCTACCACCGCGCCCGCGGCGGCCTTCAAATGGTCAAACCGGGTTCAGCTTCTACCGCGACCGCGCTGGAGGCGACGCGTCCGCGGCCTTCACGGTCTTGGCTGGTTCGCTCCTCCACGCCACCGCGCCCGCGCCATGTGTAACGCGTCCGCGGCCTTCATGCAGTGGCGATTCTTCGTCTTTAAGCTCTTTAACTCTTGATTCTTCAAATCTTGTGTCTTCGGTCTTGATATTACAATAACGCTCAAAACTAACCTAAACACTCTCAATACAGCTCTAAAATACAAGATTTAACCTATACAAAATAGGTCGAATCAAATTCCCCCATACTTAGATCTTGCTCGTCCTCGAGTAAGCTCAAACAAATACAACAAGTAAGTAGATCTAAGATCTCAGGAAGTACAAGGGAAGATAAAAACACTCAACTCACAACCCGAAACCCAAAAATATAGAGAAATCATGAGCATAAAACAATGAAGCTCAAACACACACCTCACAACATGATATAACACTCAAGCTCTAACATGAGAGAGAGCAACCTAGGATCTACCCAAATCTAACATGTAAGCCCCAAAGTCCCCAAGCAAGAATGAATCCTAATCACTCGAATTTTACCGCTCAATTCTGCTTAGGCGCCCTTTCGGGTTTTCACCTAACCGCTCTTTTCATTTTTCCAATAGTGTGCTCACAAATACTCACATCTCTCATGAACCTCATATTACCCCAGCCTAATGCTGGTCCGGGTTACCTGCTTATTACCTGAGCCGCCCTTTCGGGTTCTCGACTCATCCCAGGATTTAATATGCCTTTTTTCATATTTTTATGGCTTTTTCTATCTTTTTCTTTTTCTTTCTTTCTTTTATTATGCAACAAGTATGGTGCAAGTGCTCCATGAAAAGAAGAAAATCAAAAATCTGAAGCAAATCTCTAACTATACTAACTATGATAAGCGAATGCGAGTACTCCTTCCCCCATACTTAAATCCTTCATTGTCCTCAATGAAGCAAAGAGAAAGGATAGAAGTAAGGAGAAAGGAAATCAGAAGACTCACAATCGATGAAGAGGAGTGGAGTGGAAGAACTCTTCATAGGTGGTAAAATAGAGAGGCTGTGTATTTACAATCGGGTGGCAAACCGCGGGCGCGGCCGGTATGGCGCGGGCGCGGAATCATAGCAGAGAGAAGAAGTCAGCGTCAGGTGGTCCACCGCGGGCGCGGCTGATGGGGCGCGGGCGCGGGTCATATGCAGGAACAATGTCTGACTTCATCTCGAAAAACGTGATGTATAGCAAACCTTCGTATCTTGGCTCATCGTCTTGGAAGATGGATCAATACTCGAACTCGAGCCATGGAGAAGAACTCTCGGGGAAACAAAGCTCCCCTATACTTAGGCTGGACACATAGCCAAAGAATGGAAAATACAAAGATGGATGGAAAGAAGAAATAGAATGGTGGAAAGATAGAGGATGGAATAGAAAGGATATAGATGGATGGAAAATATAGAGGTAGAATGTGACCAAGAAGAGTCATCTTTTTGTTTTTGTTTTTGTTTTTTTTTTTTGTTTTTTTCATCAAAAACGAGCTAAAACCGAGACGCAGTATGGTTGCCGCGAGCACGGGCTAGTACCTGTTCGTCGGGGCGCGCTGACGATCCACCGCGGGCGCGGTTTTACGCCAGGCATGTCCTTTCGGACCTAGTACCTGCAAGTTAGCTAGAAAAACAAGCAAATCCTAAGCTAGGAATGGGAAAAACAATCTATCTAATCCTTAGGTTGCCTCCCAAGCAGCGCTTTTGTTTAACGTCATTGGCTCGACGTGGATACGATCAATACGGGTCCTCATCAACATCAATTCGGACCGTGTTGCCACCATGGGATATGGAAAGAGATCCATTGGCAACGTCAATGACCGTGTTGGCGGTTTTCATGAATGGACGACCAAGTAAGAGAACCGGGTCGTACCGCCCTTCACCTATCTCCATCACATAAAAATCTGCAGGAAAGATCAAGCCCTGCACCTGTACTAGAACATCCTCAACTAACCCTTTCGGGCGCACATTAGAGTGGTCAGCCAATTCAATAACAATATCGGATTCCTTCAAAGGACCAAGGCCTAACCTATCATACATGCAAGTTGGGAGAACATTAATGGAGGCACCTAAATCTAGCATAGCACGATCAATTGTAGTTCCTCCAATAGTGATAGGGACGGTGAATCTTCCTGGGTCTGAACATTTCTTAGGTAATTGCTTTTGGAGTAGGGAATTACAAGTCTCAATTTTGCTATCCTGAGTCTTTTCAATTAGAGCTACCTTTTTAATCTTAGGACTAGTCCTATTCTTTCATTTTATGGTGCATAGCTCTTTCATGAATTTAGCAAAACGAGGTACACTTTGGATGAGATTAAGAAGAGGAACATTTACCCGACAATTGGCGAAGGTCTCGAAGAGTTCCTTGTCATGTGCCGGCTTCCTTGTGTCCTTGAGAGCATCGGGGAATGGAGGAGAGGGCTTGAAAGAATCCAATGGTGGAAGGGGTTGAGCCACATAGCCATCGTCCTCTTCTGCTGCTGGAGCTCGGTTCCGTCTAGGAGAGCTTGGGCGAGGAGGAGAGTAGTGCTTGAAAGCATAGTCGAGCAAAGCCTCGAAATTTCGTTCTGCCTCCTTGCCGCGGGCGCGGTCCGGACTCCGCGGGCGCGGTCGCTACGACTCTCGTGCTCCATGTGCTCTGTTGGGATTCCGCGGGCGCGGAGGGGAGAGCGCGGGCGCGGAATACCCACAGAAGCTTGGCCTTCGTCTTCTGATGCCCCGGCGCGGTCGCGGCCAGGGGAGCGCGGGCGCGGTACGTCACCAGTGGGTGATGTCCGGCTCGCCAATGTTCTACCGCTCCTCAAATTAATGGCACTCACATTCTCCTTGTGATTGAGCGGTTGAGAGGGAAGTTTCCCGGAATCCTTAGACTCGAGCCTATTGATCATGGTGGCAAGTTGGCTCAGCTGAGTCTCAAGATTCTTTACAGCGGCTCTCGTCTCTTGGTTCTCCTTCAAGAGGGCATTAATAGCATCATTCTGAGACGGAGCAGGCGCTCTCGGGGCATAGTTATGGGACCGGAATTGTTGTTCCTGGCCCTGAGGAGCGTACTGCTGCTGCTGTTGTGGTGGATCTTGCTGCTGCTGGTTGCTCCACCTCATGTTAGGATGGTTCGCCCACCCCGGATTGTAGGTATTAGAGTAAAAAAAGGATCATTCCGGGATCGGGGCGCACCGTAATTTCCAATAGCGTTGACCGACTCCTCGGTCTCTTGAATAGTAAGGCATTGATCCGTGTGGTGGCTAGCATCATAACATAGACCGCAAGCGTTGACTTGCTGGGCCGTCTTCTTTGTGAGGAATTGCTTCATAAGATCTTTGAGCTCCCTTACTTCAGCATTCAGGGACTCATTCACCACACTCACGGACCTCACCTTGGTCCTTGATTTTTGATTGCGGGCTTGTTCCGCCAAGATCTCCACCTTCTGAAAAGCTGCAGCGGGGGTCAAGTGCTCATAACTACCCCCACAAGATGCATTCACGAGCCTCTTGTCATTGTCGCAGAGTCCCTCAATGATATAACAAATAAGGTCCTTGGCTTGGTAGCCATGATAGGGACAACTTGCGATGAGCCTTTTGTAGCGCTCATAATAGTCATAGAGGTTCTCGTCTTCCCCTTGCTCCAAACTGCTGAGCTGCTTCTTAATAGATGTTTGTTTGGAGGCGGGGAAGTACTTCTCAAGAAACGCCTTCTTCATGGCCGCCCAAGTAGTGATAGAACCTGGCACCAAATAAAGGAGCCAGTCCTTGGCGGTGTCTTCAAGAGAGAAGGGAAAAGCCCGGAGCTTGATTTGATCCTCCGTCACATCAGTGGGCTTCATACTCACGCACACTGCGTGGAATTCAGTGAGATGTTTGTTCGGGTCCTCACCGCTCAACCCGTGAAATTTGGGCAAGTGGTGGATGAGGCCAGACTTGAGCTCGAACTTCACACCCTCCCCGAGTTCGGGGAATTGAACAGCGAGCTGCTGTTGCTGGAGATCAGGCGCCGTGAGTTGGCGAATAGTTTGTTCCGCTATGGCGTCTTCTGGTTCAGAGTCAGAGAGAGAGAAAGATTCAAGAAGATTGTAGGATGTAGAGGGTCTGGGGGCACTCCTTATCTTTCGAAGAGTCCTGTCAATTTCTGGATCAAAACGAACAGGAGAAGTATTAGTAGACCGGGTACGGACCATGTGTTAGGTCCGCACCCCCAAAGAGTGGTTCTGCGTATGAACCGCGGGCGCGCCGAGGGGGCCGCGGGCGCGGTTTGGGCGCAGAACCCGAAAACACACAAAATCAAAACAAGAAAAAGATTCCCCGGCAACGGCGCCAAAATTTGACTCGGGCAAAGTCGTTGTTCCCTAATGAAAAATAAATCCCAAACATGCAAACACAAGTATAGTAGGCAAGCAAGGGGTCGAACCCAAAGGAATCAGTTTTATTCAGATTTTATGTGGTTTTCATGTAAGTAATCAAAGGGGGTTTTTGAAAGTTGTCTTCAATCAAAGTTATCAAGCAGAGTTCATTCAATCAATTCCACTTTATTAATCCGTTGATCATGAATTCATCCACCTCTTTATATGCTTAGGTCAATTCCAATCTCAATCATTAGAAATCGCAAGTCCACGGTCCAAGCAATTCTATAACCCTAGGCAAGGACGCTTAACCTAGAATTAGCATAGAGCACAGGGATAATAGGAAATCAAATCATGCAATCAAGCTACGAGTCTCATGCATAATTTAACCATTGAATACTCTTCCCTAAACTAGTCCACGGTCCTAGAGTAGAGTTGTTTCGAGAATAGGAAAGATGCATAGACAACAACCAATCCTAATTCAAACAATAGATCTAAGTCAATCAAACAAGTTGATCAGGCTCATAAAATCAAGCATAGATCATGGGATGAAGCACAAGAGTATCAATAAAGACCTAAGGATAAAGAGGTTACCAGAATTTCACAACTTCATAATAAAGCTTCCTTGATTGAATAAACTCCAGAGGAGAGTTAGTTCTCCAATACAAAGAAAACTCTAATCTTTATTGAATTACAATTGATTGACAAGAATTGGATTCTCTAAAAGCCTAGAAAGGTTCCCCTTATATAGCCCCAAAGATCAACCTTTTCGGACTAAATAAGATAGGAAACCGAAAGATAAGAAAGGAAACAAGATAGAAACGGTGAAATCTCGCCCGTCTAGAAGTCGGCTACCACCGCGCCCGCGGCGGCCTTCAAATGGTCAAACCGGGTTCAGCTTCTACCGCGACCGCACCGGAGGCGACGCGTCCGCGGCCTTCACGGTCTTGGCTGGTTCGCTCCTCCACGCCACCGCGCCCGCGCCATGTGTAACGCGTCCGCGGCCTTCATGTAGTGGCGATTCTTCGTCTTTAAGCTCTTTAACTCTTGATTCTTCAAATGTTGTGTCATCGGTCTTGATATTACAATAACGCTCAAAACTAACCTAAACACTCTCAATACAGCTCTAAAATACAAGATTTAACCTATACAAAATAGGCCGAATCACTAGGCGCCGAGAAATTGTGCCTCACACCTTTCATCCTGCAATACTCCAGAAATTCAGAGTTCTCAAACTCTGTGCCATGATCGGATCTGATAGCCACTATAGAATTTCCAAGCTTCTTTTCAACAGCCTTTGCCCATGTCTCGAACTCTTCCAAAACCTGATCTTTAGAAGCAAGGAAGATAGTCCAAGTATAACGTGAATAATCATCAACAATCACATAGACATATCTATTTCCTCCTCTACTTTGTACGCGCATCGGTCCACACAAGTCCATATGAATCAACTCAAGGGGCTTGGAGGTGCTCACCTCCTTATTGGACTTAAACGAAGACCTTACTTGCTTACCCTTCACACAAGCATCACATACACCAAACTTTGAGACATCAAAATTGGGCAAGCCATGAACTAGCTCCTCTCTGTACAACTTGACCAATAGCTGCGGGTGATGTCTCTCATTTTGGAGGTGTTTTAGTAGTCGATTTCTGTTGTAAATATGTGTTTTTCATTCTCTTCTTTGTTAGTTTTGCTTCCCTTTTAGCTTAGTTCCCGGTTTTCTTCAAGAGTCGGAAACTATGCGAGTTTGTTTGTTTTTGTAGGTAAAAATGGCAAGAACGAGGACAATTTCGAGGAGCTAATGAAGGAGCCAAGTCAAGGAGTGCAAGAGCCAAGCCAAGAATGAAGTGGAACCAAAGGAAACCAAGGAAGAAGACAAGGATCGAGGCCCAGGACCGAGGTACACCAAGTCGGGCCCGAGATCGAGCACCCAGTGAACCGGACCGACGTTCCCAACGTCGGGCCCGAGGTCGTTCCGTGTCGGTCCAAGTCGGCATTGGATTGGATTGTTCCCCAAGGCATATTTTTAGCAACTTTCCACATTTGCCCCTTTCTAAATTGGGATTCCTTGGTCCCCAATCCATGAGAGGCTATAAGTAGAGGTGATTAGAGAGCATTAAGGGCATGTTTGGATAGACCACAACCAAATTCACTCTCAAAGGCTCAAGGAAGGCTTGGAGAGCAAGGAGAAGAGAAGAGAAGGAAGAGAAGGAGAGATCGGTGGAGAAGAGAGGAGGAATTGTGAGTTTTGTACTTTGTTTTGCTTTGATCTAGTAGAATTAAGACTTGGATTTTGTAGACACTTTGGATTTGAATGCAATTGGAGTTTGATTGGATGTTGATGATTGAGTTTTGCTTGATTTCCCTTTTGATCATGCTTTTCTCTTACCATATGGAGTAGATTCCATAGTCTTGGGCTATGGGGGAATCCCCTAGCTAGATTTGGGTAGAAAACCCCAATTCCATAGCCTTGAGTGCTTGATTTGTGAATCCTCTCTACATTGAGCTTCAATTCTCTTGTGAAAGCAAGGGATCTAGAGCTTGTGTTTGGTAAGAGTAAGCGAAAGTGGTCTCGATCCCATCACAAGTCTCTAGCATCGAAGGTGACGCGAAAGCTCCCTTGGGTCGAGGTGTAGATTGGAGGGATTTGAGGCGAACAACCTCGAACTCACTAGAATCAAACACTTATTGGTTGAATTGAGGAAGAATATCCAAGTCTAGTTGGGGGAGGAACTCAAAAACCCAAGACCGCTCTACTAATTGTCAAAGACCGAGTTACCCAGTACCTCGGGCCCGACTTGCACCACGTCGGTCCCGACCAACTCGACCTCGATCCTACCTCGGGCCGAAGTGACTTTGTGTCGGTCCGAGGAGATCTCTTTTGTTTTCCTTCGTTTTGTCTTTATTTTCTCCTCTTTTAGTCTATTCGGGTACTCTCGACGCACGAACTCCCGTGTGTTCGACACCCTACCTCTTTACTACAATTTGAGGTTCGGTTTTATAAATTTAAATTGTGAGACCCTCCGATCCCGGACCGATCAGAATTTTGGCGCCGTTGCCGGGGAGTTCTACTTGTCCGAGGTACCCATCTTTGTTGAGTCTTTGATTTTGGTAGTGATTTGGGTGAGGGACTAGCCCAAACTTCTTGTTTGTTTTGATTTGGTTTTTGTTTGTATCTTTCGTTGTAGGTGCATGCGAGCTAGTTCCGTCCGAGGAACCTTTGAGCTCGACTTTGTATGTGACCCGGAGAGTATTCTAAGGCAAGCCCGCAAGAAGAAGAGGATGGCGGACCAAACCCGAGATGAGGAGTTTGAGAGGATGAGAGCCGACATGGCTCGAATGCAAATTGAGATGGCAAACCGAGATGCCGAGGCCCGTAGAGAGAGGGAGCAAAGGATAAGGTTGGAGGCCCAAATCAACACTCAACCCCGGAATGCTAGACAATACATGCATCCGGAGTTGAAGGTCCCGGAGCCGGCAATCGTCTTGCCGGAGGTGTCAAGGAATTTTGAGATAAAAACTCAATTTATCTCACTCATCAAGAGAGAGCAATTCCAAGGGAGGCCGAATGAGTGTCCGATCGAGCATGTGAAGCAATTCAAGGACCTTTGTGAGACCATTTCCACGGACGATGAAACACTTGAGTATGTGCTACTCAAAGCCTTCAAGTGGTCTTTGGGAGGCAAGGCTTTGCATTGGTTGGAGAGTCAAGCACCTCGATCCATCACGTCGTGGAGGGCCCTAAATGAAGCATTCTTGATGAAATTCTTCCCGCCCACCAAGACGACGGAGCTTAGAAGGAAGATTGCTAGTTTCCAACAAGGAGCTCATGAGCCACTTTTCGAGGCGTGGGATAGGTTCAAAGAGATGTTGAGGGCGTGTCCAACACATGGACAACAACCTTATGTCCTTCAAGAAATCTTCTTCCAAGGGATCAACACCGCCACAAACGATAAATTGAACCTCCATACCGATTGTGGGTTCATAGATTTGCCGCCGGAACAAGCATGGGAGTTGTTGGACAAACTCTCGGATTATGAGGCGATGTATGGTGCTAGCAATGTGAGCAAGGAAGCAAGAGTCCATCGAGAAGGGTCGAAGAGGCTCTATGATCCAAAGGGTGAAGAGGTGGATAAAGATGTGAAGATCCAATTCTTGGAGGATGAGTTGAACAAGATGAGGAGGAAGATGAGTCATGCCCAACAAAACACAAGAGCATGTGAAGAATGTGGTTCCTTGAAGCATGGAGCACAAGAGTGCCCGAATGGGCGCCAAGTCCGATTGGCGGAACAAATTGAGGAGGCTCATTATGTCCAAAGAAATTTCGGAGGAAGATCCAATTTCAACAACGGAGGAAGGTGGAATCAAGGGCAAGCAAGTGGCTACAACAACAACTTCAACCAAAATGAGCCAAGGGCCCAGCCACCACCATACCGACCTCCGGGATTCTATGAGCAAGCACCTCAATGGGCTCAAGACTTGAAGGATCGCTTCACCAATGTGGAGAGAAGAGTTGATGAGATGGGTGCTCAATTCAAAGAGTTTGGTGTTTGGAGAAGACAAGTGGACAATCAATTTGTTCACATGGCGAATCAACTTCCAAGAGAAGAAGGGAGACTCCCGGGCCGACCCGAGGAGAATCCCCGTGCCCCACAACAACAAAACGAAGTTCGTGCCATAGGATTAAGGAGTGGACGGAGTTTGCCCGAGCCACAAGTTCCAAGATCAAGAGAAGAGAGTCGGACCGAGGTTCCCAACAACTCGGGCCCGACGTTCCCAGATGTCGATCCGGAGAATGAAGGAAGTCCCCTGGAGTGGACCGAGGTTGAACCCAACTCGGGTCCGACTTGCCCTGAAGTCGGCCCGACGTGCCCAGATGTTCTCTGGCCTGGGATCGATGTCCCTGAAGTCGGTCCCGAGGTACTCCCAACGTCGGTCCAGGGTGGATTCGTTGAGAAAGATCGATCCAAGGAGGTGGATCCAAGCAAGAAGCAAAATGGCACTACTCTTCCATATCCTATGAAGAAGCCCAAGGAGATTGTTGAGGGCAAGTTCAAGCGGTTCTTGAAGCTTTTGCAAGGCTTGAACATTACCATTCCTTTCACCGATGCTCTAAGTGAGATGCCATCCTATGCAAAGTTCTTGAAGGAAATCTTGAGCAAGAAGAGGTCAATTGTTGAGATGCAAGACGAGGTGAAGATATTGGAGCTACCTCAAAAGCTTGGTGATCCCGGAAGATTTGCCATCACCGTAGGGATTGGATCCCAAAACTTCAAAGCTCTTTGTGATCTAGGAGCAAGTATTTCGGTTATGCCCATGAGCATATGGAGAAGGGCTAACCTCGGAGATATGGAGCCGGTTGATATGAGTCTTACCATGGCCGATGGTTCATCAACAAAAGCCACCGGAATTCTTGATGACGTCCCGGTTAGAGTGGGAAGATATTTCGTGCCCGATGATTTTGTGATTCTTGATATGAAAGAGGATCCGATGGTGCCCATCATTCTCGGAAGGCCGTTTCTAGCTACGGCGGGTGCCAAGTTTGACGTGAGGAATGGGAAAGTCACTTTCGAGATTGGCGAGGAGAAAGTGGAGTTTCATTTCAACAAGGCCCTTAATGAACCGGACGCATTGGCGATTTTGAAATTAGAGGAAAATGCCAAGTGCAAGAGGGAGAAGTTGGAGTCCACAAGAGAGGAAACGCCATTGAGAGACCATGATATGGTCGATGTTCAAATCCATGATGAGACAAGAGATGGAGATAACCCACCAAATCATGAAGAGTATCCTAATCTATATCCTTTTGATGTGGGAGATTCTTTTATTTGCTTAGATGATTTGAAAGAGGATTTAGGAGATGATTATCTTTGCTTGGATGATTTGCAAGATGAGTTGAGTTATGATGTCATTGAGTCTCCTAGAAATTCTTTAGACTTTTGTGGTGTAGGTGATAAAATGCAAGATGAGTTGATGCAAGAGATGCCAAACTACACTTTAGAGGGGAAGGATGATGGAGAATTTGGATGCCACACTTTCATCAAACACAAATGGTGGCACTTTGGTTATGAGGATTGTGGAGAAGCACATGGCAAGGAGGATCAATTCACCGTTTTTCACCCTCCTTGAAGGGTAGAGGTTAGACGTCAAGCTAATGACGTTAAAGAAGCGCTCCTCGGGAGGCAACCCGGGTTTAGTAGATTCATTTTCGTAGTTTCTAGCTTGTTTCTTTTTGCCTTAGCTTAGATTAGTCCTAATCTCTTCTCTAGCTTGTATTTTGTGGAAATGTGTGTTATGTGAGCTTCATTGGTATGTGTGGTATTTGTGGAAATGATGCAAGAACTTGTAGATAGAAGTAACCAAGGCGTGGGATTTTTAGGAGCCAAAATCAGGTAGGACCGAGGTACCCAGTACCTCGGGCCCGAGGTGCCCGACGTCGGTCCAGTTATGCCGACCCATGTTGGACCTTAACTTTGTGGAAATTCCTACTATACCCCCTTGACCCACCTTTGTCTTCTTCCCCATTTAAGAGCCCTTTCCCTTACCTAACATCATCACCCCCATAACTACTTTCCCAAAATACCCAATTCTCTCTCAAAACCCAAATCGATCCCATCTCCTCCACCATACTCGATCTTCAAAGAACCTCACCACAAGATCTCGATCCATACCCTAGCACCCCCAAGCATTGAACCAAAAGCAAAAAAAAAACCCACCCAAATCCCATAGATCTACATTCTTCTTCTAGATCTAGAAGAGGAAAATTTGAGTTCTAAGAATTGATTGCTAGAAGTTCTTGTTTTCTTCATATTTGGTATGTGAATCTCAATCTCTACTTGATTCTTTATGAATTTCATGCTTTCATTGCTAGATTTGAGATATGCCATGATTGAGTGAGCTTAGACCTTGAGCATCCATGGTGATTTGCATGCTATGTGAAATTTGTGCTTAATTGTTGCTAAATCCCACTTAGAACTTCGATTGATGATGGTTGATGGTAGAATTTGGATTTTAGGGGCATGATAGTGTGTTGCATGGATGAATCTAGGATGAGAAGTCGGAATGGACTCGGTCCGAGGTACCCCGTACCTCGGGACCGATGTTCAACGTCGGTTCAGCAACTCTGACCGAGGTCCCCAACCACGGACCCGTCTTCTTTTGCATATCGGTCCAATGATTTTCGAGCTTCTTTTATGTGAATTTAGGATTTCATGAGCTTGAATGTTGGTTATAGCATGCTATTCATGATATGTCTTGAGGCTTGACCATTGTTATGTGAATCTTAGTTCATGCATGATTGAATCTTGTGGATTGAGTGTGTTAAGTATAAGTATGGGGTCATCTCTTTGCATGATGAGTTGTTTAAAGCTTGTGATTTTGTTGTGGTTGTATAGATTTTATCTTGTAGTTCTTTTGTTTTGATTGTGTGTAGGTACCATGTCTACCCGAGCATCTTCTTCAAGGATGGAGAAAGCGACCAAGAAGTCCAAGAAGTCGTCCAAGAGAGTCCAAAGGATGGATGATGTGCGTATTGAGGATGAGGATGATGCTAGAGAGTATGAGCGACTCATGGGTCTATCTCACCACACCCGGTGGTTAGATTGGGAATCAATTCAAAGGATGTGCATGGATGAGGCTCTTACTCGGTGCTATTCCAACATTGGGCTCAATGTGTTGCTAAGGTGGAACAACACTCATTTTCCCGCCTTGACGTCCGAGTTCATGGCGACATTCAAGTGCACATATGAGGGACCCGAGAGTGAAGGCATGATCTCCTTCCAAATGGGCAACGAATTGCAAGAACTCTCTCTTCGGAACTTGGCACATTACTTTGGGTTCCCATTTCCGAGAGATGAGGCCTATGTTGACAATGAGTAGGTCGACTACCTTTGGAAGTTTGTGGCCGGGAAGAGTGAGATGAGGAAAGGAGCATCGACTAATGAGATAGCCAACCCACTCTTCCGAGTCATGATCCGAGCCTTGGGTTGTTCTATCTTTGCAAGGCACGAATTGAGTAAACCGATGAAGGAGGAGGCCATGATTCTCTACGAGATGTTGTTTGAGCATGAGAAGCCGATGAACCTCACCTGGGAATGGGTAAAGATGGTGAGGGACTTTCAAAGTTCTTCATGGATCTATTTTGGAGGCATGATTGCCCGGTTAGCTCACCGTCTTGAGGTGGACTTGTCCACCTACACACCGGCTCCCAATGGCGTAGAGTTCATGGACTTGAAATATTTCAAGAAGGCCAACATCATCAAGGAGAAACAAGTGACCGGCGCCACCACCTACCTAGCCCCACACTCCAACTTCAACAATGTGCACATTCCTTTGGGGCCTCGACTCTTCGACCTCACTTGTTACTACAATTGGTACCAAGTGTGGGCGGGGAACGTCAATCCTTATGGAGAGCCGGAGGGGACACTTGAGGTTAGGAGACGAGCACAACACATCCGCTTTACTTCACCTCAAACATCCCCGGACACCGAAGAGGAGGAGCCCAACCAATATGAGTTTGTGAGGAGAGACGACATGGATGTGGACGTGCCTAGAGGTGAAGAAGAAGAAGAAGAAGGTGGTTACCAACATTTGCTCACCGACCACGCACCAACTCTCTTGGACCGAGGAGCATCACAAGTCGGGCCCGATGTTTATCAACATCGGTCCGAGGCTTACTTGCCCGATCCGGTCCCGAGCCACTTCGAGCGGGGCGAGGGAAGTGGAGCACATCAAGCACCACCTAGCTATGGAGGATATGAGGGGTATGCCCAATGGTTTGGGCCCGGAATGGTGTTCCCCGAGCCGAACCAATCGGTGGACATGAATTTCTTGGCAAACCAATTGTCGCATCTCCAACTTCAACAATCATCCATGCTTCAAGAGGCGCACCAACTCAACCAACAACAACAATACCTGAACTTCCAACAACAACAACTCTCTCACCACCAAGAAGACTTCCAAGTGCAATTTGATGAGGTGAACCGCAACATCGCCTACACAAGACGTGAAGTGGAGGACTTGAGGGCGGCCGAGGATCATCGGTGGACCGTCCAAGCAAGTTTCAATGAGTGGATGTCCGGGAATTTCTCTTCCCGTGAAGATCAATGGACACCTCCCGCGCCACCACTACAACCGCCAAGCCAAGATCCCTTCAATGATCGAGTGTACGAGCAAGAGTGACACGCCCGGCTCCAAAGGAGACAACGCCGTGGCCACCCTCCAAACTAAGCCTCAACATGCCATTCAAGAATAAGGAATTGTGAGCTTTCTCTACTCTTCTCTTTACTTTTAAGTTTTGATTTCTTTTGATGAGGACATCAAAATTTTAAGTATGGGGTGGGTTAGTAGCTCATTAGTTCCATGTGTAGATTGTTTGAGTTTATGTTCGTTTAAGGGATGTTTCATTTTGGATTGTGGCATGATATGTATGAGGATGATGATCGATTTTATGGCATGAATGGATGAGTTTGTTTGCTTTGTTTGAGAAAAATTCTTGCAAAAAATCCATAAAAATTTGAAAATTTGGTTGGAAAATGACAGAAAGATTTTGTTTTGGACTAGGAATTCCCATCTTAGATGTCCATATGAAGGCTAATGATGATGTGAGCATGTAAATTCCTTTGCATATTTTTGGATAGTTTAGCCTCTAATGGATGTTGTTTTTAATGTGATATGATATCTTGCATGTTTTTATTGAGCACATGAGTTCTTGGATGATTTTTGATGCAATTAAGCTTGAGTGAACTTTGTGAGATTATTTTTGGCCATTTTAGGGATGCTTGTTCATATTGCTTATCCCTCATTTTGTTGTGTGAAATAGCTCATGCATGCTTAATAAAACTTGCTATTACGGTGTTTATCTATTTTCCAAGACCAATATGAGATTTGTTCTATGCATTGTCACATTCATTTGAACTTTATTTCATTTAGTCACAAAATGTTCCATATCCTACCTTGAAGATAAACCGTTGTTTGTAGCCCCGTTTTAGCCTTAGACCTTTGTTTGAAACTCCTCAAAAATATGATTCCTAGCCTATATGACTTGACCCTTATGGGATTGGACTTTAGTGAGTGGTTTTGGAAGAATATTTGGAGAGTTGAGATTCTCTTTGGTGAAGGGCAAAAAAATGGAGTTATAAATCAAGTGGGTAGTGCATCTTTGTTGAGAAGAAAGAAAGAAAAGTTGGAAAAGTAGTGGATTGAAAGCAAAGTGCTTAAGTGAAAGAAAAAGGGTACCGACCGAGTTAAAGTGCACATCGGGCCCGAGTTTAGTGCAAGTCGATCCTAGTGGAAAAAGTGTGAAAAATCCAACAAAAAGTGTAGTGCAAAGATGAAGTGGAATGTTTAGTGAAAAGTGGGTTGAAAGAAGAGAAAAATCAAAGTCTTTTGGATGAGTGAAATTTGAAAGTGGAAGAATTTGGTGAAGTTGGTGAGAGACTAGAAAGTTCAATCCCCATTGTAAGCACCACAAGACCAAAATGATTCCTACCTTGAGAAATACCAAAAGCCCCATTACAACCCGGCCGAATGGAACCTCTTTGAGGACCTCCATTGAGCCAAGTTCATATTCTTTGTGTGCATTGTAATAGGCATCTCTAGGTGGAGGAATTGGTGATATTAGCTTCAATGGTAAAGCCTTTACTTGCATGATTGTTGAGTATGAGTGTTCATTTTCAAGCCTAAACACATGATGAGTGATACACATTTCTACAAACCTAAAGTGAGGCTTTGTTGCATTAGACTATATTCCTTGAACACTTGATCATGTGTGATGATGTAATCTTGCTAGCATATCTATTACTTGTGCTTGATTGAGTTTTTCATATGAGGCTTTACTTGAAGATTGTGCTTCGGTCTTGTTTACATTGTTATTGCTTGAGGACAAGCAAGTTTAAGTATGGAGTATTCTGATGTCTCTCATTTTGGAGGTGTTTTAGTAGTCGATTTCTGTTGTAAATATGTGTTTTTCATTCTCTTCTTTGTTAGTTTTGCTTCCCTTTTAGCTTAGTTCCCGGTTTTCTTCAAGAGTCGGAAACTATGCGAGTTTGTTTGTTTTTGTAGGTAAAAATGGCAAGAACGAGGACAATTTCGAGGAGCTAATGAAGGAGCCAAGTCAAGGAGTGCAAGAGCCAAGCCAAGAATGAAGTGGAACCAAAGGAAACCAAGGAAGAAGACAAGGATCGAGGCCCAGGACCGAGATACACCAAGTCGGGCCCGAGATCGAGCACCCAGTGAACCGGACCGACGTTCCCAACGTCGGGCCCGAGGTCGTTCCGTGTCGGTCCAAGTCGGCATTGGATTGGATTGTTCCCCAAGGCATATTTTTAGCAACTTTCCACATTTGCCCCTTTCTAAATTGGGATTCCTTGGTCCCCAATCCATGAGAGGCTATAAGTAGAGGTGATTAGAGAGCATTAAGGGCATGTTTGGATAGACCACAACCAAATTCACTCTCAAAGGCTCAAGGAAGGCTTGGAGAGCAAGGAGAAGAGAAGAGAAGGAAGAGAAGGAGAGATCGGTGGAGAAGAGAGGAGGAATTGTGAGTTTTGTACTTTGTTTTGCTTTGATCTAGTAGAATTAAGACTTGGATTTTGTAGACACTTTGGATTTGAATGCAATTGGAGTTTGATTGGATGTTGATGATTGAGTTTTGCTTGATTTCCCTTTTGATCATGTTTTTCTCTTACCATATGGAGTAGATTCCATAGTCTTGGGCTATGGGGGAATCCCCTAGCTAGATTTGGGTAGAAAACCCCAATTCCATAGCCTTGAGTGCTTGATTTGTGAATCCTCTCTACATTGAGCTTCAATTCTCTTGTGAAAGCAAGGGATCTAGAGCTTGTGTTTGGTAAGAGTAAGCGAAAGTGGTCTCGATCCCATCACAAGTCTCTAGCATCGAAGGTGACGCGAAAGCTCCCTTGGGTCGAGGTGTAGATTGGAGGGATTTGAGGCGAACAACCTCGATCTCACTAGAATCAAACACTTATTGGTTGAATTGAGGAAGAATATCCAAGTCTAGTTGGGGGAGGAACTCAAAAACCCAAGACCGGTCTACTAATTGTCAAAGACCGAGTTACCCAGTACCTCGGGCCCGACTTGCACCACGTCGGTCCCGACCAACTCGACCTCGATCCTACCTCGGGCCGAAGTGACTTTGTGTCGGTCCGAGGAGATCTCTTTTCTTTTCCTTCGTTTTGTCTTTATTTTCTCCTCTTTTAGTCTTTTCGGGTACTCTCGACGCACGAACTCCCGTGTGTTCGACACCCTACCTCTTTACTACAATTTGAGGTTCGGTTTTATAAATTTAAATTGTGAGACCCTCCTATCGCGGACCGATCAGCGGGCTAGCATGACAGAATCTACTATGCCAGAGGTTGGCAACCTCTGCAATAGACTTCAAGCACAAACTCTCTTCAGGTTGGAAGCAGGGATCCACTTTGTAAACATTGTTTTTGCACAATCCCTTCAGAAGCGTCCTACCTGTACTTATTTCAATCACCTGGCATTGCTTATGATCAAAGACAACTTGATTTTTCCCGTTAGCACACAGTTGAGCAACGCTCAATAAGTTAAAACGAAGGTTGTCAACCAGACTAACATCAGAAACTGAAACCTTACTTGAGATCTTCACTTTTCCCATTCCAGAAACCACACCTTTGCTATTGTTTCCAAAGGTAATATTACCTCCGTTGTGTTGTTGAAGTGAGACAAAATCTTTAGATTTTCCAGTCATATGAGCTGAGCACGCACTGTCGATGAACCAGGGGTCGTC
Organism: Polygonum maritimum; assembly: GCA_963924305.1. Lineage (NCBI taxonomy): Eukaryota > Viridiplantae > Streptophyta > Magnoliopsida > Caryophyllales > Polygonaceae > Polygonum > Polygonum maritimum. The sequence continues at coordinate 36,152,579 of OZ002728.1, forward strand.
GACACTCACTTCAACCTACACAAACATGATTAATTTTTACGAACCCAGAGTTGTTTCACAACTTCTCTGGTTCGAGCAACAGATTTCATAGTATTACCAGAAACATTAGCATTAGCAGGTTTTGGGCTCTTAATATGGTTGGTGACTTTAGGTTTCTTTCTCGAAGTCCTCGACTTCCTAGCCTTTTCAGAATCTTTAGCCCTTTTGAAACACTCATGTTGGTAATAGCCTCCTTTGCCATAATACCAGAATGTGATGTAAGATTTCAACCCTACATACTTATTATATCCTGGGTAGACAAGCTTGTTGTCTGCCCGGGCCTAGAAGTCAATTTGTGATGGGCCGGCTTTCTGGACTTGGTTTTCCCACATGGTACGAACCTTTTGATTAGGGTACCACTTATGCTTCCCTTTACCCTTGGGATCCGCCACATGTGATGAACAACTTGCGGTGTGCTCATGCATAGGGGATTTTCCCTTAGATGTTTGGGAGGTAGAGGCGTTCCCCTTTTCAGTTTGGCTTTTACCATAACCTAGACCAGGTCGCTCCACAACCTTCCCAAATCTTCTTCCGAAGTCTTGTTTGACTTCTTGGACCTTGTCAACGACAAACTCATCCTTCCATTTCTGTGTTTTAGCTTCGTCATCTAACTTCATATTTTCAATATCACTAGACAACTTAGCATTTCCCCCCTTCAGCATGAGATTTTGACCTTCGAGACTAGACACCTGTTTTTCTAGGTTGTCAACCTTTTTCTGTAAGTCAGCAACTTGAGACTCAAGGTTAGAACATTTAGAGCAATCAACAGGTTTAGAAACACTTTTCTTCTCTAAGTCTATAGCTTTAGAAGACCAAACTTTATTATCATCAATAAGATTATCAATTTTCTCATCTTTTTCATCAATTTCCTCGCTAAGCTCGGAAATTTGAAGACTAAGTTTTTCAATGATAACATAAAGTTGTTCACGTGTCTTTTTAGCTAAGAGAGAAGAAACATCATTATCATTATCATTTACCTCACTTGAGGAGTCATCACCCAAGGCCATGAGACAGACTTCTTTGGTCGGCGACTCGTCTTCCTCCTCGTCAGACATGTCCCAAGTCACCATCATGCTCTTTCCAGTCTCCCGTTTTGGACATTGTTTAGCAAAATGCCCTTTATCATGGCAGTGATAGCATATCACTCCCTTTAGATCTTTTGCTGCTTCAGGGGCGTTGGTAGGAGCTTTGTTGCGACTCCAAAGTCTTTTCATCGCCTTAGAAATAAGAGCAACGTCGTCGTCGACGACCTCTTCATCATCTTGTCCTTGAGCGATGTCGAAAGCCTTCTCGACTTTCAGATCAATAGTTTTGACCTTTTCAGAGTCAAATCTATCATCTCTTCTCTGTTGGATACCTCCGAGCATGGTCAGTTGACCAATCACATCCTCCAAGAGCTTACACTCGTTGTCGTGCAAAAGTGATGCTTGAGAAATTGAAGATATATGTATCGAATGGAGAGCCTATGTCTTGGAAGCTACATCCTGAAGTGACTCTTAAGGTGGTACACTTGGTCGGTTTTAAGGTCTGCATCGGAGATTCTCCGCGTAAGATAGCGAATACTCGATGAGTTGAAGTGCGGTCGGGAAGTGAAGCTGTGAGAAGCTGTGGAGATGACCCAGTGTTTGGTCAACGTGGAGGTTAGCATGGTTGCATTAGTATTTGATGAAGCTTTGCTTGGAGATTCTTCAAAACTTTTCTGTCGCCAAGGGTGATCATGGGGACTTATTGAAGTAGTAAGATACCTTTGTCAAGTATTTCCTACTCGGTACCCCAGTATTAGGATCTTCTTTTCTGGTGAAAGTGGAACTTTTGAATGATGCAGAACGATCAATCATGAGGATAGGGTGATTGACGTACGTGATGTTTAGACAGTAATAGACCCCACTCTCCTTCGTCATGAAGGGTCTGATTCATGAGGCTGAGTTAACCCCATGATGATAGAATGATTCTTTGAACGTAGGTGTTATGGGCAATCTTTGTACATGGATCGATTATTAACTAGGCGTGGCTAGATAAAATCGTCATTTAACCAGAGAATGATCAGAGAAGTACTGACGGGTGATTAGCGAGTTCATCTGAGCCATTTCTGGTGAATCTTCGCGTACGTTTAACCAACAATGATGCCGACGCAACTAAGGGAGTCGATGGCGAGGAGCCTTCGGACGAGGAGGCTTCTCAGACCCCAGCCACTGAAGACTGGCTCTTCTGTTTTCCTTGTTGCTCATTTGACTTAACTCTGTTGAGTGAATGAATGCGAACCCCTGATTGGGTGTATGTTCGTTCTTCGGAAACTTGGTTATCTTGGCCCAGATTTTGTGGTGCTTCGCTTTGTGGTCCTTATAAAGCGTGAACTTACGACCTCGTGATTTTAGCTTGTACTTAATCAAACAACTTTCCCATAACGTTAGTTTAATGAATTATCTTAGAGAATTTCTAGAGAAATATCGCCCATTGGTACGGGGTGTTCCCTTTTTGTATTTTGTTTTGTTTCAACGCCCTTGTATGGCGTGCTTTCTACGTCTTTCAGTATTGTCCTGCACTAGAATAAGATAACTTTGAAATAATGTTAGTATAAGTAAATATCTGGAGAAGTCTCAGAAAAACATCACCCGCTGGTAGGGGACGTGTTGTTTACTCGTATTGAGCTTCGATGCCACTGTATGGCGCTTATGTATATGTTGTTATGCTAGTACCTTTTTATCTGCGTCAGTTGGCAAACTTTAGTGTAGGCCAGTGATCCAGAGATTCTCCAAGGATGTATTTGCCCATATGTGTATGAATGCGTTAGTAGATCAGCATCCGAGAGGAAGTGTTATGTGGCTTCCTCCCATAGCGCATTAGTTCGACCCTGAATAGATTTCCAAGTCTTTGCGCTTTGTGTATTGCAAAGGTCCATGCATAATTGCTTATGATTAGGCGCCCTTTGGATCCTTAAGTTTAGTCCTTAGGATATATTGTCCTCGAGGCGTCCCGCAAATGTGGCCTCGGGTTATCGTTGCTATAGCTTTCCCCTTCCCGTACTAATCTAATGTTTCTACATTGATTGGACTTAGATGGGGGGTAACCAACTTATTGGTTACTTCACCATGTTTTACGGGCTACTTCACCCACGTTGTACGAGTTACTTCACCCACGTGACGACATCGCCATTTCTAGACGGTATAACCATGTATTTATACAGTGCTTTTTTGTGTGTTGTTTTTCGCGTATTTGTTTAGTCGGTGAGATGTAAAATAGCGCGTACGGTGCGTTTGAAGCGGTAGTTGAGTTGTGGGAGAGTTATTTTCTCGCAAAACATCACAAATAGAACTGAAAAACTACTAAGCTATGAATTAAAGACACCACATCGACAGTGGGAGCTAGCGCCCCGGAGTCGCTTATTGAAGAAAAATCAAAGAGGTCTTAAAGAAGTATTAAACTAAAGCTAAGTGATGATCAGAAAATTAATGAGACCAAACCAATTCAGAAGTAATACTTCTTCAGATGGGTTGCATTTTAACGCGTGTGAGTCGTGATCGACTGTCGTTAGCGTTGGCTCGTGAATGAGCGGGAAGACATTATAGAACGTAGGAAGAATGAGAACGAGTAATAAAGTATAGATAGTAAAAGTAAGTACCTTAGTCTTGTAGCCAATGTTGGCGTATAGCGCCTCGGGACTGTATTCGGGCCATGGCTGGCCATTGACGTTTCGCATGGTTGGATAATGCATAATCAAGAAGTCAAAAATAGGTGATCACGGGTTTCCCCAATGATCCTCCAATGCTTAAGTTAGTAATGTCTTTGTAAGAAACCGCAAAGGGAAAGCAAAATGTAAACAATAGTTTTTGGGAGTGATACGGATGAAACCTGTGTTTTTCCAACGACTGGATCATGTTCGTGACAATGGTTATTATCATCGTCGTCTTCTCACCTGATGTTCTTGGATACCGACTAACTGGATGGTGATTCTCTAACTGCGGCCTGGCGGCTATCAGCGATCCATCAGCGAGTGATCGGCTTGGATTGTTCCCAAGGAAAGGGGGTTTAAGGAGTGTCTTGGTTAGATCAGACGACCCCTGTTGTCTTCTTGCAACCATCAAGGTCTAGCCTTGAAGCTGTCTTCGCATATTCTTTGGAGATTTTCTAGCGACTGCATAGCCGTTGTCTAGAGACTAACAATGAGCGATTGGTCTGGCTTGTTGCCCAAGAAAGGATGTTGGAGGGGTTTTGTAGCTTGATCTGGTGTCGAGGTCGCTACACTCCTGACGTTGTTTTGAAGCCGAAAAATATTTGGCCGTGGAGCCATCTTCTGAACTTCTTTGGAGATCTTTCAACGACTGGCTGGAGATTGCCCTGAGATTGTCTAGGGATATGCCGACTTGTGCGATCTTCTCTGTAGAAAGCTGCTCGAACCTGATTTTTCTGAACTAGGGGAGTGAACCCCTGACCATGGACAGTTAAGCCAATCTCTTGTTGTTTCTTGGTTCAAGTAACCCCAGCTCGTGGTGAATTGGTACTTTGTGAAGCGATCATGGGCCGTTTCCTTGAGTTTTTGGACGGTGTCCGAATCTGGGTACTTCCCCATGCAGGAACCAATTTAGGTATGGCTTGGTCCAATGGTCGACTGGACTGACTCATGGACTGGTAGGTGTCTGGAGAATACTTGGGGCGAGTTGCTTTAGTGGAGGTTCGACTGCTTGGGTCTCTGGTGATTCGGCCATTGCGGGTTGCAGTAGGCGAAAGAGAAGCATCTTGTTGTATTCCCTAGGGTTTAGGGTAGTGCCTAATCCTGCCAGGGCGTCGGCCGGAGCGTTGTGCTCTCGAGGCATTTGCTCGCAGTTAATTAGCTCGAATTGCTCGGCCGAGGATTTGACCGTTTTGAGATAACTTGCGATTCTATCATCTTTGGCATCGAGGATGCCCACTATTTGGTTAATGACCAATAAAGAGTCGACTCGTAACTTAAGCCTCTTGATGGATAGATCCTTGGCTAACTCCAGTCCAACGATAAGAGTTTCGTACTCTGACTTGTTTTTAGTTGGCGTCAAAATTACATCTGACCACTTGAGCTGCCCTTTCCCCCCTTGCCGACTTTAGCACGACTCCGAGACCTGCCCCCTTGCATTCGAGTCTCCTTTGGTGTTCAGTAACCATTCGTCTAAGGGCTCGTCGAGGGATGATGCCGGGACTTCTTCCTTCGCGCTTTCCTCGAGGGTTGGGGTAAAGTCGGCAACGAAGTCAGCTTATGTGGATGGCCCACTTCAACATTCTTCCTAAGAATCCTGGCTTTTGCATGATTTGCCTGAGCGAGTAGTTTTTCAGGACAAGTATGGTATGCGACTCGAAGAATGGTCGGAGTTTATTCTAGAATATTACGACCGTTAAGACCAGTTTTTCTGTTGGAGAGTAACGTGTCTTGTTAGACAACATTGTCTTGCTCACAAAGTAGACTGGAACCTGTTGGCCCTCTTCCTTGTTGAGGAGGACCCCGCTTAGGGCGTTGTCCGACATGGCTAAGTAAAGGTGCAGTACCTCTCCCAGCGTCGGTTTAGCCAATAGCAATGGATTGGCAAAGTATCTTTTCAGTTCTTGGAATGAGTCCTCGTACTTTTTCTGTCTATTGGAAGCTCTTGTTCTCTTTTAGTGCCTCTTAAAATAGTCGATACTTATTTGAGGATTTGGAGATGAACTGGTTAAGCGTGGCTATCTTGCCGGTCAACTCTTGCACATCCTTTATGCTTCGAGGGGATTTCAGGGAAGCAATCGCCCGAACTTGGTCGGGGCTAGCCTCAATCCCTCGCTTGGTCACCACGTGCCCCAGAGAAGTACCAGACTGTTCCCCGAATATGCACTTCTAGGGATTTAGCTTCATGTTGTTTTTTCAAGGATTCTGGATGCTTCTTCCAAGTGCCCCCTGTGTAATGAAGCGCTTATGCTCTCTACCACCACATCGTCGATATACACCTCCATTGACTTTCCAATGTGATTATGGAACATCCGATTGACTAATCGTATGAAAGTAGCCCCGGCGTTTCGCAAGCCGAAGGGCATCACATGGTCGCAATATGTGCCCAACCCGGTTATGAGGGAGGTTTTCTACATTGGTGTCGTCGAACACGATGGCTTGTCTGAAGATTTCCTGACGGTATGCCCCGATGGTTGGGGTCAGACAAGAATCGCTTTCTTTGTCATGGCGATTCGCTGCTGAGTATGTCAACCCATATACGTTCAATCCCCCATATATTATGTTGACCGCTCTGTCTGGTGTTGAAGAATCTCGCCTTTCTTAGCGCTCGGGCTGGAGATTCTCCAATACTTCTTTGGGTACCGCAGTGTCTTGTGCCACGTGTTTTATTCTCCCCTCAATGATTAAACGAGACAACTGTAGGATCTGCGTTAGTACTTCAGAGGTCGTCGACACCTACGATGTCGTCGACCAGAGTTAACAACTAGTGTTAGGCAAGAAATAAAGACACAAGAAATATTGATACGTTACCACTTTGAACACAAGGAGTTATAGTGGAAAACTCTCTACAAACCAACTAGTTTGTATAGAGAAAAACCACTTGCCTTCCAAGCTTCAACTTAGAAGGACTTGAAGAGCACTTCGCTCGCTTGTATTGCTTTCTCGGATTACAAAGGTGTTCCTACTCCTAGATGTGAATCCCACACACTCTAGCAAGTACTCTGGCCTTATCTCAATCCTCAATCAATACAATCTCGCTCAACACTCAACCTCCTAAGATCGAATCCCACGATCTCACTCAACACTCGCTCACAATTACAATGTTTGCACTCTCCTCCTTAGTTCTACCAATAAGCTCACGAAACTATATAAAGAGAACTAAGAATATTACTGCACGATTCAGCCAAATCGGCTAAGACATGAATCGTACACAATCTCTACACGATCTTTCCTAAAATAAAATCCTAAGGCATGATAAAATCATCTTCAATATCTTCCTTGATCTCTTGATGATTTTCCATATTTATGATCTTGTCCTTTCCTTAAACGAACTGCTGAATATGCTGGACGTGATTTCCATACAAGAAAAACACGCTGTTTCCTTTTCTGAATTTCCGCACGCGCTTCGCTTCTGGAAACTGAGGTCGGCGACCTCTCGGCAACCTCTTCGGTTTGGAACCATCAAAACACGAACTCGGTTTTCTAACAAATTCCCCCTTTTTGATGGTGACAAACACTCATCTTCTCTAATCTAGTTCTGGGGTCTTCATTAACATGTTCAGCATCTCAAACACACAAATTACAAAGGCAAGCAAAAATATTCCCCCTTAACTTTTCAAAAGTTCCCCCTAAGTTCAAGCAACTCATGACATTCAGTATATCCCCTTAATTAGACCTGCAATCCCAGCTATTTTCCCCCTTTTGGCATCATCAAAAAGATCGAAAATCATAGAGAAATCAGCTAGGCAAATATAATAGATAATAAAAGCATGCAGCATCAATCAAAAGTCGTCAACCATGCAAGCATGGCAATGTCAAACAGAACAACCAAACATAAAGTATTTAGATTTACAACCCAATCGAACTTAGAAAAAGTTTTTGAAATAGGGAATAATATGGTAGGGGTAGAAAGCAGATGGTGGTAAAAGTCATAAGGCAACAGAGGTTGGCGACCTAGCAAATTCCTTCCTTGATGTGGCTCACATCTTCAGCAATGGATTCAGCCAGCTTGGTCAAAGCATCAATCTTCTCAGATTGAATCTGCAGCTCCTTCTTCATCAATGCAATTTCAGCTCTTAGGAATTCCTCGGTTGGCGACTCCTCGGCCTGCGCTGCATCAGATTCAGCTTCCTTATTCTACCACTCTCCATCAACCAAATTCCATCCCATCTTCCTCAAAGTATCCCTATTGAGAACGCGATGTCTAGGCATCACTTCATCTCCAGAACACTTATCATCCCAATTCTCATGATTGATGAAGATGTCGGTGACCAGCCTGCCGTAAGGCAAAGCATGATTGGGACTCTCCAAGACATTCTTCATGTGCAGCATGATCAATCTGGGCAAGCACACCTTCTCTCCCTTAAGATCTTGTCAAGGACAAGGATCTCCTGAATATAAGCACAATGCCTCTTCTGCTCTCGGGGTAGGAGGTTGCTGATGAGGTAGGAGAACATCACTTTCTTGTCAACAGCCATGCAGTTCACAAGATAAGGACCAGTGCCAGTACCTTCATCACCAAGTACATTCTTCAAAGCACTACTGGCGTCTACATTCTCTGGCCACACTCCCTTGTAATACATTCTTCAAAGCACTACTGGCGTCCACATTCTCTGGCCACACTCCCTTGTAATACTCAGCAAAGCCTTCATGAGGGATCTCTAGAAGGTCAGCGACCTCCTGGCTGGTGAACACATACTCGTTACCTTCCCAGACATACTTCCCGACAGTTTTGTTGCCATAATCCTCTATGGTCAACGTCTCATAAATCTTCTTCACAAAATCAGCTATGAACTTCTCTTCTTCACAAAACAAATCCTTCCAACCTTGGATTTCCATCCACCTCTCAACCTTAGACAACTTAAACTCATTCAGAAAATTACTCTCCCACAGCAACACTTTAGTAAAAGCCCTAGACTGGATTTTCCTATTTTTTGGCTTCTTCTTTTTCTTGCTAGCAGAGGCCTTAGGTTTAATCAAGGTCGGCGACCTAGAACGCTTAGCCCTAGACTTCCTAAGTTTCCCTTCAGATTCACTCTCATCAGGTAGAGGGATATTGGGCACATCTTCTCCATTCATCAATTTCAGTCTTCTAGTCACAGGCCTATGCTCAATAGTGGGTTTCTTAGTGGATCTCCTAGAAATAGGGGTATCCTCTCCGAACAACTGCTTCTTAACCTCTTCTTTAGCCTTAGACAAAGATTCTTTCTCAACAAAAAGAGGATCAGATTCAGTACCTTCACTGTCAGACGGGATAGACACTGGACGTTTGCCTCTGACCTTGGCAGAGTCAACAACCTTGGCAACAACCTCTGAGACCTTTTCCAAGTCGACAACCTCTTCAGCTTTCTGGGTGTCGTCTTCAACCTTCTCCTCTGTTTCAGCGGGAACAGTAACCACCTCTTCAAAAGCATCGACCACCTTCTCTGTGGCCTCAAACTCTGTTTCAGCGACGGGTTCCGCTTCTTCGTCCTTCTCTTTGCCTTTTTCTCCCTCAACCGCCGGTTCCCTTGGCGGTTCCTCCTTCTCCGGCTCCGGTTCGGGTTTTTCAACCGCCAGAGGAATGTCGCCTGAAACCGCCAGATCTGGGGCGATTTCCGACACATTCTCTGTCGGAAGGGGCTCGGGTTCGGTTATGGGTTCTTGTGGAGGGGATTTGGACTTGAATTGAGGAGATTCAGGGGCAATGGGGTCAGGATTTAGAGTTTTGGAGCTTTCGGCCATGCCGGGTTCCGGTTGGGTTTTCTCAGTTAGGGTTTTGGTAGCGAGTTTCTTCAACTCTTCCTCTCCGAGATGGGTCATGAGAAGAGATTGAAGTTGCTCGGGGGTGAGGTTCGACGAAGGGGACTGGTTTGGGGAAGCCATTGACGCTTGGATAAAGCTTGAAAGGGCGGTAATGGCGTTTGGGAGTTTTTGGGGAAAAGAGAGAGAGTTGACAGGATAGGTGATGGATGGAAAGAGGAATACCTTTTGGGGGTTCTTTTATTGAAGTACGATTCCACAATTAAGGCAACTGCAGATCCACTCGAGTACATGATCCCGTTAGAAGATCTTCCCTTTCCAAAAATTTCAAACTGAAAACCTGTCAAATATTTCGCCCCAAAATAGCACGTGCGCTTCTCGCACAAATTGGTCGTCAACCTTGTCGACTACCTCAACTTCAAACTTTCTTTCCACATACCTGAAAGTTGTCAAATCATCAACTGCAACTGACACATCTGAAGTCATCAACCTCAAACTTGTTTTCTCTTGAATTCTGAACCAGTCAACAACCTTACTGCGCCATGACTTTTACCACATGAAGTAGCTTGGGGGTTGGGTTACACCGGGTGGTGTCAAAGTAAACCAAGCATAAAAAATAATATTTTGTGGAATTTTGTCGATCAAGTTGGTAAGTCTCCGTTTAAAACACACAAACAAGCAAATAGGCTCATAGAGACTCTCAAGCATGATAGGTCGGGGACGGCAGTAGAATCAACCATCATTTGGGCTTGTAATGAGGGTTAGAGGGTCATCAGGTTGATTCTTTTGGGCTCAAAGAAAAAGTTCAATTGAATATGCAATTTTAAACACAACATGCAGGAAGTCGCCGACATGCACACAAGCAGGAGATTTCATTGATTAAATGCACACACACCTCATTATGCTGACACTATATAAGCATGAAATTCTCAAAATGATAATCAATCAAGTTTCAACCAGTCATAAGAGGATAGCATAAATGATTAACAAGTCATTCAAGTGAGATCATACCTAGCTCCATGCGAAGTCGTTCAAAGGGTTCACGATTTAGAGCCTTGGTGAAAATATCCGCCATTTGTTCATCCGTCCTGCAAAACTTCATGGACACCATGCCTTTATCCACGCAATCTCTAAGAAAATGATGCCTGATTTCAATATGCTTTGTCTTGGAATGTTGCACCGGATTCTTTGAGATATCGATGGCACTCGTGTTGTCACAAAGTATGGGTACGGACCCTCACTAAACACCATAATCTCTGAGTTGTTGCTTCATCCACAAGAGTTGTGAACAACATGCTGCGGTGGCGACATATTCGGCTTCGGCGGTAGATATAGCAACTGAATTCTGCTTTTTGGATCCCCAAGAAACTAAGCACGAGCCAAGAAACTGGGCCATCCCTGATGTACTCTTTCTATCAACACGATTCCCTGCAAAATTTGCATCGGTGTAGCCGACTAGGTCGAAGTCGCTGACCCGTGGATACCATAGACACAGGTTGTCACTACCCTTGAGATAGCGAATGATCCTCTTCACAACTTTTAGATGAGATTCCCTTGGATCAGCCTGAAATCTTGCACAAAGGCATACGGCGAAGACAATATCTGGCCTACGTGCTGTAAGATACAAGAGAGATCCAATCATACCTCGATACACAGTAGCATTGACCTTTGGGTCCTTTTCATCTTTTCCAAGTGAAGTGGTCGTCGACATGGGAGTATTAAAAGAGAGAGAACTCTCAAGACCAAATTTCTTCACGCACTCCCTGAGGTACTTTTGTTGATGAATCTTGGTGCCTTCTTCATTTTGCATGACCTGAAGTCCTAAAAAGAACTTGAGTTCCCCCACCATGCTCATTTCAAATTCACTCGACATGAGGTTGGCGAACTCCTTCACTAACTCTGGATCTGTTGAGCCAAAGATGATGTCGTCGACATAGACCTGAACCACCAGAGTGTGATTCTTTTTCCTCAACAAGAATAGGGTCTTGTCGATCTCTCCTCGAACATATCCATGCTGGATTAAGAACTGCGATAGCCTATCATACCATGCGCGAGGAGCCTGCTTTAACCCATATAAAGCCTTATCAAGCTTATAGACATGATCCGGGTTGACGACATCTTCAAAACCTGGGGTTTGCTCAACATAGACTTCTTCCTTCAAATACCTATTTAGAAATGCGGTCTTGACATCCATTTGTTGCAATTTGAATCCATGAAAGGTAGAGTAAGCAATCAACAACCTTATAGCCTCGAGACGAGCAACTGGGGCAAAGGTTTCATCATAGTCGATTCCCTCTTGTTGATTGTATCCTTTCACCACAAGCCGGGCTTTGTTTCTAACAACATTTCCTTCATCATCCAGCTTGTTCCTGAACACCCATCGTGTTCCAATCACTGTTCTTCCCTTCGGCCTTGGGACCAAATGCCACACCTTGTTGCGCTCAAACTGATGAAGTTCCTCTTGCATGGCAATGACCCAATCCGAGTCTTTCAAGGCTTGCTCGATATTCTTTGGCTCCAACATAGAGATGAAGGCATTGAATGCAAAGAGATTAAGTGAGGATCTCGTCTGCACACCCTTCGAATAATCAGAAAAAATGTTGGTGACCGGATGAGCATCCTTCTGCTGATAATTCCCGATAGGTAGTTGAGTCAAGTCGTCGACCACTGGAGTCTGCGACGAACTACCTGGAATAGAACTTTGAACTGCTTGATCTGATCTTTGAACTGCTTGATCAAACTCTTGAGTTGCTTGACCTGATCCACGAGCCTCTGATACGTCCTGATTCTGCACAACATCAGCAACCTGATCCTGAACCTGATTCTGACCTGTCCCTGCATTCTAATCGGGGTCGACGACACCGTCACTGTTGGCGACCTCAGACGAACCTTCAGCACTGTCCTTGTCAGAGACATATTCTAGGCCTAAGAAGTAGCCTTGATCACCATCATCACGATCCTGAATCAGAGAACCTGCCATGGTGTTTCATCGAACACCACATGAACACTTTCTTCGATCTTCTTGGTCCTCTTGTTGTACACCTTGTAAGCTTTGCTTGTTGGAGAGTAGCCAACAAAGGTGCCAACATCACTCCTTGGATCGAACTTGCCTAGACTGTCCTTCCCATTGTTATGAACATAACATTTACACCCGAAGATGCGGAGGTGGGCGACACTAGGCTTGACTCCTCTCAAGAGCTCATAAGGAGTCTTTCCAAGTAGTGGACGCAACATGGCTCTATTCATCACGTAGCAAGCTGCATGGATAGCTTCTCCCCAGAAATTCCTTGGGAGACCACTAGAGATGAGCAAGGTCCGCGACATCTCCTCTAAAGCTCGATTCTTCCTCTCGACCACGCCATTCTGTTGTGGGGTTCTAGGCGCCGAGAAATTGTGGCTGACTCCATTCTTCCTGCAATACTCCAGAAATTCAGAGTTCTCAAACTCTGTGCCATGATCGGATCTAATAGCCACTAAAGAATTTCCAAGCTTCTTTTCAACAGCCTTTGCCCATGTCTCGAACTCTTCAAAAACCTGATCTTTAGAAGCAAGGAAGATAGTCCAAGTATAGCGTGAATAATCATTAACAATCACATAGACATATCTATTTCCTCCTCTACTCTGTACGCGCATCGGTCCACACAAGTCCATATGAATCAACTCAAGGGGCTTGGAGGTGCTTACCTCCTTCTTGGACTTAAAGGAAGACCTTACTTGCTTACCCTTCACACAAGCATCACATACACCAGACTTTGAGACATCAAACTTGGGCAAACCATGAACTAGCTCCTCTCTGTGCAACTTGACCAATAGCTGCGGGCTAGCATGACAGAATCTACTATGCCAGAGGTTGGCAACCTCTGCAACAGACTTCAAGCACAAACTCTCTTCAGGTTGGAAGCAGGGATCCACTTTGTAAACATTGTTTTTGCACAATCCCTTCAGAAGCGTCCTAGCTGTACTTATTTCAATCACCTGGCATTGCTTATGATCAAAGACAACTTGATTTTTCCCATTAGCACACAGTTGAGCAACGTTCAATAAGTTGAAACCAAGGTTGTCAACCAGACTAACATCAGAAACTGAAACCTTACTTGAGGTCTTCACTTTTCCCATTCCAGAAACCACACCTTTGCTATTGTTTCCGAAGCTAATATTACCTCCGTTGTGTTGTTGAAGTGAGACAAAATCTTCAGATTTTCCAGTCATATGAGCTGAGAACGCACTGTCGATGAACCAGGGGTCGTCGACACTCACTTCAACCTGCACAAACAAGATTAGTTTTTACGAACCCAGAGTTGTTTCACAACTTCTCTGGTTCGATCAACAGATTTCACAGCATTAGTAGAAACATAAGCATTAGCAGGTTTTGGATTCTTGACAGAGTTGTTGACTTTAGGTTTCTTTCTCGAAGTCCTCGACTTCCTAGCCTTTTCAGAATCTCTAGACCTTTTGAAACACTGATGTTGGTAATGGCCTCCTTTGCCACAATACCAGCATGTGATATGAGATTTCAACCCTACATACTTACTATATCCTGGGTAGACAGGCTTGTTGTCAACCCGGGCCTGGAAGTCAATTCGTGAAGGGCCGGCTTTCTGGACTTGGTTTTCCCACATGGTACGAACCTTTTGATTAGGATACCACTTCTGCTTTCCTTTACCCTTGGGATCCGCCACATGCGACGAACAACTTGCGTTTCGCTCATGCATAGGAGATTTTCCCTTAGATGTTTGGGAGGTAGAGGTGTTCCCCTTTTCAGTTTGGTTTTTCCCATAACCTAGACCAGGTCGCTCCACAACCTTCACAAACCTTCTTCCGAAGTCTTGTTTGACTTCTTGAACCTTGTCAACGACAAACTCATACTTCCACTTCTGTTTTTTAGCTTCGTCATCTATCTTCACATTTTCAAGATCACTAGATAACTTAGCGTTTCCCAGTTTCAGCATGAGGTTTTGACCTTCAAGACTAGACACTTGTTTTTCTAGGTCGTCAACCAGTTTCTATAAGTCAGCAATCTGAGACTCAAGGTTAAGACATTTAGAGCAATCAACAGGCTTAGGAACACTTCTCTTCTCTAGATCTATAGCTTTTGAAGACCAAACTTTATTATCATCTATCAGATTAGCAATTTTCTCATCTTTTTCATCAATTTCCTCGCTAAGCTCGGAAATCTGAAGACCAAGGTTTTCAATGATAGCATAAAGTTGTTCACGTGTCTTTTTGGCTAAGAGAGAAGAAACATCATTATCATTATCATTTACCTCACTTGAGGAGTCATCACCCAAGGCCATAAGGCAGACTTCTTTGGTCGGCGACTCGTCTTCCTTCTCGTCAAACATGTCCCAAGTCGCCATCATGCCCTTCCCAGCCTCCCTTTTTGGACATTGTTTAGCAAAGTGTCCTTTATCATGGCAGTGATAGCATATCACTCCCTTTAGATCTTTTGCGGCTTCAGGAGCTTTGGTAGGAGCCTTGCTGCGATTCCAAAGTCTTTTCATCGCCTTAGAAATGAGAGCAACGTTGTCGTCGATGACCTCTTCATCATCCTGTCCTTGAGCGATGTCGAAAGCCTTCTCGAGTTTTAGAGCAATAGTTTTGACCTTTTCAGAGTCAAATCTATCCTCTCTTCTCTGTTGGATACCTTCGAGCATGGTCAGTTGACCAATCACATCCTCCACGGTCATCGACTTCGTGTCCTTTTGAGACAAGAGAGAAGTCGCCATGCCGTCGCACTTCTTGTTGAGACCCGAAATCAGCTTGTTGGTTTGCTTCCATTGTGGAAGCTTTTTGATTCAGGCTATTTTGTATAGGATAACTCTTGTATTTTGAGATGATTTAGAGAGTGTTTAGGTTAGTTTTGAGCGTTATTGTAATATGAGGACCGAAGACACAATGAATGAAGAATCAAGAGTTAAAGAGCTTAAAGACGAAGATTCGCCACTGCATGGATATCGCGGTCGCGTTGTCTATGACGCGGGCGCGGTGGCGTGAAGGAGCGAACCAACCAAGACCATATAGGCCGCGGTCGCGCTGTCTGTGGCGCGGTCGCGGTAGAAGCCGACTCAGCCCTTGACCGAAGAAGACCGCCGCGGGCGTGGTGGTGGTGCCGCGGTCGCGGTGTGACCAACTTTCACGCAGACGAGATTTCACCGTTTCTATCTTGTTTCCTTTGTTATCTTTCGGTTTCCTATCTTATTTAGTCCGAAAAGGTTGATCTTTGGGGCTATGTAAGGGGAACCTTTCTAGGTTTTTAGGATATCCAACTTACTTGTCAATCAATTGTCTTTCAATAAAGATTAGAATTTTCTTTGTAATGGAGAACTAACTCTCCTCTTGAGTTTATTCAATCAAGGAAGCTTTATTATGAAGTTGTGAAATTCTGGTAATCTCTTTATCCCTAGGTCTTTATTGATACTCTTGTGCTTCATCCCATGATCTATGTTTGATTTTACGATCCTGATCAACTTGTTTGATTGACTTAGATCTATTGTTTGATTTAGGATTGGTTGTTGTCTATGCATCTCTCCTATTTCTCGAAACAACTCTATTCTAGGACCGTGGACTAGTTTAGGGAAGAGTATTCAATGGTTAAGTTGTGCATGAGACTCGTAGCTTCATTGCATGATTTGATTTCCTAATATCTCTGTGCTCTATGCTAATTCTAGGTTAAGCGTCATTGCCTAGGGTTATAGAATTGCTTGGACCGTGGACTTGCGATTGCTAAAGATTGGGATTGGAATTGACCTAGGCATATAAAGAGGTGGATGAATTCATGATCAACGGATTAATAAAGTGGAATTGATTGGATAAACTCTACTTGATAACCTTTGATTGAAACCGACTTTCAAAACCCCTTCCGATTACTTGCATGAAAACCATAAAATCTGAATAAAACTGATTCCTTTGGGTTCGACCCCTTGCTTGCCTACTATACTGTCGTTTGCATGTTTGGGATTTATTTTTGATAAGGGAACAACGACTTTGCCCGAGTCAAATTTCGGCGCCGTTGCCGGGGAATCCTTTTTCTTGTTTTGATTTCGTGCGTTTTCGCGTTCTGCGCTCAAACCGCGCCCGCGGCCCCCTCGGCGCGTCCGCGGTTCGTGCGCAGAACCATCCTTTGGGTGCGGGCCTAACACATGGTCCGTACCCGGTCTACTAATACTTCTCCTGTTCGTTTTGATCCAGAAATTGACAGGACTCTTCGGAAGATAAGGAGTGCCCCCAGAGTGTCTACTTCCTACAATCTTCTTGAATCTCTTTCTCTCTCTGATTCTGAACCAGAAGGCGCCATGGCGGAACAAACTATTCGCCAACTCACAGCGCCCGATCTCCAGCAACAGCAGCTCGCTGTTCAATTCCCCGAACTCGGGGAGGGTGTGAAGTTCGAACTGAAGTCTGGCCTCATCCACCACTTGCCCAAATTTCACGGGTTGAGCGGTGAGGACCCGAACAAGCATCTCACTGAATTCCACGCGGTGCGCGTGAGTATGAAGCCCACTGACATAACGGAGGATCAAATCAAGCTCCGGGCTTTCCCCTTCTCTCTTGAGGACACCGCCAAGGACTAGCTCCTTTATTTGGTGCCGGGTTCCATCACTACTTGGGCGGACATGAAGAAGGCGTTTCTTGAAAAGTACTTCCCCGCTTCCAAACAAACATCTATTAAGAAGCAGCTCAGCAGTTTGGAGCAAGGGGAAGACGAGAACCTCTATGACTACTTTGAGCGCTACAAGAGGCTCATCGCGAGTTGTCCTTACCATGGCTACCAGGCCAAGGATCTTATTTTCTACATCATTGAGGGACTCTGTGACAATGATAAGAGGCTCGTGAATGCATCTTGTGGGGGTAGTTACGAGACCTTGACCCCCGCTGCAGCTTTTCAGAAAGTTGAGATCTTGGCGGAACAAGCCCGCAATCAGAGGTCCAGGACCAATGTGAGGTCCGTTAATGTGGTGAATGAGTCCCTGAATGCCGAAGTAAGGGAGCTCAAGGATCTTATGAAGCAGCTGCTCACAAAGAATACGACCTAGCAAGTTAACGCTTGCGGTCTCTGTTATGATGCAAGCCACCACACAGATCAGTGCCCTACCATTCAAGAGACCGAGGAGTCGGTAAATGCTATTGGCAATTATGGTGCGCCCCGGCCCCGGAATGATCCTTACTCTAAGACCTACAATCCGGGGTGGGCAAATCATCCTAATCTAAGGTGGAGCAATCAGCAGCAGCAAGATCCACCACAACAGCAGCAGCAGTACGCTCCTCAGGGCCAGCAACAACAGTTTCGATCCAATAACTATGCCCCGAGAGCACCTGCTCCGTCTCAAAATGATGCTATTACCGCCCTCTTGAAGGAGAACCAAGAGACGAGAGCTGCTGTAAAGAATCTTGAGACTCAGCTGAGCCAACTTGCCACCATGATCAATAGGCTTGAGTCTAAGGATTCCGGGAAACTTCTCTCTCAACCGCTCAATCACAAGGAGAATGTGAGTGCCATAAATTTGAGAAGCGGTAAAGTATTGGCAAGTCGGGAATCACCCACTGGTGACGAGCCGCGACCGCGTTCCCCTGGCCGCGACCGCGCCGGGGCGGCAGAGCATGAAGACCAAGTCTTTGTTGGAATTCCACGCCCGCGCTCTCCTCTCCGCGCCCGCGAAATTCCAACAGAGGACTCGGACCACGAGAGGCGTAACGAGCCGCGACCGCGGAGTCCGGACCGCTCCCGCGGTAAGGAGGCTGAGCGAAACTTCGAGGCTTTACTCGATTATGCTTTCAAGAATTATTCACCTCTACGCCCGAGCTCTCCTAGACGGAACCGCGCCCCAGCAGCAGAGGAGGACGATGGTTATGTGGCTCAACCCCTTCCACCGTTGAATTCTCTCAAGCCCTCTCCTCTATTCCCCGATGCTCTCAAGGACACAAGGAAGCCGGCACATGACAAGGAACTCTTCGAGACCTTCGCCAATTGTCGGGTAAATGTTTCTCTCCTCAATCTCATCCAAAGTGTCCCTCGTTTTGCTAAATTCATGAAAGCGCTATGCACCATAAAAAGAAAGAATAGGACTAGTCCTAAGATTGAAAAGGTAGCTCTAGTTGAAAAGACGCAAGATAGCAAAATTGAGACTTGTAATTCCCTACTCCAAAAGCAATTACGTAAAAAATGTTCAGACCCAGGAAGATTCACCGTCCGATCCCTATCACTATTGGAGAAACTAAAATTGAGCGTGCTATGCTAGATTTAGGTGCCTCCATTAATGTTCTTCCAGCTTGCATGTATGATAGGTTAGGCCTTGGTCCTTTAAAGGAATCTAATATTGTTATTGAGTTGGCTGACCATTCTAATGTGCGCCCGAAAGGGTTAGTTGAGGACGTTCTAGTGCAGGTGCAGGGTTTGATCTTTCTTGCAGATTTTTATGTGATGGAGATAGGCGAAGGGCGGTACGACCCGGTTCTCTTACTAGGTCGCCCATTCATGAAAAACGCCAACACGGTCATCGACGTTGCCAATGGATCTCTTTCCATATCTCATGGTGGCAACATGGTCCGAATTGATGTTGATGAGGACCCATATTGATCGTATCCACGTCGAGCCAACGACGTTAAACAAAAGCGCAACCCAAGGATTAGTTAGATTGTTTTTCTATTCCTAGCTTAGGATTTGCTTGTGTTTTTAGCTAACATGCAGGTACTAGGTCCGAAAGGACATGCCTGGCGTGAAACCGCGCCCGCGGTGGATCGTCAGCGCGCCCCGACGAACAGGTACTAGCCCGTGCTCGCGGCAACCATACTGCGTCTCGGTTTTAGCTCGTTTTCTTTGTTAAAAAAAAGAGAGAGACAAGAAGAGGACTTCTTGGTCCCATTCTACCTCTATATTTTCCATCCATCTATATTCACTCTATCCATCTTCTATCTTTCCACCTTCTATTTCTTGTCTTTTCATTCACCATTGTACTTTCCATTCTTTGGCTATGTGTAAAAGCCTAAGTATGGGGGAGCTTTGTTTCCCCGGGATTGCATCTCCACGGCTCGAGTACAAGTATTGATCCATCTTCTAAGAGACAAGTCAAGATACGAAGGTTGCATACACATTCCTTTGCTCGAGACGAAGTCGAGACTATGCTCCTGCTCTTATCCCGCGCCCGCGCTACATCAGCCGCGCCCGCGGTGAACACCCGAGGAAGACTTCGCTCTCTGCCGAGATTCCGCGCCCGCGCCCCTAGTGCCGCGCCCGTGGTGAGCCTGCAGAATGGAATTCCGAAGTACATTATTCTTACCACCTATGAAGAGTTCTTCCATTCCATCTCTCTTCATTCGATTGTGAGTCTTCTGATATACCTTTCTCCTTGCTTCTATCCTTTCTCTTTGCTTCATTGAGGACAATGAAGGATTTAAGTATGGGGGAAGGAGTACTCGCATTCGCTTATCCTAGTTAGCTTAGCTAGAGATTTGCTTCAGGTTTTTGATTTTCTTCTTTTCATGGAGCACTTGCACCATACTTTTTGCATAATAAAGAAAGAAAGAAAAGAAAAAGATAGAAAGAGCCATAAAAATTGAAAAAAAGGCATATAAATCCTGGGATGAGTCGAAAACCCGAAAGGGCGGCTCAGGTAATAAGCAAGTAACCCGGACCAGCATTAGGCTGGGGTAAAAAGAGGTTTATGAGAGTTATGAGTATTTGTGAGCACACCTGATAGGCACATGTTAGGTAGTGTTTTAGGGCATGTTTAGTTAGGATTTTCATGGTTTTTGGTTTAGTTTTAGTTAGTTTTGCTAGTTTTGTAGTTTGTTCGAAAGATTCGGATATCTACACTTTTGTTGTGGTTTTAAATTGTAGATGTGAAGACAATAAGTGTAGAGGAGGTGAAGCCAAAGCATTGGAGAAGGCAACAAGAGACCCAAGCTATGAGATTAGCCTAAGAGGTGATGGGAAAAGCACACTTGGATCCGGACTATGTATTGGAGTTGTTGTTTCGACATCTCTTGCTTGCAAGGGCTGGATTGGGAGCTACGATGGTCGGATTGAGTTGATTTTGGTATCTTTGGAAAGCTAACTCGAAGAGATATAACTCATATTTTTACTCCGAGTCCAACTTCCAACTCTAAGTGTGTCCAAACGGCATCTGAAGTGTCACTTGTCGACCAGTGCGTGAAACGCGGGCAGGTGCAATGAAAACGCGGCCGCGTCTCGTGGTTTCAGACCGCGTTTCGGGCTTTTACTCTCTGTGGTGAAAGCGCGGGCAAAGCATCGAAAACTCGACCGAGTTTTGGGGTTCCATCCCGAGTTTTCGCCCGTGTCAGAGTTAAAACGAGATTTTGTACGAGATATTTTTGGGCCCTTTTGGGTTATGTTTTTAGATATATTTTTGGAAGACATATTATATAGTTAGCCCTAGTTCTAGGTTTGATTAATCTTTGAATCTTTGTTTGGTTATTGGAGACTTGGAGAACAAGAACCCTATGGGAAACTTTGTAAGCTTTTCAATGTCTTTGAGTAGCTAAATTCCTTTTGCTTGACTAGTTAATTGAAGTTGTGAATGAAGAATTATTGTGAGATTTGATTGTTCTTAATTTCCCTTGACTAGATTGTTTTCTCTATGCTTAATTGAATAAGTTTGATTTAGGGTTTTATTAGATTGGTGTTGAAGGGTTTCTTGAACAAATAAATTTGTAATCAAGGCCCCGCTGCGTGTAGCGAAGTCAGGATCGTCCACGGGAGTGAGGACAGTGCTAAGTTTAATCGATAAACTACGAAAAGCAAAGAAAACAAGGGCAGAACAACTCAGGCTCGACCCAAAGAGGGTCGATCTCGACCCTAGGGAGGTCGATCCTGAGAGCAGAACACACGAACACACACAATCACACAATCACACAAGCAATGGCTCGAACACGACGAAGGGAGTCAGGATCAAAGCAGAAACACGAATTTCAATCAATAAAAAGGGCAAATCCTAGGGCTAGGGCTACCACAACAACAACCATACATGCTTTCAACAAGAATTCACAACTATCATGCCATCTAGATCATAGAAAAGTTAACTTTCGCAAACAATTCAAGTTATTCAATCAACTTTCGCAAATCAAACAACTTTCCACCTATCCTTCAACCTAGGAATATCAACTTTCGCAAATAATCCTATTAGATGTAATCAAGCAACTAGCTTTTCACTTTCGCTAGGGTTAATCACAAGACATGCCTCAATTTTCACCAAGGATTAAGCATAAGATAGGTTAGATATGATCATCAAGCATACAAGTCATGAATTCAAGTTTTAAACATGCATGATTGTGTTGGGTTTTTGCCCAACCCTAGAACTTAAGAAGACTACTCACACATGGCAAGAAGAGAAGAGGAAGAAGAATAAGAAGACATGATCAAAACCAAACTAAAATTCAAATTAAACAAAGAACAAATCTTACAAATTCTCAAACTTGCTCTCCAAGTTTCCTTCCTAACTCTCCAAGTCTTGATGATTGATTGATTGAATGAATAAAAACTATA
Source organism: Polygonum maritimum (assembly GCA_963924305.1). NCBI lineage: Eukaryota > Viridiplantae > Streptophyta > Magnoliopsida > Caryophyllales > Polygonaceae > Polygonum > Polygonum maritimum. The sequence continues at coordinate 36,174,526 of OZ002728.1, forward strand.
GGTTCCACCTCCTTTTATAGACAAAAAGGAGTCCTAATCTAGCTAGGAAACACAAACAAAACACCTTCCTAAAATACAGATTTGGAAACTTCAACATGTAAATCCGGATAGGTGAAGGTCGGCCACGAGGTTCGACCCTCTTAGGGTCGATATCGACCCCCTCAGGGTCGATCCTGAGTCTTGTTTTCCTTGCGCTCCAAGTTTGGTAAAGTGGCTCGAGCTCGACCTCCTTGGGCTCGATCTTGGGAGTTTTTCCTTGACTTTTCTTCTTGCTTTGGCTTCTCTTTAGCTCTTCTTCTTGACTCTTCCACTTGAAATCTTCCTCCTAGCTCGTCCATCCTCTCCTAGCCTCGCTCCAAACTCGTCTTCAAGCTTCAAAATACCTACAAAACGACACAAATATGCATAGTCTCCGAATCTCAAGGAAATACGAAAACTTATGCAAAAAGACTCAAAAACACAAGACTCAAGCACAAACACCACCAAATCTAACCTATCTAGACCCTAAAAATCTACCTAAATACGCGGACATCAATTGGCCATCTAATTAAATCTCTAGGTTGAATTACAACTAGATCTTTCTAATTACCGGTCGGTGTTAATTAGATCATAAGTAGAACCTTTAATCAATCTAGGACTGGTAGGACTAATTGATTAGAGAAGAGAATTCAATAGCATGTTATTTGGATGTCTGGTTGCTCTGAATGCATGTTTCTATTGATACTTGGAATTTAATGCTGTTGTCAAGTTGAATCTAGGAGGTCTCCTAGGTTATTTGATAATTAGGGTTGTTAGTACCGGTCGGGCTAATAGCTAGAATTGAAGTAGGATTAATAATTCTATGAAGTTGGGTTATTAGCATTCCGCAATAGATTGGTCAAGGTAAAAAGAGAATCTTGATAATCAATGATCTATAATCAAGTTCACAATGGATGTTAACTAGTTGAGCATACTTCTCTTATATTTGATAAGTCAATCTTAGTCTTGCAGGTTTAGTTTTGATAGTTATTAGAATCACATTCAAAACCCCCTTTTTCCCTGAGTAGCGTAGCAATAAACACTGAAAACCTGAGTCTCTGTGGGATCGACCCTTACTTCCCTACTACATTAGTTGGGTTGTTTGGATTATTTTGATAGGTATTAACACGACTAAAATACCGCTTATTGTTGGATCGTTAGTACTGAGGAACGCTCTTTACTTTGGTAAAGGCGTCCTTTGGTCAGGCGTCCCTACGAGGTGTAGGGGCGTCCTTGATGTATGCAGCGGAATAAAGTACTAAACAGGTAATAAATGAACGCAGTGAATTATAGAGGAACCACTCAAGACCAAGTAGTCCTTGAGTGTAAACCTCTACCTCCTTGGAGGATTTTTGAATAGTTCTTTCCTTTATATTGAACGTTCTTACAGTTGTACTGGCGAGTCTTTACAGTTCTCTGACACTTAGCTTTTCCCTAAGTTCACTTGTAAAGGACTCCTTTAAGCCTACAACTAAAGCTTGTTCAATCTACTAAAGGACTCTATTCCTACGTTCTGCAGTACTTCGCGGAACGTTCTCTCTCTCTTTTTGGTTTCTCTGATTACAAACTGTTTTGTGGTTGGGGTACAAAATCTCACTCGATCTAACACAAGTTCTAGCACTGTTCTAGAGTTCTTGAGTTAGTTCTTCGTGTTCTTGAGTGAGTCGCTTTCCTTTGATTATCTCTGAATATTCTCTGAAAGCGTTAGCGTCACAATAAATGCCTTGGAGCTATTTATAGGACTTGGGAAGGGCGTCTTTTCACTGGGACGATCATGCCCTTCGTGGACGTGGCTACAGGATCTTCCTCCACGTAGTAGGGCGGTGATGAGGAAGCTTCCTGTATCCAGCTGTGTATGATGAACTCCGCTACTGGATCGGCCGCCACGTGTTGATGGACTCTACAACAGGATCGTCCGCCACGTAGTGTTGGACTCCGCTATAGGATCGGTCTCCACGTGTCCTTGGATGATCAAACATTGTCGAGTGATGTCATCCTGTCGGCTAGTGAGTAAGGACTCCTTTCTTGCGTTCCTACTTGCTTGGGACTCCGTCCTTGCTCAAGTAGTCTCTAGCTGGTCCTTACTTCCTGTCAGCTAGCGTCCCTAAGCTTATGGGACGCCCATTCACACTTGTTGTCCTTTTGGTCACTGGCGTTCCTGAACACTTGGACAACTTTATTAGAATCAAAGTGAGTTTGTCATATCAAAACTAAGGGACGGTTGTGTGGTACACTAACAAGTACGCAAGCGTCGTTGATAGCGTCCCAACACTTATCAAATTGGCGCCGTTGCCGGGGACTCGGCTGTTTTCTTGTGTTAATTGTTTTGTTACTCTTGTGTGGACCTAGCTTACGGTCCACACCCGTGCTACTAGTCTATGGCTTTGTTCGAATGTAAACAGTTTCAGGATGAGAAATTTCATTGGTACTTCGTTAGATTCCAAGATTATATGGATGGACTTGGTGCTCAAGGACTTCATATTGATATTGGAAGTTTTTGCATGGGCATTATTGAGGGTATGAATCATGAAACTCTAGAGTTGGCCGAATACATGAGCAATGGACGAATTTTATGTATGGAACCTATGGAGTGCTGGAATTTTCTTTGTTATATGGGCCGTCAGTGTTTATTGGTCAAATCATCTTCATCAACACTCCAATCAGATGGGGCTCCTGACATTTCAAGAGCCCCTGAATTGGATACTCAAATCCATGTGAAGGAGCAATTCCCTACACATGAGTTGGGTAAAGATGGTGACTTTAATGTTCCATGTGATACTACTCATCTCGAGGAGACCATAGATAAGCATTGTGGAGTCTATATTGCTAAGGAAGAGGCCACCGAACTCAATGAGCCGATTGCATTCCTTCCCATCGCTAATTCATCCGAAGAACCAGGTTTGCAGTATAATGAAAAATCTAGGAATTTCTCGGAGTTCATCTTGGGTGAAAGTGGTAATACTGGTAAGAGCTTTGATCCATTTAGTAATTATTTCGAAAAGCCACCACTTTTACTGTTTTGGTTTGAGCATATGCCATGTCATGATGATTGGTCACACAAGTTTGACAAGTTGAAACGTTGTTTGAATGGTATGTTAAGTTGTTTCACTCTATGCTTGTGTTACTTATGTTTTTGTGAGATGAGTTCACAGACTTTTGACAGGTTATTAAGGGCTTTGACAATGTCTGATCCTATGAAATTGTGCTCTCGTCAAGCTAAAGACGTAAAATAAGCGCTTCTTGGGAGGCAACCCAAGCGATTAGGATAGTTCTTTTGATTCTTAGTATATATTAGTTTAGTATAGTTGTGTTTTTGTTTGCTTTTGTTTTTGTTTCTAGTTAGCCCGGCGTACAGGTCTTGTAACTCGGGTTGCACATGCCATAGCTCCGCCACCGAGTGCTTATCTCCACCACCTCGGGATCCGGATTAGTAGATGACTTGGTTAGTTTTTCGTTTCTCTTTACTTTTACTTTACATTGGGGACAATGTAAAATTTAAGCATGGGGGAAGGGATTTCTTGCTTAGTCTTAGATTGCATACATATAGTTGCATTTGCATGTTTAATTTTTGTTTACATTGATTAAAATTTTGAAAAAAAAATTACAAAAAAAATGAAAATTTGAAAAATCACAAAAATATTGCATTTTAGGATCCAAATTTCCGTACTTGACCATTTGTCTCTCTAAGTTAAGAGTATTATCTAACCCATGACTTGCTTGTTTGGTTGAAGTTTCCTTAGATTGAAGCATGATTCTTTAAGTTATTAATCTTGATTATAGGATTGAGCATGCATAAGAAGTTGAAATTTTGAATTGTTTATGAAGTTCTAGACATATATGCCATGTGAGATTATTTTGAGCCTTTATTGCATATTTGCATATTTTTCTTGAGTGTATCGCTTTGATTGCTAGCTCTAGAACTTGCGTTTAGATATCTTTTTCAAGGCTACATTACATGATTTAAATGCATGACATTAAAATGATTGAGGCATGTTCATTAGCTCATATTATCCGTATCTACCTTGCATTATTCCTTTGTCTTGTTAACCCCTGTTTTTGAGCCTATTAGCCTTATTTTGAAGCTCCACAAAAATAACTCCTAGCCGTTATAAGCTTGACCCATCCGGGAATTAGGATTTAGCTAGAGTTGTTCTTTGTGGTATTATGAGAATGGTTTGAAAAGAAAGAAAAGGAAAAATGTTGGGTTTGAAAAGAAAAGGAAAAGATAAGGAGTTGAAAAAGAAAAAAAAAATTACTTAAGAAAGAAAAAAAAAGTGAAAAAAAAAGAAAGAAAAATATGAGAGAATGGATGAAGTGTTGAAAGAAAAGTGATGGAAAAGTGGTGAAATAAGTGGTGGAAGTAGAAAGTTGACAGTGGTTTTTTGTGATTTGGGTTTTTGTGCACACTAGTTCCCGGATTTTTCGCACCACATGACCAAATATTTCCCTACCTACTTGTTTCTACCTTGGCCCCATTACAACCCTTAAAAGTCCTCATGATTTTTGTTGTGTGTTTAGTCATTCGTAGTGGAGATTTAGAACAATGATGCAAGCTTATGGTAGTCTAGCTTTCAAAGTTGATTTTGAGTGAAACACATCCCTTAAACACTTGAGTGAAGAGTGCAAAACACATTATCTTGGTGAGGTGTGGAATGGATGAATGATTTGATTTTGAAAGCTTCTAGTCCATGTATGTGATGATGTCTTGGTTAAGGTTTAGCTTAAGTGATGAAATGTGGATTGATATTGAGATGGATGCTTGACTTGCTAGTTGTGGTGTGACTTTGATTTTATTTCTTGCTTGAGGACAGGCAAGGTTCAAGCATGGGGAATTCCTATTGAAAAATGAAAAGAGTGGTTAGGTGAAAACCCGAAAGGGCGCCTAAGCAGAATTGAGTGGTAAAATATGAGTGTTTTAGGATCATTCTTGCTTGGGGACTTTGGGGCTTACATGTTAGATTTGGGTAGATCCTAGGTTGCTCTCTTTCATCTTTTTAGAGCTTGAGTGTTATATCATGTTGTGAGGTGTGTGTTTGAGCATCATTGTTTTATGCCCATGATTTCTCTATATTCTGGGTTCGGGTTGTGAGCTGAGTGTTTTTTATCTTCCCTTGTATTTCCTGAGATCTTAGATGTGCTGCCTTGTTATATTTGTTTTGAGCTTACTCTAGGACGAGCAAGATCTAAGTATGGGGGAATTTGATTCAGGCTATTTTGTATAGGATAACTCTTGTATTTTGAGATGATTTAGAGAGTGTTTAGGTTAATTTTGAGCGTTATTGTAATATGAAGACCGAAGACACAAAGAATGAAGAATCAAGAGTTAAAGAGCTTAAAGACGAAGATTCGCCACTGCATGGATATCGCAGTCGCGTTGTCTATGACGCGGGCGTGGTGGTGTGAAGGAGCGAACCAACCAAGACCATGAAGGCCGCGGTCGCGCTGTCTGTGGCGCGGTCGCGGTAGAAGCCGACTCAGCCCTTGACCGAAGAAGACCGCCGCGGGCGCGGTGGTGGTGCCGCGGTCGCGGTGTGACCGACTTTCACGCGGACGAGATTTCACCGTTTCTATCTTGTTTCCTTTCTTATCTTTCGGTTTCCTATCTTATTTAGTCCGAAAAGGTAGATCTTTGGGGCTATATAAGGGGACCTTTCTAGGTTTTTAGGATATCCAACTTACTTGTCAATCAACTTTCTCTCAATAAAGATTAGAGTTTTCTTTGTAATGGAGAACTAACTCTCCTCTTGAGTTTATTCAATCAAAGAAGCTTTATTATGAAGTTGTGAAATTCTGGTAATCTCTTTATCCCTAGGTCTTTATTGATACTCTTGTGCTTCATCCCATGATCTATGTTTGATTTTACGAGCCTGATCAACTTGTTTGATTGACTTAGATCTATTGTTTGATTTAGGATTGGTTGTTGTCTATGCATCTTTCCTATTTCTCAAAACAACTCTATTCTAGGACCGTGGACTAGTTTAGGGAAGAGTATTCAATGGTTAAGTTGTGCATGAGACTCGTAGCTTGATTGCATGATTTGATTTCCTAATATCCCTGTGCTTTATGCGAATTCTAGGTTAATCGTCCTTGCCTAGGGTTATAGAATTGCTTGGACCGTGGACTTGCGATTGCTAAAGATTGGGATTGGAATTGACCTAGGCATATAAAGAGGTGGATGAATTCATGATCATCGGATTAATAAAGTGGAATTGATTGGATAAACTCTACTTGATAACCTTTGATTGAAACCGACTTTCAAAACCCCTTCTGATTACTTGCATGAAAACCATAAAATCTGAATAAAACTGATTCCTTTGGGTTCGACCCCTTGCTTGCCTACTATATTGTCGTTTGCATGTTTGGGATTTATTTTTGATAAGGGAACAACGACTTTGCCCGAGTCACTTTTCTCCAAGGAACTCTAGCTGATTGACCACCGATTGGAATCTTGAGTGGTACTCATGGAGGGACTCATTCTTCCCTTGGAATAGATTCTCATATTCTCGCTCAAGGGTTATAATTCTGTCCTTTTTGACATCATCATTCCCTTGATGGAGACGTTTGAGAGCATCCCAGATATCCTTAGCAATGTCATAGCCTATGACTTTCTTGATCTCACTGCTAGTAAGTGCATGGTGAAGAACCTTCTTGGCACGTTCATTCTTTTCAAGCTTCTTGAAGTCAGCGTCGTCATACTCCGTGAATTCCTTCACTTTGCCATCAGGTTTGAGGAATTTCTCAGGACCAATGGAAATTACTTTCCAAAGTTGTCCATCCAAAGAGCAAATGTGGGTTTGCAATTGTTTTACCCACCAATCATACTCTCCGGGCTTGAGAACTGGAGGTTTCCAGAAGGAGTCATTGATAGCGGTGTTGGTGGTAGACATCTTTCCTGCAAAGTACTAGAAAAATCTAGAGCCAAAGCTCTGATACCAATTGTAGGATCTGCGTTAGTACTTCAGAGGTCGTCGACACCTACGATGTCGTCGACCAGGGTTAACAACTAGTGTTAGGCAGCGGAATAAAGACACAAGAAAGATTGATACGTTACCACTTTGAACACAAGGAGTTATAGTGGAAAACTCTCTACAAACCAACTAGTTTGTATAGAGAAAAACCACTTGCCTTCCAAGCTTCAACTTAGAAGGACTTGAAGAGCACTTCGCTCGCTTGTATTGCTTTCTCGGATTACAAAGGTGTTCCTACTCCTAGATGTGAATCCCACACACTCTAGCAAGTACTCTTGCCTTATTTCAATGCTCACTCAATACAATCTCGCTCAACACTCAACCTCCTAACATCGAATCCCACGATCTCACTCAACACTCGCTCACAATTACAATGTTTGCACTCTCCTCCTTAGTTCTACCAATAAGCTCACGAAACTATATAAAGAGAACTAAGAATATTACTGCACGATTCAGCCAAATCGACTAAGACATGAATCGTACACAATCTCTACACGATCTTTCCTAAAATAAAATCCTAAGCCATGATAAAATCATCTTCAATATCTTCCTTGATCTCTTGATGATTTTCCATCTTTATGATCTTGTCCTTGCCTTAAACGAACTGTTGAATATGCTGGACGTGATTTCCATACAAGAAAAACACGCTGTTTCCTTTTCTAAATTTCCGCACGCGCTTCGCTTTTGGAAACTGAGGTCGGCGACCTCTCGGCAACCTCTTCGGTTTGGAACCATCAAAACACAAACTCGGTTTTCTAACAACAACTCTTTTCTTAGCATGGTGGAATAACGAGTCCAGTGCCTATGATACTCGTGGTAGTCACACAACTTGGTGGTATCTCTATCGGCCTTTGGAGCCTTATCCTTTCTTGGCCACCTCACGTATTCCCCAAGCCTGGTGATATTTCGTAGGAGTTTGTCCGCAGAGATGTTGAGCTTAAGGGAGTCTAGCGAAGGTGGTGGTGATGTCGCAAGACTAAATTAAGACTTTTTCGCGGTCGAAATGGTTTCAGGTTTTCTTTGGTGGATCTTTGGGACTTCAGAAGTACCCTGTTGAGATCGTTGGATTGCTTTCGACTAGAGGTGGACGGAGAGCAGATAGTATCCGAATGATCCGCAAAGGACTGAATGCTCCAACGTGGGAGACTAGTGAATCAAGTCAGGGCTGGCCCTGTTAGGGTTGTGCCGAACCCTTTGTTCATCATAGCTTCTTTGGAATGGTAGGGGACTGCGCTTGCCATCATCTTCTGCTTGTATATTGCCACGTGTTCGTGAGGATATGTGGTCCCGTTGTACGTGGGCTTACTTGGAATGGAGATTCTTTGGAGTTTCTTTAGAGTTTCTTTGAAGCCGTCTGATGCTTCAGGTTTCATGGCCTGTAGTTCCTGGTGATTTGATTAACTATGACGCTTATTTGCTCAGTGTTTGAGCCAAAATTTAACAAAGGAAACTTTGGCCTAGATCGGGCCTGACCGAGATGAATCACGAAGAACAAACTTGATGCTAAAAGCTATGAATCGTATTGATTACTTGAATGAATGTGCCAAAAAGCGTAACCTTCTTCTAGGGCTTACAATTGATTTATATAGTACCCTAGAAGATCGATCTATCTTATAAAGAAGATAAGATAATATAGGACTTCGTCTGATCCTAATCCCAACGACATGATTTAACCGAAAATCTATCTTATATCTTTAACTCTATCTTGTTCGACCGACTTGCCTTTCCGTCGTTCCTCGCTGTGCTTCGAAGAAGTATCAAAGAAGTACTAATCAGGTCTCAATACTTCTTTGAAGAAAAACCGGATCCAACAATACCCCTAAATGTAGCGTCCGAAATTTGAACTTCAAATTTTGAACGGTGCATTTATGTGATTTGACGTTAGGGTCAATCTTGATTTTCGGGATTTTGCAGAACCCCTCTTAAACCCCTTTCTTCATCATTGCCTCGTCTCTTCGTTCCTATCTTCATTTGCTTTCTTCTTCTTCCTCATCCGTCTTTCGTTCTTGAACTCTCTAGGTATTTCCTTCTCTCCTCTGCTTCTTGCTTCCCTTTCTTGCTTATCATGGCTCCGAGATCCCCTTTCACTTCCTCAAAGTCCCTCAGCGAGGAAGACCTCCTTCCTTGCTCGATGACCCGAGATGAAATCGCGGATTGGGTCGCTTTTGGGGGTTTCCCCAGGGGAACCCGCTTCCATGCCCCAACGATCGAAAGAATCGATTGGGTCCATAGGGGTTGGGTTTGTTTCCTGGATTACCCGTTTACCCTAGGTCTGAAGTTCCCTTTTTCCGATTTCATTCGCGAATTCATTAGCTCCTTAAAAGTTTCTCCTTCTCAAATTCTTCTCACGACGTGGCGCACGCTCGCTCGAATTAATGAGCTTGCTGCGCAACGTGGGCTTAAGATGACTATGGGCGAGCTCGTTCTTGCTTACAAGACCGTCCCACAGAGAGCCGGTCGCATTACCCTTCACGCTAGGAATGTCAAAAACCCTCTAATTCCCAAAACCAAAATGCTTTCCCAGAGTCCGCAGGCTCGATTCTTCTTCATTGAGTTAGATCTTTAAGGGGCTTAGATGAGAACGTGTTAGCGGTCTTTCGAGATGGATGGAATACATCTCGTAAGGCTCTAAGCTTTTACTTGCTATTACTTTTCCCTACTCGTACTAAGCTTTTTGCTGATGTTGTGTTCTTCTATGTGCAGTTCCAATTGGGATAAATTCCAGGCGCACTGATACTGGTGTTTGTAGGCGATTGCTAAATATCAAGACTGAGAAACGTAAACCCAAGAAGATCCGTCCCGAGCCTGAAGTCTCTGCAGAGGAAGTGGAGGAATTGGAACTCGAAGAGAACGAAACCGAGACGGACAAGACCCCAACATCCTCTGATATGGCTAGCTCTTCCGGAAAGAAATCAAGTTCGATTTTATTTTCTGTATCTGTCAGCCTTCGTTTCGTTGTGGTTTAGCATCGCTGATTATTAGCTGTGTGTAGGTTGCAAGACCGATACATCCGCCGCCGGGATGGTTAAGAGGCTGAGATCGAGTGGCATCAAAGCTATGACTCCTCCGACCCCTTCTGTGGACTCCAAGAAGTCCCAATCTTTGAAGCGAAAAAGAATTGAAGATACTCCGACCCCTGCCACCAAAAAGAGAGAGCACAAGGACCTTCTAAGTGTTTTTGGCGATAAACTGTCTCCCAACGTTAAGTCAGAGTTTCAGTCCTTGACCCTCGACGCTACTTTTAGTCATGTGGGTGTTGGGCCCAGATTTTCCCCGATGAAGTATTGATACCCGGTCGTGACTTTTACAGTACTTCTTCAAAGCACAGCGAGGGACGGCAAGGACCGAAGTCGGTTCAACAAGATAGAGTTAAAGATATAAGATTAATCTCTTCAAGATATTCCGTTAGGATCATGATTAGCTAGAATCTTGTATTTTCTTATCTTTTTCTATAAGATAGATTGATCCTAAAGGGCACTATATAAACCGATTGTAAGCCCTAGGGCAGGATTATGCTGTTTTACGCATTCAATCACACTTCAAGAGCTTTTACGTCTTTCGTCTTCTTTGTGATTCTCCACGATCAGGCCCGATTTAGGCCATAATCCCTTTGGGAGAATTTTGGCTCAAACAGTTTAGCGCCCACCGTGGGGCCGTGATCGGAACAATCACGCGAAAGACACACTGACTCAAGCTCCCCGCGACGATGTCAGGCGATGGAAACGAGTCACCAAAAACTCCCCTTGCCGACCACAGCAAGGATCCCGTGCTCCCTGAAAACCGGTCGCAAGACGAGGAGATGACTGACCTCAGGGAACGGATGCAACTCCTTCAAAAGGAGCTGAGCGACCAGAAAAGCTTCTACGACGCCCATGTGGAACGCCTCACGCGAGAAAACAGTCAGTTGAAGCATCAATACGAGGTTAACGCCACGGGCCGTCGGTCCCTCCGTGTCAATCGCCGCACTGACGGCATAGTGAGAAGGCTCGACTTTGGAGCAGGAGAAGGAACCTCCAAAGGGGGCAAAACTCTGGACACACGTGACAAGACACCAGTGTTACCAGAAGATGCCCTAGAAGCTTTCGCTCGACACCGCCGCGAAGAAGTCTTCCTTGACAAAGACCCACCAAGATATCCCTGGTCAGAGGTTAGGAGACACCAAACACCACCTCGGGATGCTTGGCCGAGCAGGGGAGAGACCGATGAAGAGGATTTCGAAAGGGAGAGGCCCAGAGACCTCGATGCGGCCATAAGAAGGAAGGTAACGGAGCAGATAGGGGTCATCGCTGATCAACTCCGGATCGGTCGAAAAAGTTTCCAACCTCTCGAACCAGAAGCCCCCGATGGTTTCGACGAGCCCCCTTTCTCCCGTCGCATCACCAGAGTCGAAATACCAAAGAAATTCACCGTGCCGAACGTGACTCCATACAATGGTACCGCCGACCCTGACGAGCACGTCGCGATCTATAAGCAAAAGATGATGACGAGCGCGGTCCCGTCATACTCCAAAGAGGCAGTGATGTGCAAGGGGTTCGGCACAACTTTGACAGGTCCGGCGCTGACTTGGTTCATAAAACTGCCACGCGGTAGCATCGGTTCTTTCGCCGAACTATCGGACTCCTTCCGCACCCAGTTCGCCAGTAGCCGCAAATTCGAGAAGCAATCTAGCGACCTCTACCGGATCCGTCAGAAGCAACACGAGACTACCAGAGAATTCCTAGAACGGTTCAACCGCGAAAAATTCTCGATACAGTCTTGTGACGTTACTACCGCAGTGGAAGCATTCAGGCAAGGGATCATCCCTGATGGCGGCCTATACAAAGAACTTACCAAGCATCCCTGCTACACCTTCGAGGAGGTTCAAGCCAGGGCCCTGGCCCACGTCAGGTTAGAGGAAGACAGGACCTTGCGCAAAAGAACCTCAGAGTTTGAGAAGTACGAGAAGAGAGGCTCAACTGACGGCCGTAAAGGCTCGCTCGATCAACGAAAAGATCGTCGAGCACACCCGTATTCGCGCCCTAGCCACGGGCAGGTGAACGCGGCCAGAGCGAGACAAGAAGACGATCAATACCGCGACCCGCCGCCACCGTCATTGGAATCACTCAAACTCAACATCTCCACGGATAAGCTTCTACGGAGCATGGCAAAACAAGGAGAGTACGTGAGGTGGCCTCGGCGGGACAAAGCCCCAAAAGCAGACAAGGACACCACCAAGTGGTGCGATTACCACGAGTATCACGGCCATTGGACCCGAGACTGTATCATGCTCAGAAAGGAACTGGCTCGCCTTATTTCAGAAGGGAGGATCAAAGATGTAACACCAGATGCTCAGGTGCCCAAAGAAGTAATAGAGAATCTGCAGTCCGAGCCGAGGAGAAGGAGGGACCCCCCGACACCTGACAGAGTTGTCAATGTCATCTTAGGGGGTTCAAGCATCTGTGGCCTCACGTACTCAGCGGCGAAGCGACACGCGCGCGAAAGCAGCTTCGATCGCCCGCAACGTACCGGTGGGGGTTCATCCGGATCCGCTATTGTCTTCGACGACAGCGACGCGCTCTTCTCCGCCGAACCCCACCACGATGGCCTGGTGATCTCCCTACATATGGGGAACGTACTGATGAAAAGAATCCTAATTGACACCGGCAGCTCTACCAACCTCATGACACTCGATGCTTTGAAAGAGATGGGGTTGTCCGAGAACGACATCCACAAGCATCCGGTTCCATTGGTGGGTTTCAGCGGCGAAGTTAAACACACAGTAGGAGACATTGCTCTCACTACCTTCGCTAAAGGGATTAACATGCAAGTCAATTTCCTCGTGGTGGATTGCCCCTCTTGCTACAACGTCATCCTAGGACGCCCATGGCTGCACGACATGAAAGCCGTCGCGTCCACCTACCACCAGACGGTGAAATTCCCGACCCCCTAGGGGGTAGAAGAAATCCGTGGGGATCAACGGTTGGCTAGGGAGTGCTACAAAGCGGCCCTCAAACCAACCACCCTGAGACCGGAAGCATAGCAATTACAGAGCGTCACCCCTCCATCTGCGCAGATCGAGACCGAAGAGAAAGCGGAGGAGGTGACTCTCGAAGAAGGAAGGGTGGTGAAGATTGGAGAAAAGTTAGAACCAGCCATCAAAAAAGAATTAGTAGAATTCCTGAAAAGTCACCAAGATTGCTTCGCTTGGAGCCACGAGGATATGACAGGGATCGACCCCTCCATCATCACTCACAAGCTCAACGTCAACCCCGAATATCCTCCTGTTAAGCAGAAGAGGCGGAGTTTCGCGCCAGATCGGGTCCAAGCAATCGAAGAGGAAGTAAGGAAGTTGTTAGGAACGGGGAAGATCAAAGAGGTGAAATACCCAAATTGGCTAGCGAACGTGGTGGTGGTACCAAAGAAGAACGGAAAGTGGCGGGTGTGTGTGGACTTCACCGATCTCAACAAAGCCTGTCCCAAGGACTCATTCCCGCTGCCGCATATTGACACTATGGTAGACGCCACGGCTGGGTACGAGCTACTCACCTTCATGGACGCCTTCAGCGGCTACCACCAGATCCAAATGGAGCCCCAAGACCAAGAGAAGACCTCCTTCATCACAGGACAAGGCACCTACTGCTACCGAGTGATGCCATTGGGTCTTAGGAACGCCGGCGCAACCTACCAGCGGCTGGTCAACCGGATGTTCGAAGACCAGATTGGTAAAACTATGGAGGCATACATTGACGATATGGTGGTGAAAAGCACAGAGAAATCCCTGCATAGGGGCCACCTTGAAGAGACCTTCAAAATCCTGGAGAAGTACAACATGAAGCTAAATCCACAAAAATGCATCTTCGGGGTACAGTCTGGTACTTTCCTGGGGCATGTAGTGACCAAACGGGGGATTGAGGCTAGCCCGGACCAAGTGCGAGCAATTGCCTCCCTGAGATCCCCCCGAAGTGTGAAAGATGTACAAAAGCTAGCCGGAAAAATAGCTGCATTAAATCGGTTTATCTCCAAATCCTCGGACAGGTGTCGGCTATTCTACGAAGTCCTAAAGAAAAACAAGAATTTCCAATGGACCGAGAAGCACGAAGCTGCCTTCGAAGAACTAAAGAAATATTTCGCCAACCCCTTGCTGTTGGCCAAACCGGTCCCTGGAGAAGTCTTACAGCTCTACATAGCAGTATCAGAGAACGCCCTGAGCGGGGTACTCGTTAAGGAGGAAGAAGGCCAACAAGTACCCGTCTACTTCGTAAGCAGAACCATGGTTCCAACAGAGACACGCTACTCTCCCACGGAGAAGTTGGTGTTGGCAGTGGTAATGTGCTCGAACAAACTACGGCCGTACTTCGAGTCTCACACCATCATAGTCCTGACGAATTACTCGCTCCGACAAATCATGCAAAAGCCTGAATTCTCGGGAAGGATGGCGAAGTGGGCGATCCAGCTGAGCGGTTATGACATCAGATACGAGCCCAAAAGAGCAATCAAATCACAAGTTCTGGCTGACTTCGTTGCCGACTTCACCCCAACCCCTAAAGAAGGAGTACCCGAAGAGATCTTAACTACCTCCACCAACGGTACAGAAGGAGAATGGCTACTACACACCGACGGAGCCTCAAACATAAGAGGAGCAGGACTCGTGGTTGTTCTAAAGTCGACAAAGGGGGATCTAATAGCCCAAGTAGTAAGGTGCAACTTCGAAGCAACAAATAATGAAGCCGAGTACGAAGCACTTATATTCGGCCTAGAGCTAGCTGCCGATTTGGCTATAAAGAGAATCAAGGTACGCGCCGATTCCCTGCTCATCATGAACCAGATCTTAGGGGTCTTTGAAGCTAAGGACGACAAGATGATCAGCTACCTCGGTATAGTCAAAACATTATCCGAGAAGTTCGACCAAATTGAATTCGAGCAGATCCCTCGTGAGCTAAACGCTCCAGCCGACGCCCTAGCAGGGCTAGGATCAACCTTGGACCCCCGAGAGTTCAGCAGCGTACCGCTAGTCCACCTTCTGCAATCAGCCCTCATTGAGACATCAGCAGCGCAGAGCAAGGATTCTCCCCCGGAGACTGGGGTATCAAAGAAGTATCAAGACCCTGACGAGGCTAGAAAAGGTACCAAAGCCAGCTGGACGAAACCATACCTCGATTGGCTCGTCAAAGGAGAAGCCCCTAAGGACAATGTTGGATCGTAAGTCAGTTAATGAGGGCGTCCTTAACTGGGTTAAGGGCGTCCTTTAGTGCAGCGGAAAATAGACTTAACAGAATACAAGATAAGTGGACACGAGTATTTATAGAGGAACCCCACTAAGACCAACTAGTCTTATGGGTAAACCTCTACCTCCGTTGGAGGATTTTCAATAGCCGTCCCTTATCTTATTAAGAGCGAGTCCTTACAACTTAGGCGAGTCGTTACACTTCTCTGAGCTAAGCGTCCGTCCTTAGCCTCACTAGTAACACTCCTTTCAACCTAACAAGTAACCTAACACTCTTAGCTATAAGGAAGCTATCACTCACGTCTCTCACGGTTCGTTGTGAGAGACAAACTACAACTCTAATCTATTTGTGGTTTGTTTTGGATTTGATGTGGTTGGACTTTCTTTCTCTTGCTTCAAGCTCACTTGATCTTCTTGATCTTCGTTCGTGTTCTTGAATGCTTCGGGAGAGCTTGAGAGAAAGTCTTCAAAGTCCACTCTTGCACCCACATACCGCTATGCATACTCCTTGGAGAGTATTTATAGTGGAAGTGATTCTTGTCCTCTAGCGTCCTCTGAGACTTGGCAGGATCCTCGATCTTTGATCAACGGTGCGATGAGCGTCTTGAGGAGGTCAACTCTGTTGACGCTTGGGAAGCCTCCGCGTGGGTAGGGGACCATCGCTGGGAAAGCGACGTCTTTGGCATTGTCTACACGTGCCTAGACAAAGGAAGCTTCCTTCTGAGGACTAAGGCCGGACGATGATGTAATCATGTTGGGGCGGCCTTGATTTGAATTTGAACTTCGTCCGTATTTTGGCGCGCGTCCCTTCTTGATGAGGACTCCGTCCTATCTTGCGCAAGGACTCCGCCAATTACGTTTAGCTTTGGAAGTTCTGGTAACATGCGTCCCTACAGCATAGGGACTGCTGTTCACTTGTTGTCCTTTTCGCTCATGTGCGTCCACTGGACTTACCTGAGATCAAAACTTGGACAACTTATCAAATACATTTGAGTTTGTCATTATCAAAACAAGGGACGATTATTATTGGTTTAGATATTAACGACTGACGTCCTTAATATCGTCCCAACAATTTCCCCCTTTTTGATGATGACAAACTCTTTCAAATAATGCACACATAAGTAAAGCTTTTAGCATGAGGAACTACACTTTGATTTTCTTTTCAGCTTAGATTGGCATGCAACACATTCTTTTAAGTGCGTTCTATTTTATTCCTAACTAACGACCTTTTGACTTGGCCGAAATTCCCCCTGAACACATGCTTTCTATGATAGCTTAAGGACAATCGCATCTCTGCAAAACTATACTTCCCCCTTTTGGCATCATCGAAAAGGAGAACAAGTCGAAAAGCATGCAAGCACAAAGTCATAACTAAAGAAAGGTACGCTTAGACAAAATGAAGCACAAATGTAGTGAATGGCATTCAGAATGAGAAACGAGAACGTTCATTACAAACATTCACAATAATTGCTCAAAACGGGGACAGCGTCCCATTGTCTTAACAAAAACTCAAGAAATGATAAATTGTTTCAGGGTTAGAGAAGGGGGAGGTGATCATTTTCTGGGACGCTTGCCAAGGGCTTTGAGGTGTTGCTCCTGAAGATGGTTGTTCTGGGCAAGGAGCTCGTTATTGCGCTCAAGAAGGTCTGTGTGGACGTGAAGTGTGTCGTGAACCTGCTGAATTAGATCAATCATTATGCACTGGTTCTCGATCATCATGCCCATCAAATACTTCGTAGAGTGCCTCTCAGCCTCATCAGGGACGCTCATACCATCGAGCTCGTCCTCGTCATCAGCAGCGTCCTCAGCTGGCGTCCCAACTACTTGGACATTTTCAGCTTCGTGATCTCCTTCTCCAGGTTCAGCAGCAGCAGCAGCTTGAGCTCTTCTCTCAGCTTTGGCTTTCCTTTCAGCCTCTTTCCGTTCCTTTTCCAGTTGGCGCTTAACGGACGGAAGGGGCTCATCACACCTGAGTTTCCCAATTGGAGGGAGTGTAATTTGCCTGACGTCCCAATGAATGCCAAAGGAACGCTCTTGTTTAGGAGCATAGAGTCCCTGCTGCTTCAGAATTTGCTTGACCAAGCCGGGGAAAGGAAGAGAGTGCCTGCCTCCTGTGCACTTGCCCATGTGTTCCAAGATTACTCGGGGCAAGTTTATCGGCTTGCGTTCCAAGAAAGCGTCCAAGAGAATACTATCAGTGATCTGAACAATGGACTTCTTCTCTTGGCGGGGGACGACCATGCGCACAATGAAGTGATGCGCAAGGACGCCCGTCTTGGTGAGGCAATGAGCAACTCTGTCCTTAGCAGCTGGCTGTCTCCCATTGAATATTCTGTTGAGGATTTCATCTTGGGAGAAACGGCCAAAGTTCTTGCACGGCAGATCGTGCAGAGCATCTTGCGGAGAAGGACGCAGGCCTAGCATTCTGCGGACGGTGCCCTCAGCAACTGAGTACTCGTCCCCATCGATTTCAAAAGTCCCCTGAGGCTTCCCGTTTACTTCTGTGATTTCGAACTTTGAGTAGAAACGGTGAACCTCATCAGGGTCAACATCAGCGGCCTCAGCGCCCAAGTGCGTCCAACCCTGGAACTCAAGAAGATCCAAGAACTCTTGGCGCTGGTTCTCTGCCAGAAACTCGGCGGTGAAGAGGAGCGGCGATAGGATTTTCTTGAAGCGTTTCTGCTTGGAGCCATTGCTCACGATCACTTCATCACCAGCATCTTCTTCATCTCCATCTCCCTCCTCTTCCTCAGGTTCCTCATCCTGGGGAGGGGCGTCCTCGTCATCGGAGGCTTCGTTCCGTTGTTCTTGGAACTCAACCATTGCAGTGTCCTCAGCTGTGGACGCCTGTTCTGTGGGAGGCGCGTCCACCGCTGGAGTCCTTGCCAAGGACTCTGTGGGAACAGATGGAGGAGACGTCCCTTGAACTTGAGCAGCTTCTTCGACGGCCGGAGCAGGCGGAGGAGGAGGAGGAGGTGAAGCTCTAGGGGGAGAGGGAGAGGGAGTGCGGAGCTTAGCTTTTGGGGGAGGAGCAGAGGAGGAGCTGGGCGGAACCACTGAGATCGGTTTCACCTTGAGCGGAGCAGAGGGAGGAGGCGGCAGAGTAGCAGGGGTAGCATCCTTGGCCTGGACCTGGACTTGTGGAGCGTCCTTGGCCTGGACTTGAGGAGCGTCCTCTACCCTTGGAGGAGGAGGAGGGAGTTGACGAAGGTCCTGCATACTCGCTTGGATCGCCTTCTCAACGGCTGCTTTCTCTGCTTGCTCTTGTTCTTGGCGCGCCTTCTCCTCTTTTGCCAGTTGAATTTCGGAGAGGCGAATGGCGGCCATTTCTTCATCCGTGACGCCCTCAAGCTGAGCAGAGGTCTTGAGGCCTCGTTTTGGGGCAGGAGGGGAGGAAGGGATTGGCTTTGGTGGGGAGGAGGAAGGGCCTTTAATTTGGAGCGATTTGGACGGAGGGGGAGAGGAAGGCCTTTTCCTTTTTTGAGAAGGGACGGAGCCCGTAGGAGCCACAACAAACTCCATTATATCAGGAAGTAGTTTGGCGAGCTCGTCCACGGTTCCACCAAAGGAGTCAGAAATGATTCCTGGCCCCATGAACGGAGGGTTGGTGTGATTGGTTTCTTGAAGGCGGGGCTTGACATATGTGATCATGAAATAGTGGAGGAGGCGTTGGATTTTAGGAGGATGTTCGTGAGTGGACGCCCTAAGACAAATGTTGGCGAGCGTCCTAGGCTCCTTTTCAAGCCAGTCCTCAATGAGAGGGTCAAGGGGAGGACGGCGTTTGGGTTGAGAGGGGAGCCGGCCAATGGAGCCACTGTAAACAGAGGCTTTGGTGATATTTTCTGGCTCAGGCTTGGGTTTGAAGGGCTTCTCCAGAAATGAGAACCTCTTCGGCTGGGTTTTGGATTGAGAGCGGGATGGTTGTTTTTGTTGAGGAGGTTGGGAGCGAAGGGGTTGAGGAGGGGTGTTGGAGTGGCGGCGCTGGGTGCTTTGAGAGGAGGAATGGTGGCGAGGGGGTTCTTGTCGGCCGGAAGGTCTGCCTCTCGACTCCATTAATGACCGGCCTTTCACCGGAGGAGATCTCGAAGAGCTAGTGTTTTTCGCTGCCGACGAGGGTGAGGGATTCTTTGAGGCTCTTGTGTTGGCCATTTTTGAGATGGTTTAAATAGGGGAGGATTAGGGTTTGGAGAGAGATTTCGGGATTCGGTTGAAGATTTGGAAGATCTTTGAGATTTCTAAAAGTGTGCAAACAACAGATGAGCGAAGAAAGGTTTTCGGAGTGCACAGGTGGGTATATATAGGAAGAAGACGAAGTTGGACGGTCAGGGGTAACAGGGTCTTTACACACAGCTTCCTCCACCCGCCTTCCCACACGTGGCTTTCTTCTTTGCTAAGGAATACAGCTGTTGAGCACTGTTTGCGCATATCCCGAGATTTTCGCTGACGATTCGTTAAAACGGTTTACCTTCCCAATTTCAACCATTCAAACTTCTCACAACTGCAAAGGACTCTGACCTGATGTCCTTTCAACACACAACACTACACAACACAGAACTGAACCACGGCGTCCCATTCACTGATCGCAACCTCTGAAATTAGAACTCTATACAGACAACTCTCAGCTCTTAGCACGCGTCCCTTTGATCACTTAGAACCATTTTTGAAAATCAAGCAAGTACGTCCCGTAAAGGTGAAACAAGGAATGCTCATAGGACGCGTTTGCAAGATTCTCGGCTTGGGTAAGCTTAGAGTTCCCATCATTTCGGCTTATGATGAGGGTAGGGTGATCAAGGATACTCTTGAGATGAAAAGCGAAATGAATACCATTCAAGGACACAAGCGAATACACATATCTTAGACTAGCGTCCTTTAAAGATGACTTTAATGCATGACACACCTTAAAACAAGTTCTCAACAAGACATAGCCAATCATGGAGGGAATAATAGAACGGGACTTGGATCATTTAAAAGTTATCATCCCCAAGAGCAACCGGAGGTGCTCGTAGGGACGTCTATCAAGTGCTTTTGTGAAAATATCGGCCACTTGGTCCTCAGTCCTAACATGATCCACTCTAATTAATCCAAGTTCAACATTATCACGAAGAAAGTGATGCCTTATGTGAATATGCTTCGTCCTAGAATGATGAACGGGATTTTTGGCAATACTTATAGCACTGGTGTTGTCACACAAGATAGGGACTGTGTTGAGGGACGTACCATAATCTTCAAGTTGGTACTTGATCCATAGGACTTGTGAGCAGCACGAAGCAGCAGCAACGTACTCAGCTTCCGCGTTGATAGTGCCACGGAGTTTTGCTTTTTGGATCCCCAAGATACAAGGCATGAGCCAAGGAATTGTGCCATTCCTGAGGTGCTCTTCCTATCCACCACATGGCCAGCGTAATCTGCGTCAGAGTAAGCTACCAGGTTCAGGGACGTCCTTCTGGGATACCATAGACATAGGTTATCCCGTCCCTTGAGATATCTGAAGATTCTTTTGACCTCTTGCATATGGGACTCCTTTGGATTTGCTTGGAATCGAGGGCACAAGCATACAGCGAACATGATGTCGGGACGACTTGCCGTAAGATATAGCAAGGACCCTATCATTCCTCTGTAGAGCTTTTGATCTACACTCTTGCCTTCTTCATCAGCATAGAGGCGAGTGTTTGGGGAGATGGGAGTATCAATGGGTTTTGAAGAGTTCATCCCATACTTCTCAAGCATTTCACGGATGTACTTTTGTTGATGAATCCGCGTCCCATCTTTGAGCTGAGTGATTTGGAGTCCCAAGAAGAAGTTGAGTTCTCCTATGAGGGACATCTCAAACTCACTACTCATCAAGTTCTTGAATTCCTCTACAAATTTCATGTTAGTGCTTCCAAAGACTATGTCATCGACATAGACTTGGACAATTAAGACATCTTTATGAACTTTCTTTAAGAACAGGGTTTTATCAATGTTACCTCGTGTGTACCCGTTGGACAAGAGGAAGGACGCAAACCTATCGTACCATGCACGAGGGGCTTGCTTGAGTCCATAGAGTGCCTTGTCCAAGAAGTACACATGATCTGGGTGATCAGCGTCCTCAAATCCTGGAGGTTGAGCGACGTACACTTCTTCTTTGAGCTTGCCGTTGAGAAAGGCTGTCTTGACGTCCATTTGAAAAAGCTTGAACCCTTTGTGAGCGGCAAAGGCGATGAGGAGGCGAATGGCTTCAATCCTGGCGACAGGAGCGAAGGTTTCATCATAATCAATCCCTTCCTCTTGCCTATAGCCTTGAGCCACAAGCCTTGCTTTGTTTCTTGACACGCGACCATTCTCATCAAGCTTGTTCTTGTAGACCCATCTCGTCCCTATTATGTTTTTGTTTCTCGGACGAGGGACGAGGGTCCAAACCTTATTTCTTTCGAATTGATTAAGTTCCTCTTGCATGGCCTGAATCCAATCAACGTCCTGGAGTGCTTCCTTTATGTTCTTAGGTTCAACCAAGGACACAAAGGCGTTGAAGGCACAGAACGCTATGTTAGCATTAAGGGACTGATTCACGGCTGATCTTGTTTGAACTCCTTTTGACATATCTGAGATGATTTGATCCGTTGAATGAAGTCTCGAAAGATGGGATCCCTTATGAGTATCGTCCCTTACAGGAGTACATCTAGGGTCCGTCCAATCAGATTCATCTGAGTCAAACCCGTCGTCTTCATTGAGAGTTTCATAGAGTTCCCCCTCAGGTTGAGCGTCCTCTTCTTGACGCTGTTCTCCTTGTAGGCTTGATTCAGCGACCTCATGTTGAGCTGGAGATTCACTTTGAGATGGAACTTCCTGAACAACACTGGGAACTTCTACTGAGACTTCTTCAGGATTTTGAGTAGCGTCCTTAGGAACATAGTATTTTCCAGAGGATCCGAAATCAACTTCATCATCGGAGTCATCCTGCTGCAGAGGAGATGAGCGTTCTTTCTTACTTGGTTTATCTTTGTGAGAAGAACTTTCTTTGAACACAACATGAATGCTCTCCTCAAGCTTTAGAGTTCGTTTATTGAAAACTCTATACGCTTTACTGGTGAGGGAGTATCCAAGGAATATGGCTTCGTCACTTCTTGCGTCAAACTTTCCAAGTCTTTCTTTATCATTGTTGTGAACAAAGCACTTGCATCCAAAGACTCTGAGATAGTCGATGCGAGGCTTTCTTCCATTCAGCAACTCATAGGACATCTTCTTCAGCAAAGGACGGATCATGGCTCGATTGATAATGTAGCACGCTGTAGCAATAGCTTCAGCCCAGAAGTACTTGGGGACGCTATTGGCTAAGAGCATAGTCCTTGCCATATCCTCCAGCGTCCTATTCTTTCTTTCCACCACTCCATTTTGTTGAGGAGTCCTTGGAGCTGAGAAGTTGTGAGAGACTCCATGTTGATCACAGTAGGCCACGAACTCTGAGTTTTGAAACTCCGTCCCATGGTCTGATCTTATGGATTTGAGAGGCGTCTCAAGCGCAACTTCCACTTGTTTGATGAAGACTTTGAATGCGTTGAAGAAATCTGTTTTTGAAGCTAAGAAAAGAACCCAGGTGAATCGAGAAAAGTCATCTACAAGGACATAGATATACCTCTTTCCACCATAGCTTAACGTCTTCATTGGTCCACAAAGATCCATATGGAGAAGTTCCAAAGGTTTCTTTGTGCTGACATCGTTCTTTGACTTAAAGGACGTTCTTGTCTGCTTCCCTTTGATACATGCTTCACACTGTTCAATTTTCTCAGGATCAATTTGGGGAAGACCTTTCACAAGATTTCTTTGATGAAGCTTGAGGATTGTGCTTGGTCCAGCATGGCCAAGTCGGCGATGCCAGAGGTCAGCGTCCTCCTTTGACACAGATAAGAACAACTCAGATTTTGGCTTGAACTCCTGATTGAAGATGTAGACATTGTTCTTTCGGACTCCTTTGAGGACGACTTTGTTGGATTTCTTGTTGATGACGAGGCACTCCTTTGAGTCAAATGTGACTAAGTTTTCACCTTGATCACACATTTGAGAGACGCTTAGGAGGTTGAAGCCAAGTCCTTCAACAAGGCTAACATTTGTCGCTTTGATAGACGGATTGAGAATAGCAGTTCCCGTCCCTTTGATCTTTCCTTTGCCCTTGTTGCCAAACGAGACAGTTCCTCCCGTGGCGCTACTTTGGATAGAAGTGAGATGGATTTGGCTTCCTGTCATATGGTTTGAGGCGCCACTATCAATGATCCATGGGCGTCCCCTCACTTCCACCTGCCAAAACAAGGTTAGTGTATGGCGACCCAGGCAAGGTGTTCCTTACCTGGTTCGTTACAGAAATAAAACTCTGGTTCTGGCATGTAGTCACTTATATTCACATCATTTGAAATAGCATGCTTTCTGAAAGAACTCTTAGATCGTCTAGGACGTCTAGGGTTAGCCTTAGGGACGGACTTATCATTTTCAATGTTATTCCTAACAGCTTTGCCACTTTCAATGTCGTTCTTCAGTTTCAGGCAATCATATTTGAAATGATCTCCTTTTCCACAGTACCAACACGTCCTATAGTAAGTACCAAGGTAGTACTTCTTGTTGGGACGTTGGATTTTGTTCTTTTTTATCTTTTGAGGGTCACAAACTTTTGAACCTTCCCCCTTAGCAATCTTCTTATAGATCCTATGACTAGTGGAGTTAGTGTAATAGTCCCTTTGACCTTTCTCTCCACTCTCTAGGACTCGAATTCTTTCAAGAAGGTTCTTGGTCTTTTCCCTTTCTAATTCAAGTTCAGAGGTTTTCCTAGCCTCAAAGTCACTATGGAGAGAGTTCCTAGTGTCAGACTCGTATCCTAGTCCTCTTTTGGCTGGGACAAACACCATTGGTTGAACTACCTCAGTTAGCGGGCTCTTCCCTAACACTTTCACCTCTTCCCTAAGCTTAGCGTTCTCTAGCTTAAGGCACATCACTTCAGTTTTCAGGGATTTAACTTCGACATGCGAGGACTCTAGTTGTAACGAAACTGTAGCACAGTTCTCACATTCAACTAGCCTATTTTCACTTTCAAGTTCAAGATCATCCATTCTATGTTGCATAACAACGCTTTCTTCCATGATTCTTTTAATGAGCTTAATAAGTTTGGTTTTGGAACAATTCTCTAAGGAGTTCATCATGGATTCACGAGTTACCTCTTGTTCCTTTTCAGAAGCGTCCTCTTCAAGGACTGGGGCGTCCTCCACAGCCATGTACGCCACTTGCTCATCATCTGAGGCGTCCTCTACGGCTATGTACGCCACTGGTCCTTCTGGTTCTTCATCATCAGAACTCACATTATCCCATGCGGCTTCGCACGCTCCCAAGAGAGCTTTCATCTTCATTTCTTTTGAGTTTAGTCCCGTAGTACACCTTTTAGCAAAGTGTCCTTTCTTGTTACATTTGTAGCAAGTAAGTTCCTTCATCTCTGCCTCTGTATACTTGGGACTCTCCTTTTTGTAAGGCATCTTGTGTTTCTTGGAATCTCTGGCCTTTTTACCCCATAAGCGAGCAACTTTGTGTAGAAGGGCAATCTCTTCCTCTTCTTCCAGCTGTTCCTTAGTCTTACTTTCCTTTTCTTTCAAAGCTTGAGTACGCATCCTTTCACGATTCTCATTTTTATTTGTTTCCACCATTAGGGCAATATCTCTTTGGTGGCGCAGATACTCAGCGTACTCTGGAGTTGACGTCATCAAGGCGAGATCTGTCTGGGGGTTCCTAGCCAATTCAGCCATATCGGCTTCCCTCCTCACTTCATAGCCTCTCAGCTTCCCATAGATCTCTTCCATATCCAGGGTTTTGTTGGCTGTGTTCTCCTTGAACGTAGTCCTATCAAAATTCCATTTTCCTGTAAGCCCATCAATGACTACTCCGACTCTGTTTCTCATTGAGACTTCAGCTTCTGGGATGCTTAAATTTCGCATCTTGGTCACAAGAGCTTCAAAGCGGTATGAGTAGTCCTTGACAGATTCGTTAGGAAGCATTCTGAAGGCATAGAACTCTCGTTTGATTTCAAGCTTTACGTCTTCCTTCATCTCTGCCGTACCCACATGGTACTTCTCAAGAGCTTCCCATTGTAGTTTGGCTGTTGCCAAATTGCTAACTCGGGTGGCGTCCCTTTCGCAGAGGGACGCTTGAAGGAAGCATATAGCCTTAGCGTTCGTTTCCAAAAGCTTGAATTCGTCAGGACCCCACTCGTCCTCTTTGTCTTTCTTGTCATCAGGGATGGTAAGGTCACCCTTCATGATCACTCTCCAGCATTGATAATTCTGACTTCTGCAAAAGTTCTCGAAGCGGATCTTCCAGCGGTTGAAGTTGCCGTCCGTCAGACGAGGAGGCTTTACAAAAGAGATTCCAATAGGTTCCATGTCCATCTTGTACCTGCAACTCAACAAAAATCTAGAGCGCCTGCTCTGATACCAATTGTTGGATCGTAAGTCAGTTAATGAGGGCGTCCTTAACTGGGTTAAGGGCGTCCTTTAGTGCAGCGGAAAATAGACTTAACAGAATACAAGATAAGTGGACACGAGTATTTATAGAGGAACCCCACTAAGACCAACTAGTCTTATGGGTAAACCTCTACCTCCGTTGGAGGATTTTCAATAGCCGTCCCTTATCTTATTAAGAGCGAGTCCTTACAACTTAGGCGAGTCGTTACACTTCTCTGAGCTAAGCGTCCGTCCTTAGCCTCACTAGTAACACTCCTTTCAACCTAACAAGTAACCTAACACTCTTAGCTATAAGGAAGCTATCACTCACGTCTCTCACGGTTCGTTGTGAGAGACAAACTACAACTCTAATCTATTTGTGGTTTGTTTTGGATTTGATGTGGTTGGACTTTCTTTCTCTTGCTTCAAGCTCACTTGATCTTCTTGATCTTCGTTCGTGTTCTTGAATGCTTCGGGAGAGCTTGAGAGAAAGTCTTCAAAGTCCACTCTTGCACCCACATACCGCTATGCATACTCCTTGGAGAGTATTTATAGTGGAAGTGATTCTTGTCCTCTAGCGTCCTCTGAGACTTGGCAGGATCCTCGATCTTTGATCAACGGTGCGATGAGCGTCTTGAAGAGGTCAACTCTGTTGACGCTTGGGAAGCCTCCGCGTGGGTAGGGGACCATCGCTGGGAAAGCGACGTCTTTGGCATTGTCTACACGTGCCCAGACAAAGGAAGCTTCCTTCTGAGGACTAAGGCCGGACGATGATGTAATCATGTTGGGGCGGCCTTGATTTGAATTTGAACTTCGTCCGTATTTTGGCGCGCGTCCCTTCTTGATGAGGACTCCGTCCTATCTTGCGCAGGGACTCCGCCAATTACGTTTAGCTTTGGAAGTTCTGGTAACATGCGTCCCTACAGCATAGGGACTGCTGTTCACTTGTTGTCCTTTTCGCTCATGTGCGTCCACTGGACTTACCTGAGATCAAAACTTGGACAACTTATCAAATACATTTGAGTTTGTCATTATCAAAACAAGGGACGATTATTATTGGTTTAGATATTAACGACTGACGTCCTTAATATCGTCCCAACAGACAAAGACGAGGCCAAGGCCCTGAGGTCAATAGCTACGCGTTTCGCTATCGTTGATGGGATCCTATTCCACAAATCCGCGGCGGGTTTCCTTCAACGTTGCATAGAGGAAGAAGACGCTGAAGAGGTTATGAGGGAAGTCCACAGCGGAGACTGCGGTAACCACACTGGGGGTCGGAGCTTGGCCAATAAAATCCTCAGGCAGGGGTGGTATTGGCCCACCATCCGTCATGATGCTAACAAATACGCCCGATCTTGTGACGCATGCCAGCGCCACGCCCCAGTACCTCACCAGCCACCGGAAGTCCTCCATCCATCGATTACTCCCTGGCCCTCCATGAGATGGGGAATGGACATCGTAGGGAAACTACCCCCTTCCACGGGGCAGAAGGTTTTCTTCCTGGCAATGACGGACTATTTCTCCAAGTGGATCGAGGCAGAGGCTTTCCGAGAAATCAAAGACAAGCAGGTCATCTCCTTCATAAAAAGAAACATCTTGAGCAGATACGGAGTGCCCGCGGAGATCACTTGCGATAACGGCTCGCAGTTCATAAGCAAAAGGATGCGCGACTTTTGCAAGGCTTGGAACATTGGCTTGGTCACCTCCACACCTAGATACCCTCAGGCTAACGGCCAGGCCGAAGCAAGCAATAAAGTCATCATCAACAACTTGAAGAAGCGGTTAGCAAAAGCCAAGGGAAATTGGGCAGAGGAGCTACCTTTCGTCCTGTGGGCCGACCGTACTATACCCAAGGGCGCAACCGGCCAAACACCTTTCTCCCTGGTACATGGTTGCGAAGCCGTCATACCGGCCGAGGTTACGGTGCCCACCGCTCGATACGGACTTGCCACTTCCGCAGGTATCAAAGAAGAATTGGAGGCTGACCTAGACACGGTCCAAGAGCTCAGAGAGGTAGCACACGCACGCATCTCGAAATACCAGCAGTAGGTCGCAAGGAGTTACAATAAGAACGTCCGCGTTAAGTGCTTCCAAGAGGGAGATTGGGTCTTGCGCAAGGTATTCCAGAACACCGCGGAGGCCAATGCCGGCAAATTGGGACCAACTTGGGAAGGGCCGTATAAGATCACCAAGGTAGCAGGAAATGGAGCATACCAGTTGGAATCCAGAGATGGAGAAGGAGTCCCCCGAAGCTGGAACGCAACGCACCTAAAGAAGTATTACTTCTAAACTCAGTTGTTCTTGGTAAAGTTTCAGTACCTTCCTTAGCATTAGTTTTGGAGACTTCTTTAGGACCTAGTTATTTTCTTTTCAATAAAAGACTCTGGGGTCATCACCCCCGACGTCGATGCACTGTTCTTTTTTTTATATATACGATCTAGAGTTTGTTTTTGTTAATGATTTGATATGTTTCGCGAGAACACAACTCTCCCACAACTCAAAGTCATCTCGCACAAAACATCTTCACGGTCATAACTTATGCGCAACCAAAAGCGTTTTACTCAAATCAACCACTGTACGTTTGCATGGTTGTACCATCTAAATGAGACGATG
Organism: Polygonum maritimum; assembly: GCA_963924305.1. NCBI lineage: Eukaryota > Viridiplantae > Streptophyta > Magnoliopsida > Caryophyllales > Polygonaceae > Polygonum > Polygonum maritimum. Next base: position 36,202,779 of record OZ002728.1, read on the forward strand.
TCGTCACGCATACAACGTGATGAAGTAACCCATAAGTTGGTTACCCCCCATCTAAGTCCAATCAATGTAGTCACATTGGGTTAGTACGGGAAGGGGAACGCTATAGCACCAATACCCAAGGCCACATTCGCGGGACGCCGTGAACACATTACATCCTAAGGCTCTACCCTTATGGATCCAAAGGAAGCCTAATCATCAACAAGTATGCACGGCCCTTTGCAGTAAACTAAGCGCAATAACCGAAAGCCTATTTCGTAAAAATTATGCGCTGGGAGGAGTCACATAACGCTTTCCCCGGATGCTGACCTACTAACGCATCTAAAACTACCAAACATTGCCAACCAAACGCAAAATCAAAATAATAACAAAACGCATCACAAGGCAGGTAATCAAAAGCGCCATACAGTGGGCGTCAAAACGATTAAGTCTAATATTTTCCGGCCTGCGGCTGAAAATATAAGAAAAGTACCGGCTCGGTAGCCAATGAAGTACTAAAAAAGTTTTAAACAACCCAAAGTTTTGGAAACAAACAGAAATACGTGGAAGCTTGCAGGAGAAGAGGGCAATGGTGATCAATCATCATTCGGGCTCGCCTTCCCTTCAGTCTTGTCCTTGGCATCCCCATCGTTGGTGTCTCCCTCACCACCAGTGGCCGTACCGCCGTCTTCGGCGCCTGGGTTCTCAACAGCGGTACTCGGGGTCCCGGCTTCCTTAGTCTTTTCCGAGTCCTCATCCTCGGCCACTTGTTTGGCAGTCTCAATGAACTCCTGACCTGGAGGGGGGTTGCAGGATGGAAAGTACTCTTCCAGGGACGCCTGCTCCGCAGCAAGTACCCAGTTCTCGCCTCTCCCTTCGGCCTGGTCCTGGAGAAGTTCCACCCGCGCCTTCAGCGTGTAGTACCCAGCCACCTGCGTCACCACCTCTGAGAAATGCTTGGCTGACCTCTTCGCCTCATGCATCCAAGACTCCAAAGAGGCTTTCTCAGCTTGCAGGTCCTCCACTTGGATCGACAGGGTGTCGATGGTCGATTGGAGCTTGCGGACCTTTCTCTCAGATGCGGCAACGGCATCCCTGGCGCTCCTAGTGTCGGCTTCCAACCTTGACAGCTCATCGTGAGAGCGGCAGTTGGTCGCCATCAGTTCTTGAAAGGCCTGCAGTGAGCATGGCCCGATAAATAAAAAAGAGATGCTGGAGTTTACGCAAGAGAAGCAAAGAAATAGTGATAACAAATAGCGGGGACCGACTTACCAGCCTGAGGGTGGTGCCAACACGACTGAAAGCCGCATCAAGGGACAGCGGTTGGAACTCTGCCTTGATGTTGGGTGACAGCTTGTCGCCAAAGACGCTCAGAAGATCCTTGGGCTCTCTTTTCTTCGTGGCGGGGGACGGGGTCTCTTCGGTCCTTTTTCGTTTCGGCGGCTGAGACTTCTTGGAGTCCACTGAGGGAGTCGGGGAAGTCAAAGCCTTGATACCGCTGGACCTCAATCTCTTCACCGTTCCGGCGGCAGACATGTCAATCTTAGCACCTACACAAATCCAACAGTTAGCAAACTATGACAGAGCAAGGGAGTTGAGAATACGGGATCTCAAATAGGCAGTCCCAAACCTGTTTTCTTCCCAGAAGAACTCGCCATATCGGAGGATGTTGGGGTTTTGTTTGTCTCGGTCTCGTCCTCGTCAGGTTCTAACGCCTCGACTTCCTCTACCGTTTCCTCTGGCTCTGGCTTGATCTTTTTTGGCTTGCGTTTTTCGACCTCGACCTTCAACAATCGCCGACAAACGCCTGTATCTGTATTCCTGGAGTTGATTCCCACCGGTACTGTAAAAAAAAAAAAAAGAGAAACCGGTCAAAATCAGTCACAAGTGCAAAAACAGAAGATAACAGCAAAAAAGGCTCAGAGCCTTACGGGACGTGTTCAAGCCATCTTGAAAGACCGACAATACGTCCTCATCTAAGCCCCTTAGGGATTCTAACTCAACGAAAAAGAAGCGAGCTTGCAAGCTCCGAGAAGGCATTTTGTTTTGGGGATTAAAGGGGTTTTTACATCCCTAGCGTGAAGAGTAATTCGGCCGGCTCTATGTGGAACGATTTTGTAAGCGAAAAGGAGTTCCCCCATCGACATCTTAAGCCCGCGTTCCGTGGCGAGCTCGTCGATTCGGGCGAGGGTACGGCACGTCGTAGGGAGAATTTGACAAGGGGAGACCTTTAGAGTACTAATGAACTCACGAATGAAATCAGAGAAGGGAAACTTGAGACCTAAGGTGAATGGGTAATCCAAGAAACAGACCCAGCCCTTGCGAACCCAATCGATCTTTTCGATCGTTGGAGCGTGGAATCGGGTTCCATGGGGGAAACCCCCAAATTCGACCCATTCGGCGATTTCGTCCCGGGTCATGGTGCAAGGAAGAAGGTCTTCCTCGCTGAGGGCTTTAGAAGAGGTAAATGGAGATCTAGGAGCCATGGAAAACAAGAAAGAAGCAAGAAGGGGTAGTAGCAGTACCTGAGCGTTCGGAGAAACGAGGAACAGAGGAAGAAGAGGGAAGGACGAATGCGATTGAAAGAGGAAATGGCTAAGAAGGGCGAAAAAAGGGTTTAAGAGGTCTGCAAAATCCCGAAAACCAAGGCTTGACTGCAACGTCCAATCACTTAAATGCACCATTCAAAATTTGAAAAGATTCAAAATCCGAACGCTGCATTTAGGGGTATTGTTGGGCCCAGATTTTCCCCGATGAAGTATTGATACCCGGTCGTGACTTTTACAGTACTTCTTCAAAGTACAGCGAGGGACGGCAAGGACCGAAATCGGTTCAACAAGATAGAGTTAAAGATATAAGATTAATCTCTTCAAGATATTCCGTTAGGATCATGATTAGCTAGAATCTTGTATTTTCTTATCTTTTTCTATAAGATAGATTGATCCTAAAGGGCGCTATATAAACCGATGGTAAGCCCTAGGGCAGGATTATGCTGTTTTACGCATTCAGTCACACTTCAAATACAATTCAAGAGCTTTTACGTCTTTCGTCTTCTTTGTGATTCTCCACGATCAGGCCCGATTTAGGCCATAATCCCTTTGGGAGAATTTTGGCTCAAACAGTGGGCACCACCCTCAGGCTGGTAAGTTCACTCTGGCCTATCAATACCTCTTTGTTTCTTCTTACTATTTGTTAGTGCTCTACCCCTACTTATCGGGTCACGTTTATTGTAGGCCTTTCAAGAATTGATGGCGACCAACAGCCGATCTCATGACGAGTTATCGAGGCTGGAGGCTAATGCCAAGAGTGCTAGAGACGCCGCCTCCGCATCCGAGAGGAAAGTTCGCAAGCTTCAGTCCTCCATTGACGCCCTGTAGGTCCAAATGGAAGACCTTCAAGCTGAGAAGGCCTCATTGGAGTCGTGGATGCAAGAGGCAAAGAAGTCGGCCAAGCACTTCTCAGAGATAGTGACCCAAGTGGCTGGGTACTACACGCTTAAGGCGCGAGTGGAACTTCTTCAGGACCAGGCGGAAGGGAGAGGTGCAAACTGGGTGCTTGCAACGGAGCAGGAGGCCTTAGAGGAATACTTTCCATCTTGCAACCCTCCTCCAGGCCAGGAGTTCTTAGAAGCCGCCGAGCAGGTGGCAGAGGAAGAGGACTCTGAGAAGACCAAGGAGGACGGGACTCCAGGAACTGCTGTCGAGACTGCCGGTGCTGACGATGATGCTGCGGTTAAGGGCGACACGGAGGATGCCAAGGATGGTGATGACGATGCAAAGACTGAGGGAGAGGCGAACCCGAAGGAGGACTGATTACCCCTGCCTCTTTATTATGCAAATTCTATGTTTTCGTATTACCGCTTTAACCATTTGGATCTTTAAGACTTCTTTGCTACTTTTACGGCCGGTGGGTCGGTACTCTTTAATATTTTGGCCATGGGCCAAAAAACATTATTCTTAATCGTTTTGACGCCCATTGTATGGCGCATTTTGGTATTTGCTTTGTGATGTCTTTATCTTTTGGCTTGCGTATAGTTTGCGATTGTTAGAAAGTAGCAATGGTTTTTGGCTGTGGCCAAACGCTATGCTTATGGTGATTGTGGATGCGTTAGTAGGTCAGCATCCGGGGAAAGCGTTATGTGACTTTCTCCCTGGCGCATATTTATAGCGAAGTACTATTTCGGCTTTTCACGCCTAGTTTGCTGCAAAGGTCCGTGCATAATGGTTTATGATTAGGCATCCTTTGGATCCATAAGTTTAGTCCTTAGGATGTATTGTTTTCACGGGGTCCCGCGAAGTGTGGCCTCGGGTTTATCGTGGCTATAGCTTTCCCCTTCCCGTACTAATCTAATGTGACTATATTGATTGGACTTAGATGGGGGGTAACCAACTTATGGGTTACTTCATCACGTTGTATGCGTGACAACATCGTCATTTTTAGACAACATAACCATGCGGATGTACAGTGGTTTGTTAAGTAATGTGCTTTAGTTGCCTATATGTTTCGATCGTAAAGATGTTTCTAAAAAGATGTGTAAAGTAATTTTGAGTTGTGGGAGAGTGGTTATCTCACGAAACACTCCAAATCAATAATAAAAGACAAATTTTAGACTGTGTGTTAAAGAATAATGCATCGACACTGGGGGTGGTGACCCCGGTGTCTTTTATTAAAAAGGAAACAACTAAGTCCTAAAGAAGTTTTAAAACCTAACACTAAATGATGACTGAAAATTTAGCGAAGACCAACCGATTTCAGAAGTAATACTTCTTTAGGTGAGTAGCATTCCAGCTTCGGGGGACCGCTTCGCCGTCTTTGGACTCCAGTTGGTATGCCCCATTCCCAGCTATCTTGGTAATCTTGTAAGGCCCTTCCCAAGTTGGTCCCAATTTACCGGCGTTGGCCTCCGCGGTGTTTTGGAAAACCTTACGTAAGACCCAGTCCCCTACTTGGAAGCTTTTAATGCGAACATTCTTGTTGTAACTTCTTGCGACCTGTTGTTGGTACTTTGAGATGCGCGCGTGTGCTACCTCTCTGAGTTCCTGGATCGTATCTAGGTCGGCTTCTAGTTCTTCTTTGCTGCTTGCGGATGTAGCGAGCCCGTACCGGGCGGTGGGCACTGTGACCTCAGCTGGTATGACGGCTTCACAACCATGCACCAAGGAGAAAGGTGTTTGGCCGGTTGCGCCTTTGGGTGTGGTGCGATCAGACCATAGCACGAAAGTTAGTTCCTCTGGCCACTTTCCTTTGGATTTCGCTAGTCGCTTCTTCAAATTGTTGATGATGACTTTATTGCTTGCCTCGGCCTGGACGTTGCCTTGTGGATACTTGGGTGTGGATGTAACCAAATCAATGTTCCACGCCTTGCAGAAGTCGCGCATCCTTTTGCTTATGAACTGGGAGCCGTTGTCGCAAGTAATCTCAGCTGGTACCCCGAACCTGCTCAAGATATTTCTCTTTATGAAAGAGATGACCTGTTTGTCTTTGATTTCTCGGAAAGCTTCTGCCTCGATCCACTTGGAGAAGTAGTCCGTCATCGCCAGGAAAAATACTTTTTGTCCCGTGGAAGGGGGTAGTTTCCCAACGATGTCCATTCCCCTTCTCATGAATGGCCAGGGAGTAATTGAAGGATAGAGGACCTCTGACGGCCGGTGAGGTACTGGGGCATGGCGTTGGCACGCGTCGCAAGCCTGGGCGTACTTGTTAGAGTCTTGACGGATGGTAGGCCAGTACCACCCCTGCCTGAGAATTTTGTTGGCAAGGCTCCGGCCTCCAGTGTGATTGCCGCAATCTCCGCTGTGGATTTCTCTCATGACCTCTTCAGCATCTTCCTTCTCGATACAGTGTTGCAAGAATCCAGCGGCAGACTTGTGGAATAGAAGTCCGTCGACGATGGCGAATCGTGTGGCTTTTGATCTCAGGGCTTTGGCTTCATCCTTGTCTCTGGGAGTCTTCCCCTCGATGAGCTAGTCGAGGTATGGCTTAATCCAGCTTGATTTCGTTTCTTCTTTTGCCTCACTGGAACTCTGATACTTCTCTGATACCTCCGGCCTAGATGGGGATCACTTGGTTTGGGTTGTTGAAACCTCGGTGATGGCCGATTGTACTAAGTGAACCAATGGTACGCTGCTAAACTCTCGAGGGTTCAGGGTCGATCCTAGCCCAGCCAGGGCGTCGGCCGAAGTGTTTTGCTCACGAGGGATCTGCTCAAATTTGATTTGATCAAATTTTTCGGATACTGTTCTGACTATTCCGAGGTAACTGATCATTCTCTCGTCCTTGGCTTCGAAGATTCCCAGGATTTGATTAATGATGAGCAGGGAATCGGCATGTACCTTGATCCTCTTAATGGACAAGTCGGTGGACAGCTCTAGGCCAAAGATGAGGGCTTCATATTCCGCTTCATTGTTAGTTGCTTCGAAATCACATCTTACCACCTAGGCTATCATATTCCCCTTTGTCGACTTTAACACAACCCCTAGGCCTGCCCCCCTTATGTTTGAGGCTCCGTCTGTGTGTAATGACCATTCTTCCTGGGCGTCGTCGCTAGAGGTGGCCAGGACTTCTTTGGTTGCACTTTCTTCGAGGGTTGGGGTGAAGTCGGCAACGAAGTCGGCTAGAACTTGTGATTTGATTGCTCTCCTAGGCTCATACCTGATGTCATATCCGCTCAATTGGATTGCCCATTTTTCCATTCTCCCTGAGAACTCGGGCTTTTGTATGATTTGCCGGAGCGGGTAGTTTATTAGAACCACAATGGTGTGGGATTCGAAGTAGGGCCGGAGTTTGTTTGAGCACATCACCACTGCCAGGACTAGTTTCTCCGTTGGGGAGTAGCGCGTTTCAGCTGGGACCATGGTTCTGCTTATGAAGTAGACTGGAACTTGTTGGCCCTCTTCGTCCCTGACAAGTACCCCGCTTAGGGCGTTTTCTGATACTGCCACATAGAGTTGTAGTACTTCTTCAGGGACTGGCTTAGCTAACAACAAGGGGTTAGCGAAATACTTCTTCAATTCCTCAAAAGCAGCTTCGTGCTTCTCAATCCACTGGAAACTCTTGTTTGTTCTTCTTCAGGACTTCGTAGAACAAGCGGCACTTCTCTGAGGATCTGGAGATAAACCGGTTTAGAGCGGCTATTTTTCCAGTTAACTTTTGTACGTCTTTCACGCTCCGGGGGGATTTCAGGGAGGCAATCGCTCGCACTTGATCAGGGCTAGCCTCAATCCTCCGTTTGGTCACGACGTGCCCCAGAAAGGTACCAGATTGTACCCCAAAGATGCATTTTTGCGGGTTTAGCTTCATGTTGTATTTTTCCAAAATTCTGAAGGTTTCTTCGAGGTGACCCTTGTGTAAGGAACTCTCTGTGCATTTTACCACCATATCATCGATGTAAGCTTCCATGGTTCTGCCAATTTGGTCCTTGAACATCCGGTTGACCAGTCGCTGGTACGTTGCCCCGGCGTTCTTGAGACCGAAGGGCATTACTCGGTAACAGTAGGTACCCTGCCTTGTAATAAAGGAGGTCTTCTTCTGGTCTTGCGGCTCCATCTGAATTTGATAATATCCGCTGAAAGCGTCCATAAAGGTTAATAGTTCGTACCCAGCTGTTGCGTCTACCATCGTGTCAATGTGGGGTAGAGGGAAAGAGTCTTTTGGGCAAGCCTTGTTGAGATCGGTGAAATCTACGCACACCCTCCACTTGCCGTTCTTTTTTGGTACCACTACCACGTTGGCCAACCATTCGGGGTACTTTACTTCTCTAATCTTCCCGGTTCCTAACAACTTCCTTACTTCTTCTTGGACCCTATCCGGTGCGAACCTTCGCCTTTTTTTCTTGACTGGTGGGTGTTCGAGGTCGACATTGAGTTTGTGTGTGATGATGGAGGATCGATCCCTGTCATATCTTCGTGGCTCCAAGCAAAGCAATCTTTGTGACTTCTCAGGAACTTTATTAATTCTTCTCTGATTGTAGGTTCCAACTTCTCCCCGATCTTGACCACCTTGCCTTCTTCGAGAGTCACCTCCTCCGATTTTTCTTCAGTTTCGATTTGTGCTGGTGGAGGGGTGACGCTCTATAATTGCTATGCTTCCGGTCTTAGGGTGGTCGGTGATCGGTCCGGGATCGGAGGGTCTCACAATTTAAATTTATAAAAACCGAACCTCAATTGTAGTAAAGAGGTAGGGTGTCGAACACACGGGAGTTCGTGCGTCGAGAGTACCCGAAAAGACTAAGAAAAGATGGAAGAAAGGCAAAACAAAGGAAAACAAAAGAGATCACCTCGGACCGACACAAGTCACTTCGGTCCGAGGGTGGATCGAGGTTGAGTTTGGCCGGGACCGACGTGGTACAAGTCGGGCCCGATGTACTGGGTAACTCGGTCTTGAACAATAAGTAGATCGGTCTTGGGTTTTTAGGTTCCACCCCTAACTAGACTTGGATATTCTTCCCCAATTCAGCCAATAAGTGTTTGATCCTTGTGAGATCGAGGTTGCTAGCCCCGGATCCCTCCACTCTACACCTCGACCCAAGGGAGTTTTCACTCACCTTCGATGCTAGGAACTTATGATGGGATCGAGATTGCTTTTGCTTACTCTTACCAATCTCAAGCCCTATATCCCTTGTTTTCACAAGAGAATTGAAGCTCAATGTAGAGAGGATTCACAAATCAAGCACTCAAGGCTATGGAATTGGGGTTTTCTACCCAATCCTAGCTAGGGGATTTCCCCATAGCCCAAGACTATGGAATCTACTCCATAAGGTAAGAGAAAAACACAATCAAAATGGAAATCAAGCAAATCCCAATCATCAACATCCAATCAAACTCCAATTGCATTCAAATTCAAAGTGTCAACAAAATCCAAGTCTCAATCCTACTAGATCAAAGCAAAACAAAGTACAAAACTCACTAATCCTCTACTCTTCTCCACCGATCTTCTCTTCTCTTCCTCCTCCTCTCTTCTCCTTGCCCTCCAAGTCTTCCTTTGAGCCTTTAGAGAGTGATTTGGGTTGTGGTGTGTGTGTGTCTACTCGTGCCCCCCCCCCTCTCTAATGACCACTAATCACCTCTAATTATCCTACTCTATTAATTGGGGACCAAGGAATTCCCAATTTAGAAAAGGGCAAATGTGGAAAGTTACTAAAAATATGCCTTGGGGAACAATCCTCTCATATGCCGACTTGGACCGACACGGAGGAACCTCGGGCCCGACGTTGGGAACGTCGGTCCTGGGCTCTGGCTGCTCGATCTCGGGCCCGACGTGGTGGTACTCGGTCTTGGGCCTCGATCCTTGTCTTCTTCTTGGGTTTCCTTCGGTTCCACTTCATTCTTGGCTTGGCTCTTGCATTCCTTGATTTGGCTCCTTCATTAGCTCCTCCAAAATGTCCTCATTCTTGCCATTTTTCCTACAAAACAAAGCAAACTCGCATAGTTTCCGAATCTTAAAGAAAACCGGGAACTAAGCTAAAAAGGGACGAAACTAACAAAGAAAGGAATGAAAAACACATATTTACAAGGGAAATTAACTACTAAAACACCACCAAAATGAGAGACATCAGAATACCCCATACTTAAACTTGCTTGTCCTCAAGCAATAACAATGTAAGCAAGACCGAAGCACAATCTTCAAGTAAAGCCTCTTATGAAAAATCAAGTAAGCACAAGTGATAGACATGCTAGCAAGATTACGTCATCACACATAATCAAGTGTTCAAGGAATATAGTCTAATGGAACAAAGCCTCACTTTAGGTATGTGAAAATGTGTATCACTCATCATGTGTTTAGGTTTAGCAATGAACACTCATACTTATCAAACATGCAAGTAAAGGCTTTACCATTGAAGCTAATATCACCAATTCCTCCACCTAGAGATGCCTATTACAATGCACACAAAGAATATGAACTTGGCTCAATGGAGGTCCTCAAAGAGGTTCCATTCGGCCGGGTTGTAATGGGGCTTTTGGTAATTCTCATGGTGGGAATCATTTTGGTCTTGTGGTGCTTACAATGGGGATTGAACTTTCTAGTCTCTCACCAACTTCACCAAATTATTCCACTTTCAACTTTCACACTCCCAAAAGACTTTGATTTTCTTCTTTCTCTTTTCTTTCAACCCACATTTTTCACTAAACATTCCACTTCATCTTTGCACTACACTTTTTGTTGGATTTTTCACACTTTTTCACTAAGGATCGACTTGCACTTCACGTCGGGCCCGAAGTGCACTTATCCTCGCTCGGTACCCTTTTCTTCACTTAAGCTCTTTGCTTTCAATCCACTACTTTTTTCCAACTTTTTCTTTCTTTTCTTTCACAACAAAGATGCACTACCCACTTGATTTTGTAACTCCATTTCTTGCCCTTTCACCAAAGAGAATCTCAACTCTCCAAATACACTTCCAAACCTCTCACTAAAGTCCAATCCCATAAGGGTCAAGTCATATAGGCTAGGAATCATATTTTTAAGGAGTTTCAAGCAAAGGTCTAAGGCTAAAACGATGCTACAAACAACGGTTTCTCTTCAAGGTAGGATATGGACCATTTTGTGACTAAATGAAATAAAGTTCAAATCAATGTGACAACGCATAGAACAAATCTCATATTGGCCTTGGAAAATAGATAAACACCGCAATAGCAAGTTTTACTAAGCACGCATGAGCTAATCACACAAGAAAATGAGGGATATGCAATATCGAACAAGCATCCCTAAAATGGCCAAAAATCATCTCACAAGGTTCACTCTAGCGTAGTTGCATCAAATTTCATCCAAGAACTCATGTGCTCAATAAAAACATGCAAGATATCATATCACATCAAAAACAACATCGATTTAGAGGCTAAACTATCCAAACATATGCAAAGGAATTTACATGCTCACATCATCATGAGCCTTCATATGGACATTTAAGATGGGAATTCCTAGTCCAAAAACAAAATCTTTTTGTTCTTTTCACATCGATCATTTTCGAATTTTTATGGATTTTTTCTCAAAAATTTTTCACACCAAACAAAAGAAACTCATCCATTCATACCATATCAAACATCATCATCACTCATGCAACATCCTTTATCATGCCACTATCCAAAATGAAACATCCCATAAAAACACAAACTCAAACACACTAAACATGGAACTATGAGCTACTAACCCACCCCATACTTAAAATTTTGATGTCCTTATCAAAAAGAAATCAAAACTCAAAAGTAAAGAGAAGAGTAGAGAAAGCTCACAATTTCCTTATTCTTGAATGGCTTTTTTAGGCTTAGTTGGGAGGGTGGCCACGGCGTTGTCTCCTTTGGAGCCGGGCGTGCCGCTCACGCTCATACACATGGTCGTGGAAAGGGTCTTGACTTGGCGGTTGGAGTGGTGGGGCGGGACGCATCCATTGATCTTCACGGGAAGAGAAGTTCCCGGACATCCACTCGTTGAAACTCTCTTGGACGGTCCACCTTTGATCCTCGGCCGCCCTTAAGTCATCCACATCACGTCTCATGTAGGCCATGTTGCGGTTCACCTCATCAAATTGCTCTTGGAAGTCTTCTTGGTGGTGGAAAAGTTGTTGTTGTTGGAAGTTGAGGTTTTGTTGTTGAAGGTTGATTTGGTGCGCCTCTTGAAGCATTGTTGATTGTTGAAGTTGGAGATGTGCCATTTGGTTGGCCAAAAAGTTCATGTCCACCGATTGGTTTGGCTCGGGGAACACCATTCCGGGGCCGTACCATTGGGCATACCCCTCATATCCTCCATAGCTTGGTGGTGCTTGATGTGCTCCACTTCCCTCACCCCTCTCAAATCGGCTCGGGACCGGATCGGGCAAGTATGCGTCGGACCGACGTTGGTGGATGTCGGGCCCGACTTGTGAAGCACCTCGGTCCAAGAGTGTTGGGGCGTGGTCGGTGAGCAAGTTGTGGTAACCACCTTTTTCTTCTTCTTCTTCACCTCTAGGCAAGTCCACCTCCATGTCGTCTCGCCTCACGAACTCATATTGGTTAGGCTCCTCTTCTTCGGTGTCCGGGGAAACTTGAGGAGAAGTAAAGCGGATGTGTTGAGGTTGTCTCCTAACCTCAAGTGTCCCCTCCGGCTCTCCAAAAGGATTCACCACTCCCATCCACACTTGGAACCAATTGTAATAGTCGGTGAGGTTGAAAAGGCGTGGCTCCAAGGGGATGTGCACATTGTTGAAGTTGGAGTGTGGGGCTAAGTAGGTGGTGGCGCCGGTCACTTGCTTCTCTTTGATAATGTTGGCCTTTTTGAAGTACTTCAAGTCCATGAGCTCCACACCATTTGGGGCCGGCGTGTAGGTAGACAAGTCCACCTCAAGACGGTGAGCTAGTCGGGCAATCATGCCTCCAAAGTAGATCCATGAGGAACTTTGAAAATCCCTCACCATCTTCACCCATTCCCAAGCAAGGCTCATTGGCTTCTCATTCTCAAACAACATCTCGTAGAGTAGCATGGCTTCCTCCTTCATTGGCTTGCTCAACTCATGTCTAGCAAAGATAGAACAACCCGAAGCTCGGATCATGACTCGGAAGAGTGGGTTTGCTATCTCGTTTGTCGATGCTCCTTTCCTCATCTCACGTCTCCCGGCTACGAACTTCCAAAGGTAGTCCATCTTCTCATTATCAACATAGGCCTCCTCTCTTGCAAATGGGAACCCAAAGTAGTTTGCCAAGTTCCGAAGAGAAACCTCATGCAATTCGTTGCCCATTTGGAAAGAGATCATGCCTTCACTCTCGACCCCTTCATAGGTGCACTTGAATGTCGCCATGAACTCGGACGTCAAGGCGGGATAATGAGTGTTGTTCCACCTTAGCAAGACATTGAGCCCAATGTGGTTATAGCACCGAGCAAGAGCCTCATCCATGTTCATCTTTCTAATGGACTCCCAATCTAACCACCGGGTGTGGTGAGATAGACCCATGAGGCGCTCATACTCTCTAGCCACGTCCTCATCCTCAAAACGCACATCGTCCATCCTTTGGACCCTCTTGGACGACTTCTTGGACTTCCTTGTTGCTTTCTCCATCCTTGAAGAAGATGCTCGGGTAGACATGGTACCTACACACAATCAAAACCAAAGAACTCCAAGATAAAATCTATACAATCACAACAAGGGCACAAGCTTCCATCACAAACAACTCATCATGCAAAGAGATGACCCCATACTTGCACTTAACACACTCACTTCACAAAATCCAATCATGCATGAACAAGGAATCACATATCAATGGTCAAGCTACAAGATATATCATGATAATCATGCTATAACCAACATTCAAGCTCATGAATCCCTAAATTCACACATGAGAAACTCGAAAAGCATAGGATCGACATGCTAAAGACAACGGGTCCGAGGTTGGGGACCTCGGTCCGAGTGTCTGGACCGACATGCAACATCGGTCCGAGGATCTGGGTACCTCGGTCTGATTGGATTTCGACCTCTCTACTTCGAAACACCCATAAAACAAACTATCATGCTCCTAAAACTCAAAATCAACCAATTCTCATCACCAATCGAAGTTCTAAGTGGGATTTATCAACAATTAAGCACAAATTTCACAATGCATGCAAATCACCATGGATGCTCAAAGTCTAAGCTCACTCAATCATGGCAAATCTCAAATCTAGCAATGAAAGCATGAAATTCACAAGGAATCAAGTAGAGATTGAGATTCACATACCAAATATTTGAAGAAACAAAGACTTCTAGCAAACAACTTCTTAGAACCCAAATTTCTCTTCTAGATCTAGAAGAGGGATGGAGATCTATGGGATTTTGTTGGGATTTTGGCTTGAGGATCGATGTTTTAGGGTTGCTAGGGGTTGGATCGAGATTTGTGGTGAGGTTTTCTGTTGGGACGCTATCAAGAACGCTTGCGTACTTGTTAGTGTTCCACACAATCGTCCCTTAGTTTTGATATGACAAACTCACTTTGATTCTAATAAAGTTGTCCAAGTGTTCAGGAACGCCAGTGACCAAAAGGACAACAAGTGTGTATGGGGGTCCCACAATCTTAGGGACGCTAGCCAACAGGAAGTAAGGACCAGCAGAGACTACTTGAGCAAGGACGGAGTCCCAAGCAAGTAGGAACGCAAGAAAGGAGTCCTTACTCACTAGCCGACAGGATGACATCACTCGACAATGTTTGATCATCCAAGGACACGTGGAGACCGATCCTGTAGCGGAGTCCAACACTACGTGGCGGACGATCCTGTTACAGAGTCCATCAACACGTGGCGGCCGATCGTGTAGCGGAGTTCATCATACACAGCTGGATACAGGAAGCTTCCTCATCACCGCCCTACTACGTGGAGGAAGATCCTGTAGCCACGTCCATGAAGGGCATGATCGTCCCAGAAGAAAGACGACCTTCCCAAGTCCTATAAATAGCCCCAAGGCATTTATTGTGACGCTAACGCTTTCAGAGAATATTCAGAGAGAATCAGAGGAAAGCGACTCACTCAAGAACATGAAGAACTGACGCAAGAACTCAAGAACAGTTCTAGAACTTGTGTTAGATCGAGTGATAGTTTGTACCTAAACCACAAAACAATTTGTAACAGAAAAACCCAAAAAGAAAGAGAGAGTTCTGCGAAGTACTGCAGAACGTAGGAATAGAGTCCTTTGATAGATTGAACTAGCTTAAGTTGTAGGCTTAAAGGAGTTCTTTACAAGTGAACTTAGGGAAAAGCTAAGTGTCAGAGAACTGTAAAGGCTCGCCAGTACAACTGTAAGATCGTTCAATAGAAAGGAAAGAACTATTCAAAAATCCTCCAAGGAGGTAGAGGTTTACACTCAAGGACTACTTGGTCTTGAGCGGTTCCTCTACAATTCACTGCGTTCATCTATTATCTGTTTAGTACTTATTTCCGCTGCATTACTCAAGGACGCCCCTACTCCTCGTAGGGACGCCTAACCTAAGGACGCCTTTACCAAAGTAAAGGACGTCCCGCAGTACTAACGATTCAACAATTGGTATTAGAGCAGGCGCTCTAGATTCTTACTGAGTTGCAGGTAAAGATGGACATGGAACCTATTGGAATCTCTTTTGTGAAGCCTCCGCGTCTAACGGACGGCAACTTCAACCGCTGGAAAACCAGATTTGAGAACTTCTGTAGAAGCACAAAATATCAATGCTGGAACGTTATCAGAAAAGGTGATCTCAAAGTTCCTGATGACAAGAAAGACAAAGAGGATGAGTGGGGTCCTGACGAATTCAAGCTAATGGAAACAAATGCTAAAGCAGTGTGCTTTCTTCAAGCGTCCCTCTGCGAAAGGGACGCCACTCGAGTTAGCAACTTGCCAACAGCTAAACAACAGTGGGAAGCTCTTGAGAAGTTTCATGTAGGAACAGCTGAAATGAAGGAGGACGTTCACCTAAAGATCAAGAAGGAGTTCTATGCTTTCACTATGTTGCCAAATGAAATAGTGAACGACTACTCGTACCGCTTTGAGGCCCTTGTCACCAAGATGAGGAATATGGGCATCCCAGAAACAGAAATCTCCATGAGGAATAGAGTTCAAGTGGTCATTCATGGGTTGACTGGAATTTGGAACTTTAATAGGACAACATTCAAAGAGAATATAGCCAACAAAACTCTAGATATGGAAGAAATCTATGGGAAGCTCAGGCAGTATGCAGAAAGAAGGATCTCTGATATGGCTCAACTAGCAAACAACCCTCAAACTGATCTTGCTTTGGCGTCCACAACACCAGAGTACGCTGAATATTTTCGTCGTCAACAAGAAATTTCCTTAATGGTGGAAGCCAACAAGAATGAGAACCGCGAGAGGATGCGCGTTCAAGCCTTGAAAGAGAAAGAAAGCAAGACTAAGGAACAGCTTGAAGAAGAGGAAGGACTTGTTCTCTTTAACAAAGTTCTCCGTTCATTTGGTAAAAGAACCAAACAGTTCAACAAGCATAAGATGCCTTACAAGAAGGAGAGTCCCAAGTATACTGAGGCAGAGATGAAAGAACTTACTTGTTACAAATGTAACAAGAAAGGACACTTTGCCAAAAAATGTACAACAGGAATGTCCTCAAAAGAAATGAAGACAAAGGCTCTTATTGGAGCGTTTGCATCTGCATGGGATAATGGGAGTTCTTCAGATGATGATGATGAAGAACCTGATGACCAGGTGGCGTACATGGCTATGGAGGATGCCACAGTTGTTGAAGAGGACACTTCAAAATCTGAAAATGAGGTAACCCGTGAATCTATGATGAGTTCCTTAGAAAATTGTTCTAAATCCAAGCTCATTAAACTTATTGGAAGAATCATGGAAGAAAGTGTTATCATGCAACATAGAATGGATGAACTTGAACTTGAAAATGAAAATATTGTGGTTGAATGTGAAAACTGTAGCTCTATGACAATTCAACTAGAGTCCTCATGTGAAGAAACAAAATCCCTAAAAACTGAACTTATGTGTCTCAAACTTGTGAACGCCAAGCTTAGGGAAGAAGTGAAAGTGTTAGGGAAGAGTCCCATAGTTGAGGAAGTGAAACCCATAGTTTTGTCCCAGCCAAAAGAGGACTAGGCTATGAATCTGATACTAGGAACTCTCTCCCTAGTGACTTTGAGGCAAGCAAAACTTCCGAACTAGAACTTGAGAGGGAAAAGACCAAGAATCTCCTTGAAAGAATTAGAGTCCTTGAGAGTGGAGAGACTGGTAAAGAGGACTACTACACTAACTCCACTAGTCATAGGATATACAAGAAAATTGCAAAAGGGGACGGTTCTAAGGTCTGTAATCCTCAAAAGATGAAAGCTCACAAAATTCAACGTCCCAATAAGAAGTACTACCTTGGTACTTACTATAGGACGTGCTGGTACTGTGGACAAGGTGACCACTTCAAATTTGAATGTGAAAAATTAAAGGAAGATGTTGCAAGTGGTAAAACTGCTATGACTAAAAGTGAGAATGTTAAGTCCGTTCCCAAGGATAACCCTAGGCGTCCTAGACGTTCTAGGAGTTCTTTCCGCAAGCATGCCATTTCTAATGATGTTAACATTAGTGATTTCATGCTAGAACCAGAGTTCTTTTATTGTAATGAGCCAGGTAAGGAACACCTTGCCTGGGTCGCCAAAAACTAACCCTGTTTTGGCAGGTGGAAGTGAGGGGACGCCCATGGATCATTGATAGTGGCGCCTCAAATCATATGACAGGAAGCCAGATCTATCTCACTTCTATCCAGAATAGTGCCACGGGAGGAACTGTCTCGTTTGGCAACAAGGGCAAGGGAAAGATCAAAGGAACGGGAACTGCTATTCTCAACTCGTCCATTAGAGCAACAAATGTCAGTCTTGTTGAAGGACTTGGCTTCAATCTCCTTAGCGTTTCTCAAATGTGTGATCAAGGTGAAAACCTAGTCACGTTCGACTCAAAGAAGTGCCTTGTCATCAACAAGAAGTCCAACAAGGTTGTTCTCAAAGGAGTACGCCAGAACAATGTCTACATCTTCAATCAAGAGTTCAAGCCTAAATCAGAATTGTGCTTATCTGCTTCAAAGAAGGACGCTGATCTCTGGCATCGCCGTCTTGGTCATGCTGGACCTAGCACAATCCTTAAGCTGCACCAAAGAAATCTTGTGAAAGGATTTCCCCGAATTGATCCTGAGGCAGTTGAACAGTGCGAAGCCTGTATCAAAGGGAAGCGAACAAGAACGTCTTTTAAGTCCAAGAATGAAGTAAGTACAAAGAAGCCTTTGGAACTTCTCCATATGGATCTTTGTGGACCAATGAAGATTCTGAGCTACGGTGGAAAGAGGTACATTTACGTTCTCGTAGATGATTTTTCTCGATTCACTTGGGTTCTTTTCTTGGTGTCCAAAGCAGATTGTTTCAATGCGTTTAAAGTCTTCATCAAACAAGTGGAAGTTGCCCTTGAGACGCCTCTCAAAGCTATAAGATCAGACCATGGGACGGAATTCCAGAATTCAGAGTTCCTGGCCTACTGTGATCAACATGGTGTCTCGCACAACTTCTCCGCTCCAAGGACTCCTCAACAAAATGGAGTTGTGGAAAGAAAGAACAGGACGCTGGAGGATATGGCAAGAACTATGCTTTTGGCTAATAGCGTCCCCAAGTACTTCTGGGCAGAAGCTATTGCTACAGCATGCTACATCATCAATCGTGCCATGATCCGTCCTTTGCTGAAGAAGACATCTTATGAGTTGTTGAACGGAAAGAAGCCTCGCCTTGACTATCTCAGGGTCTTTGGTTGCAAGTGTTTCGTTCACAATAATGATAAAAAGAAACTTGGAAAGTTTGATGCAAGGAGTGATGAAGCCATATTCCTTGGGTACTCTCTCACCAGCAAAGCATATAGAGTTTTCAACAAAAGGACTCTAAAGCTTGAAGAGAGTATTCATGTTGTGTTCAAGGAGAGCGTTTCTCACAAAGAAAAACCAAGTAAGAAAGAACTCTCCTCCTCACAACAGCAGGACGACTCTGAAGACGAAGCTGATGGTTGGTTCTCTGGAAAGTACTATGTTCCTAAGGACGCTACTCCAAATCCTAAAGAAGTCTCAGTGGACATTCCCAGTATTGTTGAGGGTGTTCCATCTCGTAGTGAATCTCCAGTTGAACAAGATATAGCTGAATCAAGTCAACAAGGTGAGCAACGCCAAGGTGTGGATACTCTCTCCGAGGAGGAACGCACTGAAGACGATGCTCAAGGTGACAGTGATATTTCTGATGATGAGATTGATCCAAGATTTGCTCAATTGTTTCAAAGGGAGTCCCGCTTCTCTAGGGACCACCCAACATCTCAGATTGTCTCAGATCCTTCTCAAGGAGTTCAAACTAGGTCAGCTGCAAACAAGTCCCAGAGTGCAAATTTAGCTTTCTGTGCGTTCAATGCCTTTGTCTCTATGGTGGAGCCAAAGAATATCAAAGAAGCACTCCAGGACGCTGACTGGATTCAAGCAATGCAAGAAGAACTCAACCAGTTTGAAAGAAACAAAGTTTGGACCCTCGTCCCTCGTCCCAAAGGCAAAAACATCATAGGGACGCGATGGGTGTTCAGAAATAAGCTTGATGAAAGTGGACGTGTGTCAAGGAACAAGGCAAGACTGGTGACTCAAGGATTTAAGCAAGAGGAAGGCATAGACTACGATGAGACCTTTGCTCCTGTTGCTAGAATTGAGGCCGTTCGTCTCCTTATTGCCTTCGCCGCTCACAAGGGATTCAAGTTATTTCAGATGGACGTCAAGACTGCTTTTCTCAATGGAAAATTGAAAGAGGAAGTGTACGTTGCTCAGCCGCCTGGCTTTGAGGACGCCTCTCACCCAGATCATGTGTACTACTTGGACAAAGCACTTTATGGACTCAAGCAAGCCCCTCGTGCATGGTATGACAGGTTTGTGTCCTTTCTTTTGTCTCATGGGTACACTAGGGGTTCAATTGATAAAACTTTGTTTATAAAGAAAGTTCACAAGGACATTTTAATTGCCCAAGTTTATGTTGATGATATAGTCTTTGGTAGTACTAACATGAAGCTTGTAGATGAGTTCAAGTCCTTAATGAGTAGTGAGTTTAAGATGTCCCTCATTGGAGAACTCAATTTCTTCTTAGGACTTCAAATCAATCAACTCAAAGAAGGGACGCGCATTCACCAACAAAAATATGTCCGAGAAATGCTTGAGAAGTACGGAATGAACACGTCCAAACCTGTTGCAACCCCTTGCTCTCTAAACTCGCGTCTTTATGCAGATGAACAGGGAAAGGACGTTGATCAAAAGCTGTACAGAGGAATGATTGGTTCTTTGCTCTACTTGACCGCAAGCCGTCCCGACATTATGTTTGCCGTTTGCTTGTGTGCACGCTTCCAGGCAAATCCAAAGGAGTCCCACATGCAAGAAGTCAAGAGGATCTTTCGCTACCTAAAAGGACGCGACGATCTTTGCCTTTGGTACCCCAGGAAGACGTCCTTCAAGCTAGTTGGTTACTCGGACGCTGATTATGCTGGTCATGTGATTGATAAAAAAAGCACTTCAGGAATGGCACAGTTCCTTGGTTCATGCTTAGTCTCTTGGGGATCTAAGAAACAGAACTCTGTGGCGCTTTCAACTGCGGAAGCTGAGTACGTTGCTGCTGCTTCGTGCTGTTCACAAGTTATCTGGATCAAATATCAACTAGAGGACTACGGTATCAATCTTGAAACTATTCCCATTCGTTGTGATAACACAAGTACTATTGAAATTTCTAAGAATCCTGTTTTTGTTTCACGCACAAAGCATATTCATATAAGGCATCATTTCTTGCGTGATAATGTTGAACTAGGACTCATTAGTATGGAGCATGTAAGGACTGAAGACCAAATAGCTGATATTTTCACTAAGGCGCTTGATAGATGTCCCTTTGAGCATCTAAGGTTGCTTTTGGGGATGATAACTTTTAAGTAGCAAGTCCCGTTCTACTATTCTCTCAATGATTGGCTATGTCTTGTAGATTCTAAGTGTTTAAGGACTGTTATGCATTAAATTCATATTTGCAAGGACGCTAGTCTAAAACTTCATGTGTTTGCTACTTTGGAACGCCATTCAAATTTCTCTATTTGTCTTGAAAAGAGTATCCCTGATCACCCAACCCTCATTATAAGCCGAAACGATGGGAACTCTAAGCTTACCCTAGCCGAGAACTCTGCAAAAGCGTCATATGAGCTTCTTATTTTCTTTTACGGGACGTACTTGCGTTGTTCTCAACTGGATCGAAAGGTGATCACAAGAACGATAAGTTGGTTGTTGGTTTGCTTGAAGAAGTTTGCTTGAAGAGGTAAAATTTTGCTAAGTATGAGAGGACGCTCAGTGTTTGTTGCAGAGGACGCCATTTCAGTGTTGAGGAGAAGTTGAAGAGTCAAAATTTTGAACTTTTGAAAGTGTGAACAGTGACCGTTGCTTTTGCTCAAATCTTAAGGGGGAAGTTTTGCCACATGTCGCACAGTAAAACAGTATTAATTACCATTTGTGCCACCGCTTCCTCTATATAAGGCCAGAACAGTCGCAATCAAATTTATTACGCTCAACCACTTTCTTGCTCTCAAATCTGCTCTAACATCTCTCTAGAACTCCGGCGACTTTCTCTCTCTAAATCTCATCTGAAAAAAT
Organism: Polygonum maritimum; assembly: GCA_963924305.1. Taxonomy (NCBI): domain Eukaryota; kingdom Viridiplantae; phylum Streptophyta; class Magnoliopsida; order Caryophyllales; family Polygonaceae; genus Polygonum; species Polygonum maritimum. The sequence goes on from OZ002728.1 coordinate 36,223,862, forward strand.
GTCTCAAAGGCAGTTGAATGTGGCCGGATCTTCTACCGGCAGGAAGCGTAGAAAGCTGGTGAAGTCCCATTACATAGAGAAGCCCAAACCCATAGTTCTTAATGAATCTCTAGTGGACTTCATCAACAGAAAGCCGAGGACTCTCTACAATTTGATAAGAGAACGCATGGACTTGCCAGAGGTCAAGAATGATGCAACGAAGACTAAGAACTATGAAAGGTTCATTGAACGCTTCGTCATGCCAAGTCTTCACAACACCAACTACAAGGACTTGCCAAGACGGATGGACGACGTTCTCTTCTTCTCACAATTTGAAGGTGAGAATCTGGGTCCCTTACTTGAACTTATACCTGACCTCCACAACGCTGTCCTTCCCGACTTTCCCATGTATCCTAGGGACTCCCTGGCCTACAAAATGCTCAAAGCAAGAGTGCCAAGTCCCTCTCCTCCTCCTCCTGCCGTTCCTACCTTAACCACCAAAAAATTACTGAAACGTCCTGCCCCTTCCTCTCCCCTCTCAAAATCTTCCCAACCCTTCTCCACTTCAAAACCAACGGAGATTGTAGATAAGTTTCCTTCCCATTTAAAGGAGGGACGCTCCAAAAAGGTTCACGACCCAAGGCCCCTCAAAAAGGCCAAGACCTCAAGCGTCCCATCCTCCAAACCCCCCACAAAAAGGCCTAGCACCACAAAAAGGCCGTCCAACCTCTCCAAGGAATCCACTCCTCCCCCTCAACAAATCTCAATCGTTCAACTCCCCACCCCTCCTCCGTCCCCTCAACCTTCCAAGCAAAATGCACTTATCCCCTTCCCTCCCAAAAACCACTCTCCCTTAAACCTGGCCAACTTCCCTTCTGCCCCGGCCCACATTTCCCCACCAAAGGACCCCGAGACCCCAAAGTCCCGCCGTCCATCCTCCGAAAGTGGCCCGGAGGAGACAGAACGCACACTTGAGCACACTTTTCGCCGAAGGAAGGCCGGTGAAAAGCCCAGGGTTCTGCTCGCCAAGGACGTTCCTGCGCAAATCGAGCACGTTCCCTCCTCCTCTTCCTCCTCTAGCTCATCTGAGAGCCAAAGAGGTACGCCCGCTCAGGTCTCCCCTTTCATCGATGTTGTTGGGGATTCGAATGATGAAGCGGAAGGAGAGGTGAACGCTCCTTCTGAACAGATTGAGGACGCTGGTGAGCACCAGGTCGCTCCAGAGAACGCCGAGCCAACTCTTTCTGAAGAGCTCGCGCGTGATGCTCAGGAAGTCCCTCCCTATGACCAGTCCCTCCCAATCCTCAACCCCTCCCAAGCTCCACAAGAAAACCCCTCTCCCACAATCCAAACAGAATCCCATCAAGTCCCAGCGGACGCTGAGCCAGCAACAAAACATCATTCAGAGGCTCAGGACGCTGAGGGCACGTCCCAAGGTCAGACCTCAGGTGCCGATCAAGCCACAGCTGGTGGCGATGCAGAAAAAGAACAAGGCACAGAGGACGCTCCTTCAAAGGACGCTTCTGACAGTGACTCGGAGAAAGCTGAGGACGAGTCAGATGATGATGAGGACTCTGAGTCCCTCAAGGGCAAGCGTAAAAGGAAAAATGCGGATGTGCCCGTCAAAGTCCTAAGCCCGCTCATTTACTCTGAAGAGTGGCTAGCCTCCTTCGACGATGAATCTGTTCAGGAGTTCCTCGAGCTCCTGAAATTCCAAGGATGGCAGAACGTTGGACCAGCGCCAACCACTATTGATAAAGAACAAGTGAAGGCGTTCTACAGGGATTTGCGCTATAAAGCAAAAGATGGCTCCCTCTACTTCAAAATTGAAGGTGAGAAAGCTTCAGTAACAGAACGCCAAATCCGATCTTTCATGGGTCTAGGTCCACGCAAGCCACCGTCCGACGCTCTGAGCTCACTCCTTGAAGGCGGCTTTGAAACGACAGACCAAGAACTGCCTCTTGTTGAGCACATATTTCAGGGCAAAAGGCCAATGGGACTTGACAGGGTAGCTCACGTTCTGAGCAAGGTTGGCGCAATCGTTCATTACTTCATATGTCGCGCCATACTTCCAAGGCAGGAGAAGCATTCAATTGTGCAAACACATGATATTATCCTCATTGACGCTATCCTAGAACGCCGCCCAATTAACTTAGCCAGAATTGCTATGCAACATATGGCCAAGTGTGGAAGGAAGAGGCATGCCTTGCCGTACCCTGGAGTAGTGAAGGCGATCTTGCAGTCCCAGGACGCTTATGATGAGAACGCTCCCTCTGAAGAACTTGGTTTGAAATGGAATGCTAAGAAGGGACTCGTCGAGATAAGGCACAATGAAGAGCTGCCGTCTGTGCTAAAACAGTTAGAAGCTGAGGCTGAAGAAGCCAGACAGAAAGCCGAGGAAGAACGCTTAGCTGCTGAGGCCGAGGCCGCAAGGCTTAATCCTGCGTCTCAAGAGTCCCCTCAGGACCAAGAGCCCGCAGTAGATCTTACAACTCTTGATCAAATGCTCTTAGGGCCTTCTTCTCCTCCAGCTCTTCCAACGGACGCTCCTTCTTCGAGTACAGGTCCTTTGCCCCGTTCTGCCCCTGCAAACATCTCTCAGCATCCACCAGCAGAACTCATGGGTGCAATAATGGACAATTAGTGCCTCATCTTCTCTGCCTTAAAGGACTTGTCATCTGCGTTCTCCAAGGCTGCTGAACTTCAAGAGCAATTGCTCAAGTTTTATCAAGACCAGCGCCGTTCTTAGTGATTGCTACCACCCCTTTTATCCCCTATATTGTTGCTTTTGCTTCTTTTGAATTTCAAACACTATGATATTGGTTTGTAATAACCGTACTCTTAATTCCGTTTGAATGGCAATCCTTTGTTTGTATTCACATGTGTGTTTAAGCGTTCCACTGCTTTTAGTTATGTGTTTGTGCTAACGTTCTTATCACTTGTTATCCTTTTCGATGATGCCAAAAGGGGAAGTGTAGTTCTGCAGAGATGCGCTACAAAATAGTTATCTAGAATAAGCAAGTGTTAAGGGGGAACTATTAAGTGAAAAGTCTAAGGAACGCCCATGCTAGAATAAATGAGGACGCTTAGAAAATTTTTCTAGGACGCGACTCTTTCCTTAAAATCCAAAAGCTAGAGAATCAAAGATTGAAAACCTGTGCTTATTAAAATTTCTCTAAGTATTAGAGGACGCTTCTAAGTTTTCATGCATGCTAAGTTCCAATGTCAAAACGATTTTGCTAAAGAGTTTGTCATCATCAAAAAGGGGGAAATTGTTGGGACGCTATCAAGAACGCTTGCGTACTTGTTAGTGTTCCACACAATCGTCCCTTAGTTTTGATATGACAAACTCACTTTGATTCTAATAAAGCTGTCCAAGTGTTCAGGAACGCCAGTGACCAAAAGGACAACAAGTGTGTATGGGCGTCCCACAAGCTTAGGGACGCTAGCCAACAGGAAGTAAGGACTAGCCAGAGACTACTTGAGCAAGGACGGAGTCCCAAGCAAGTAGGAACGCAAGAAAGGAGTCCTTACTCACTAGCCGACAGGATGACATCACTCGACAATGTTTGATCATCCAAGGACACGTGGAGACCGATCCTGTGGCGGAGTCCAACACTACGTAGCGGACGATCCTGTTACAGAGTCCATCAACACGTGGCGGCCGATCGTGTAGCGGAGTTCATCATACACAGCTGGATACAGGAAGCTTCCTCATCACCGCCCTACTACGTGGAGGAAGATCCTGTAGCCACGTCCATGGAGGGCATGATCGTCCCAGGAGAAAGACGCCCTTCCCAAGTCCTATAAATAGCCCCAAGGCATTTATTGTGACGCTAACGCTTTCAGAGAATATTCAGAGAGAATCAGAGGAAAGCGACTCACTCAAGAACACGAAGAACTGACGCAAGAACTCAAGAACAGTTATGGGACTTGTGTTAGATCGAGTGAGAGTTTGTACCCAAACCACAAAACAGTTTGTAACAGAAAAATCCAAAAAGAAAGAGAGAGTTCTGCGAAGTACTGCAGAACGTAGGAATACAGTCCTTTGATAGATTGAACTAGCTTAAGTTGTAGGCTTAAAGGAGTTCCTTACAAGTGAACTTAGGGAAAAGCTAAGTGTCAGAGAACTGTAAAGGCTCGCCAGTACAACTGTAAGATCGTTCAATAGAAAGGAAAGAACTATTCAAAAATCCTCCAAGGAGGTAGAGGTTTACACTCAAGGAGTACTTGGTCTTGAGTGGTTCCTCTATAATTCACTGCGTTCATCTATTATCTATTTAGTACTTATTTCCGCTACATTACTCAAGGACGCCCCTACTCCTCGTAGGGACGCCTAACCTAAGGACGCCTTTACCAAAGTAAAGGACGTCCCTCAGTACTAACGATTCAACATTTTCTTGTGGTTCGAGTATGGTAGAGAGATGGATCGAGTTTTTGAAGGAATTGGGGGATTTGGTATTTTGGGAAGGTAGTTATGGAGGTAAGGGATGTTAGGTAAGGGAAAGGGGGCTTAAATGGGGTAGAAGACAAAGGTAGGTCAGAAGGGTAAAGTAGGAATTTCCACCAAAATCAAGGCCAAGGCAATCGGCAAGCTTGGACCGACGTTTGGAACCTCGGGCCCGAGGTACTGGGTACCTCGGTCCTACCCGTTTTGGCTTCCTAAAATTGCCCTCGTCTTGGTATTTTCTACCCACAAGTCATTGCATCATTTCCACAAATACCACACATAATCATGAAGCTCACATAACACATATATCCACAAAATACATGCTAAAGAAGAGATTAGGAAGAATCTAAGCTAAAGCAAAAAAAGACAAACTAGAAACTACGAAAATGAATCTACTAAACTCGGGTTGCCTCCCGAGGAGCGCTTCTTTTAAGTCACTAGCTTGACTTCTAACCTCTACCCTTCAAGGAGGGTGAAAAACGGTGAATTGATCCTCCTCGTCGTATGCACCTCCATTCTCTTCATACCCAAAGTGCCACCATTTGTGTTTGATGAAAGAGTGGCCTCCGAATCCTCCGTCATTCTTTTCCTCCAAAGTGTAGGTGGGCATCTCTTGCATCTTCTCAACTTGCTCTTCATCACCTACATCACAAAAGTCTAAAGAATTTCTAGGGGACTCTATGACATTATAACTCAAGTCTTCTTGCAAATCATCCAAGCAAAGATAATCATCATCTAAATCCTCTTTCAAATCACTTAGACAAATGTAAGAATCTCCCACATCAAAAGGATATAGATTAGGATACTCTTCATGGCTTGGTGGGCTATCTCCATCTCTTAACTCTTCATGGACTTGATTATTGACCATGTCATGGTCTCTCAATGGTACTTCTTCTCTTCTGGATTCCAACTCTTCCCTCTTGCGTTTGGCACTTTCCTCTAGCTTCAAAATCGCCAATGCATCCAGTTCATTAAGGGCCTTGTTGAAATGGAACTCCACTTTTTCCTCTCCAATCTCGAAAGTGACTTTCCCATTCCTCACATCGAACTTGGCACCCGCCGTAGCTAGAAACGGCCTCCCGAGAATAATGGGCACCATTGGATCCTCTTTCATGTCTAAGATCACGAAATCATCGGGCACAAAATATCTTCCAACTCTAACCGGGACGTCATCTAGAATTCCGGTGGCCTTTGTTGATGAACCATCGGCCATGGTAAGACTCATATCAACCGGTTCCATATCGCCGAGGTTAGCCCTTCTCCATATGCTCATGGGCATAACCGATATGCTTGCTCCTAGATCACAAAGAGCCTTGAATTGTTGGGATCCCATTCCCACGGTGATGGCAAATCTTCCGGGATCACCTAGCTTTTGAGGTAGCTCCAACATCTTCACCTCATCTTGCATCTCAACAATTGACCTCTTCTTGCTCAAGATTTCCTTCAAGAACTTTGCATAGGATGGCATCTTACTTAGAGTATCGGTGAATGGAATAGTGATGTTCAAGCCTTGCAAAAGCTTCAAGAACCGCTTGAACTTGCCCTCAACAATCTCCTTGGGCTTCTTCATAGGATATGGAAGAGTAGTAGCACCTTGCTTCTTGCTTGGATCCACCTCTTTGGATCGATCTTGGCTTCTCTCAACGATCTCAGCCTGGACCGACTTAGGATCGACGTCGGGACCGATGTCAAGTATCTCGGACCGGGGGCAGGGGCTTCCTGGGCACGTCGAGCCTCCTTCAGGGCAAGTCGGGCCGACTTCAGGGTAAGTCGGGCCCGAGGTGCTGGGCAACTCGGTCCACTTCAGGGGACTTCCTTCATTCACCGGTTCGATGTCTGGACATGTCGGGCCCGAGGTGCTGGGAACCTCGGTCCGACTCTCTTCTCTTGTTCTTGGAACTTGTGGCTCGGGCAAACTCCGTCCACTCCTCAATCCTATGGCACGAACTTCATTTTGTTGTTGTGGGGCACGGGGATTCTCTTCGGGTCGGCCCGGGAGTCTCCCTTCCTCTCGTAGAAGTTGATTTGCCATATGAAAAATTTGGTTGTCCACTTGTCTCCTCCAAACACCCAACTCCTTGAATTGATCATCAAATTTCCTCTCCATGTTGATGACGTGATTCTTCAAATCTTGAGCCCATGGTGGTGTTTGCTCATAGAATCCGGGAGGTCGGTATGGTGGTTGTTGGGCCCTTGGCTCGTTTTGGTTGAAGTTGTTGTTGTAGCTACTAGCTTGGCCTTGGTTCCACCTTCCTCCATTGTTGTTGAAGTTGGCTCTCCCTCCGAAGTTTCTTTGAACATAGTTGGCCTCCTCAATTTGCTCGGCCAACCGGACTTGGCGCTCATTTGGGCACTCTTGGGCTCCATGCTTCATAGAACCACATTCTTCACATGCTCTTGTGTTTTGTTTTTGGAGATAGAGCCTCTTCATCTTGTTCAACTCATCCTCCAAGAATTGGATCTTCACATCTTTGTCTACCTCTTCACTTTTGGGATCGTAGAGCCTCTTCGGACCGTCTCCATGGATTCTCACTTCCTTGCTCACTTGATTGACACCATACATAGCTTCATAATCCGAGAGCTTGTCTAACAACTCCCACGCTTGCTCCGGTGGCAAGTCAATGAACCCAGAATCGGTATGGAGGTTCAATTTATCCTTGGTGGCGGGGTTGATTCCTTGGAAGAAAATGTCTTGAAGGACATAAGGTTGTTGACCATGTGTTAGACACGCCCTTAACATTTCCTTGAACCGGTCCCATGCCTCAAAAAGTGGCTCATGAGCTCCCTGTTGGAAACTAGCAATTTTCCTTCTAAGCTCCGTCGTCTTGGTGGGCGAGAAGAAATTCATCAAGAATGAGTCGTTGAGAGCCCTCCATGATGTGATAGAACGAGGTGCTTGGCTCTCCAACCAATGCAAAGCTTTGCCTCCCAAAGACCACTTGAAGGCCTTGAGTAGCACATACTCAAGTGTCTCGTCGTCCGTCGAGATGGTCTCACATAGATCTTTGAATTGCTTAACATGCTCGATCGGGCACTCATTCGGTCTCCCTTGGAATTGCTCTCTCTTGATGTGTGAGATAAATTGAGTTTTTATCTCAAAATTCTTTGACACCTCCGGCAAGACGATGGCCGGTTCGGGCACCTTCAACTCCGGATGCATGTATTGTCTAGCATTCCGGCGTTGAGTGTTGATTTGAGCCTCCAATCTCATCCTTTGCTCCCTCTCTCTACGGGCCTCGGCATCTCGGTTCGCCATTTCAAGTTGCATCCGAGCCATGTCGGCTCTCATCCTCTCAAAGTCCTCATCTCGGGCTTGGTCCGCCATCCTCTTCTTCTTTCGGGCTTGCCTTAGAATACTCTCCGGGTCACACACAAAGTCGAGCTCAAGGGTTCCTCGGGCGGAACTAGCTCGCATGCACCTATAACCAAACACACAAACAAAAACCGAATCAAAACAAACAAGGGGTTTGGGCTAGTCCCTCACCCAAATCACTACCAAAATCAAAGACTCAACAAAGAGGGTACCTCGAACAAATAGAACTCCCCGGCAACGGCGCCAAAATTCTGATTGGTCCGGGATCGGAGGGTCTCACAATTTAAATTTATAAAAACCGAACCTCAATTGTAGTAAAGAGGTAGGGTGTCGAACACACGGGAGTTCGTGCGTCGAGAGTACCCGAAAAGACTAAGAAAAGATGGAAGAAAGGCAAAACAAAGGAAAACAAAAGAGATCACCTCGGACCGACACAAGTCACTTCGGTCCGAGGGTGGATCGAGGTTGAGTTTGGCCGGGACCGACGTGGTACAAGTCGGGCCCGATGTACTGGGTAACTCGGTCTTGAACAATAAGTAGATCGGTCTTGGGTTTTTGGGTTCCACCCCTAACTAGACTTGGATATTCTTCCCCAATTCAGCCAATAAGTGTTTGATCCTTGTGAGATCGAGGTTGCTAGCCCCGGATCCCTCCACTCTACACCTCGACCCAAGGGAGTTTTCACTCACCTTCGATGCTAGGAACTTGTGATGGGATCGAGATTGCTTTTGCTTACTCTTACCAATCTCAAGCCCTATATCCCTTGTTTTCACAAGAGAACGGAAGCTCAATGTAGAGAGGATTCACAAATCAAGCACTCAAGGCTATGGAATTGGGGTTTTCTACCCAATCCTAGCTAGGGGATTTCCCCATAGCCCAAGACTATGGAATCTACTCCATAAGGTAAGAGAAAAACACAATCAAAATGGAAATCACGCAAATCCCAATCATCAACATCCAATCAAACTCCAATTGCATTCAAATTCAAAGTGTCAACAAAATCCAAGTCTCAATCCTACTAGATCAAAGCAAAACAAAGTACAAAACTCACTAATCCTCTACTCTTCTCCACCGATCTTCTCTTCTCTTCCTCCTCCTCTCTTCTCCTTGCCCTCCAAGTCTTCCGTTGAGCCTTTAGAGAGTGATTTGGGTTGTGGTGTGTGTGTCTACTCGTGCCCCCCCCCCTCTCTAATGACCACTAATCACCTCTAATTATCCTACTCTATTGATTGGGGACCAAGGAATTCCCAATTTAGAAAAGGGCAAATGTGGAAAGTTACTAAAAATATGCCTTGGGGAACAATCCTCTCATATGCCGACTTGGACCGACACGGAGGAACCTCGGGCCCGACGTTGGGAACGTCGGTCCTGGGCTCTGGCTGCTCGATCTCGGGCCCGACGTGGTGGTACTCGGTCCTGGGCCTCGATCCTTGTGTTCTTCTTGGGTTTCCTTCGGTTCCACTTCATTCTTGGCTTGGCTCGTGCATTCCTTGATTTGGCTCCTTCATTAGCTCCTTCAAAATGTCCTCATTCTTGCCATTTTTCCTACAAAACAAAGCAAACTCGCATAGTTTCTGAATCTTAAAGAAAACCGGGAACTAAGCTAAAAAGGGACGAAACTAACAAAGAAAGGAATGAAAAACACATATTTACAAGGGAAATTAACTACTAAAACACCACCAAAATGAGAGACATCAGTCGGCTTGAGGGCTGCCTTGTAGCACTCCCTGGCCAACCTTTGATCACCGCGGATCTCCTCTACTCCCCATGGCGTTGGGAACTTCACGGTTTGGTGGTAAGTAGATGCAACAGCTTTCATATCATGCAGCCATGGGCATCATAGAATGACGTTGTAGCACGACTGGCAGTGCATCACGAGGAAGTTGACTTGCTTGTTGACCCCTTTGGCAAAGGTGGTGAGGGCAATGTCCCCCACTGTGTGCTTGACTTTGCCGTTGAAACCTACCAGTGGTACTGCGTGTTTGTGAATGTCGTTCTCGGACAACCCCATCTCCTTCAGGGCATCGAGCGTCATTAAGTTGGTAGAACTCCCGGTGTCAATCAGGACTCTTTTCATCAGCACGTTTCCCATATGCAGGCATATCACCAGGCCATCGTGGTGGGGTTCAATAGAGAAGCCCGCGTCGCTGTCGTCGAAGACAATAGCGGGTCCCGACGATCCACCAGCGGTGCGTCCAGGCTGATGCGGACGACCGAAGTTGCCTTCTCGTGCGTGACGTTTCGCGGCTGAATATGTGAGACCGCAGATGTTTGATCCTCCTGAGATGACATTGACGACCCTGTCGGGTGTCAGGGGATGTCTCCTTCTTCTCGGCTCGGACTGGAGATTCTCGGCTACTTCTTTGGGTACTTGGGCATCAGGTGCTACATCCTTGATTCTTCCCTCTGCGATGAGGCGGGATAGCTCCTTCCTGAGCATGATGCAATCTCGGGTCCAGTGGCCGTGGTACTCATGGTAGTCACACCACTTAGTGGTGTCCCTGTCGGCTTTTGGGGCCTTGTCTCTCCGCGGCCACCTCACGTACTCCCCTTGTTTCGCCATATTTCGTAGGAGCTTGTCCGTGGAATTATTGAGCTTGAGAGAATCCAGTGACGGTGGTGGTGGGTCTCGGTTTTGATCGTCCGTCTGCCGCGACCTGGTCGTGTTGACCTGTCCGTGGCTTGGGCGTGAGTACGGGTGTGCTCGGCGATCCTTCCTTTGTTCAACCGACCCTTTGCGGCTATCAACCGGACCCCTTCTCTCATACTTCTCAACCTCTGAAGTTCTTTTCCGTAAAGTCCTATCTTCCTCAAGCCTGACGTGTGCTAGGGCTTTGGCTTGGACTTCTTCGAAGGTGTAACATGGATGTTTGGTGAGCTCTTTGTATAGGCCGCCATCGGGGGTTATCCCCTGCCTAAACGCTTCTACCGCGATAGTAACGTCGCAAGACTGAATTGAGACTTTTTCGCGGTTGAATCGTTCTAGAAATTCTCTGGTAGTTTCTTGGTGCCTTTGACGGATCCGATAGAGGTCGCTGGACTGCTTCTCGAATTTGCAGCTACTGGCAAACTGGGTGCGAAAGGAGTCAGAAAGTTCGGCGAAAGAACCGATGCTACCGCGTGGTAGTTTTATGAACCAAGTCAGTGCTGGACCCGTCAGAGTCGTGCTAAACCCTTTGCACATCACTGCTTCCTTGGAGTACGATGCGACTGTGCTTGTCATCATCTTCTACTTATAGATCGCCACGTGCTCGTCAGGGTCGGATGTGCTGTTGTACGGAGTCATGTTCGGCACGGTGAATTTCTTTGGTATCTCTACCCTGGCGATGCGGCGAGAGAAAGGTCGTCGAAGCCATCAGGGGCTTCAGGTTTCAAAGGCTGGAAACTTTTTCGACCGACTCGGAGCTGATCGGCGATGACCCCAATTTGTTCTCTCACTTTTCTTCGTATGGCTGCGTCGAGGTTTAGGGGCCTTCTCCTTTGAAGATCCTCCTCGTCAGTTTCTCCCCCATCCAGCCAGGTATCCCGAGGTGGTGTTCGGCGTCGCCTAGCCTCTGACCGGAGATTCCTTGGTGGATCTTCATCAAGGAGAACTTCTTCATGGCGGTGCCGGGAGAGGGAGCCAGGGGCGTCCTCTTGTAGCACCGGCGTTCTGTCTCGCGCGTTCAAAGTTTCGCCCTCCTTTGATGTTCCTTCTCCTCCATCAAAATCGAGTCTTCTAACTATGCCCTCAGTGCGGCGATTAACGCGAAGCGATCGGCGGCTTGTAGCCATGACCTCGTACTGTTGCTTCAACTAGCTGTTTTCCCGCGTGAGACGTGCCACATGGGCGTCTTAGAAGCTCTTTTGGTCGCTTAGCTCCTTCTGGAGTAGTTGCATTCGCTCCCGAAGGTCGGTCATCTCCTCGTCTTGCGACCGGTTCCCGGGTAGTTCGGGATCCTTGCCATGATCGGCAAGGGGGTTTTTGGAGTTTCGTTTCCGTTGCCTGACATTGTGATTGGGAAGTTGAGGTGATGTTTGAACGGTATGTTCTCTTGTGATTGTACCGATCACGGCCCCACGGTGGGCGCCAAATTGTTTGAGCCAAAATTTAACAAAGGAAACTTTGGCCTAGATCGGGCCTGACCGAGATGAATCACGAAGAACAAACTTGATGCTAAAAGCTATGAATCGTATTGATGAATGTGCCAAAAAGCGTAACCTTCTTCTAGGGCTTACAATTGATTTATATAGTACCCTAGAAGATCGATATATTTTATAAAGAAGATAAGATAATATAGGACTTCATCTGATCCTAATCCCAACGACATGATTTAACCGAAAATCTATCTTATATCTTTCACTCTATCTTGTTCGACCGACTTGCCTTTCCGTCGTTCCTCGCTGTGCTTTGAAGAAGTATCAAAGAAGTACTAATCAGGTCTCAATACTTCTCTGAAGAAAAACCGGATCCAACACTCAACAACCTTCCTTTTGATGGCTGTGTCCAGGCCGATCTACTGCGCCTTTCGTAATCTTCCTCGTTGGTGTTGTCACCCGCGATTCAGGGTAGGGTGACATGTCAAGAAAACGAGATCAACGAACAACAAATACGTATAAGTATAGAAGGTCGATATTAATGTGATGCGCAATTAAGAAAGAAAGATTGGCGGCATATTAGAAAAATTGTAATCAAACAAGGATAAAAACGAAATTTGAACCCTTAGAATAGAGAAGCAAAACACGGAATAAATTGTGAGATAAGAAAACGAGGAAACCAGTATATGAAGGACGGAAAACGTGATCCGAAAGGGTCGACTCGACTGGTTACGTTCAGCCCGCTAAGTATTGGTCCGATCCGCCTAGTTGTTGCTCAGAGTCTCTTTAGCGACCAACAATGAATGATTGGCTTGCCTTGCTTCCCTTGACAAACCACCAAATTGTACTCAATTATTAGCATGAGCTTTTCATAATTAAAATATAGAAACGTAATATAACGAATTGAATGGGAAGAAGAGTTCTCCCTGTCTAGAAATTTGACGAGGAGATAACGAAGCACATGGCTTTGATGTTTGCAAATCAAACCCTAGTATTGCATCATCCCCTGCTTTGGTTTGATGATCATCGATGTCGCTTTGACGATCGCCCCACTCCTAGCTTCGCTGATCGCTCGAAACTTCTTCAGAACTTCTTTGGGACTTTTTCGGAGTTCTGCCATCTCCTCGTCTCGCGATCTGGTGCTTTGATTTTTGTGATTTCTGTTGTTCCCGTAGCGAGAGGGTAAGGATGGGTGTTTTCCAGTCCTGATATTGTGTCTTTCGATCAAGAAAGGTGGAGACTTTTTTCCTTTGGTGATTGTATCGATCTTCGGCCCCACGGTGGACGCCAAATTGTTTGAGCCAAAATTTACCAAAGGAAACTTTGACCTAAATCGGGCCTAGATCGAAATAAATCAAAGAGAAGGACGAAAAATTGTGCTTGTATTGATGAGAAAAGCGTATGAATGTGTATAAACATGGTACCCCATTCTAGGGTTTACAATGGATGTATGAAGGTATGACCCCCCCCCCAGGGTTTATAGCGCAAGCCTCTAGCGAGGGCTATGGAGTCTGATCTGATGTCATATGCTATGATCCTATATCTCTCTCCCCCAATTTCGTGGGTTACAATGGGTATTTATAGACAATAAATATGAATTCTATCTTATACAAGGTATAAATCTATATTAACCAACAAGTCTTCTAGAAAATCTATCTTATATCTTGGATGCTCTTTATCTTGCCTAGCAGCGAATATATCATATATCAGATGATATCTTGGAAAGATTCTATCTTGTAACAACCATATCTCGGACCTTCCTTCCTTCCACCGACTTAGCCAATTTCGAAGATCTACCGCTGCCCAAAGATGTGCAAGAGATGCTCTGGATAGGTATTGATACTTCTTCGCCTAAAACCTGGGTCCAACAATATCTTGTAGCTACAAGGCATTAAGACTTCTCTGGTAATGGGTTGCTTCCTGCTTGGATTATTTCTAGGTCCAACAGAGACGTTTGAGAGCATCCCAAATATCCTTAGCAGTGTCATAGCCTATGACTTTCTTGATCTCACTGCTAGTAAGTGCAGGGTGAAGAACCTTCTTGGCACATTCATTCTTTTCAAGCTTTTTGAAGTCGGCGGCGTCATACTCCGTGACTTCCTTCACTTTGCCATCAGGTTTGAGGAATTTCTCAGGACCAATGGAAATTACTTTCCAAAGTGTCCATCCAAAGAGCAAATGTGGGTTTGCATTTGTTTTACCCACCAATCATACTCTCCGGGCTTGAGAACTGGAGGTTTCCAAAAGGAGTCATTGATAGCGGTGTTGGTGGTAGACATCTTTCCTGCAAAGTACTAGAAAAATCTAGAGCCAAAGCTCTGATACCAATTGTAGGATTTGGGTTAGTACTTCAGACGTCGTCGACACCTACGATGCCGTCGACCAGAGTTAACAACTAGTGTTATGCAGCGCAATAAAGACACAAGAAAGATTGAAACGTTACCACTTTGAACACAAGGAGTTATAGTGGAAAACTCTCTACAAACCAACTAGTTTGTATTGAGAAAAACCACTTGCCTTCTAAGCTTCAACTTAGAAGAACTTGAAGAGCACTTCGCTCGCTTGTATTGCTTTCTCGGATTACAAAGGTGTTCCTACTCCTAGATGTGAATCCCACACACTCTAGCAAGTACTCTTGCCTTATCCCAATCCTCACTCAATACAATCTCGCTCAACACTCAACCTCCTAAGATCGAATCTCACGATCTCACTCAACACCCACTCACAATTACAATGTTTGCACTCTCCTCCTTAGTTCTACCAATAAGCTCACGAATCTATATAAAGAGAACTAAGAATAATGCCACTCGATTCAGCCCAAACGACAAAGGCATGAATCGTGCACAATCTATACAAGATCTTTCCTAAAATAAACTCTTAAGCCATGATAAAATCATCTTCAATATCTTCCTTGATCTCTTGATGAATTTCCATCTTTATGATCTTGTCCTTGCCTTAAACGAATTGCTGAATATGCTGGACGTGATTTCCATATAAGAAAAACACGCCGTTTCCTTTTCTGAATTTCTGCACGCGTTTTGCTTCTGGAAACTGAGGTCGGCGACCTCTCGGCAACCTCTTCGGTTTGGAACCATCAAAACACAAACTCGGTTTTCTAACAATTAGCGTTTCAAACGTTGAAAAAAGTTAATATCTAACAGATTCAATAAATCCAACGAATACCGGGCATTTCCACAATGACAAACCTAGAAAAATACTTAAGATGCCCGACTATTAACGGAAGAGTCAATAAAGCTTCAGGAACGAATAGGGAATGCTAAGAAACAATTAGCAAAATGGAAGGCTAATTCTCTCTCACAAGAAGGTCGAACGGTGCTAATGAGATTTAACTTAGCAACAAAGCCAAATTATCAGATGCAAAGCTTCATGCTCCCGAAAGATGTACACGAGAAATGGATGCGATCAACTAAATGTTTTTTTGGAACAAAGATGGACAACATAAACCCCTCGTTAGACGGGATAGAATATGCAAACCAAAATATTACGGTGGCCTTGGATTAAGAAAAACGGAAGATATGAATAAAACACTGCAAATGTAATTAACTCCTTTGGCTAAGTCTACGGTAAACTTAATTACTAACATTGAATCCTTAAATCAGAATTCTAACAACTGGATATGGAATATGGACACATTCCCTAAGATCAAATTTTTTTAATGGAAAGTGGATATGAATGGCCTACCTTCAAAAATTAGACAACAACAGGTATATGTATCCATCCCTACAGGATGCTTTATGTGCAATAGTACTGATGAAGATTCTACTCACTTGTTAATAAAGTGCCCCCACACCATTAGCCTAATTCACAACAACAACAACAACATTTACCCAAGTATTCCCGCAGAGGCAGGATCTAGGGGGTCAGGATGGGGGTATTCCAGACCTAGATGGAATACGCCCGAAAAAACCCAAAAGAAACACTCCCAAGCCTCCAAAAACTACAACTGAAAATAGATTACAGTTGAAAAGGAACTCAAAAAAAGCTTAAGAAAATCTAAAACTAGATATATAACTCAAAACTTTTATCCTTTAAGCCTACTCCGCCAACCCAGCTACTAGCTATCCACCACCCTGATTCTCTCCCTCCAGCTCTCCCTGCATTGAGCCAATTCCACTGAAATCCTAGTAAGCTGATATCTTGTTTAATGTTGTCCATCCAGCGTTTTTTCGGACGACCTCTACCCCTCCGACAATTCCCAAACTCCAAGTGTTCGCACCTCCTCACTATAGCGTCCGGTGCCCGTCTTTGGACATGACCAAACCAACGAAGTCTCGCTTTGCGAAGTTTGTCTCCTATGTTAGCCACCCCCAACTTGCTTCTGATATCATCATTTCTAATCTTCTCCAACCTCGAGTGGCCACACATCCATCTGAGCATTCTCATCTCTGCAACTGCAAGTTTCTGCTCCCGAGCCTTCGTCGTCGGCCAACACTCAGCACCATAGAGGATCGCTGGCCGTATCACAGATCTGTAAAACTTTCCCTTAAGCTTCAACGGCACCTTCCTATCGCAAAGAACCCCTGATGCTACCCTCCATTTCCGCCAACCTCTTTGAATATGGAATCTCACATCCTTCTCAATGCTCCCATTGCTTTGCAAAACTGAACCCAAATACTTGAAGTTATCTCTCTTCGCAACGATCTAACCCCCTAGCTGCACCTCACTACTAGAATCATTTTCTTGTCCGAAACTGAACTCCACGTATTCCGTCTTAGTTGTACTCAGCTTAAACCCCTTAGATTCCAGTCTCTCCCTCCACAATTCCAGCTTGTTGTTAACTTCCGCTCTCGAATCCTCCACTAAGACGATATCATCTGCGAATAACATGCACCCCGGGACCTTGCCTTGGATGTCCTTTGTCAGCACGTCCATCATGACCGTACACAGAAAAGGGCTAAAGGCTGATCCTTGGTGGAGACCCATACTCACTCTGAAGAACTCTGTATCTCCTCCTTGAGTACAAACACTCGTCCTTGACCCCTCATACATGTCCTGAATGATTCTTATAACTGCATCTAACAGCTCCCTGGCTTCTAGACATTCCCAAATCAGCTTTCTAGGGACCATGTCGTAAGCCTTCTCTAGATCCACAAACACCATATGCAAGCTCTTCCTCCTCTCCCTATGCGCCTCTGTCAACCTACGCAACAGGTGAATAGCCTCTATGGACGACCTCCCTGGCATAAAACCAAATTGGTTCTCTGACACCCGCACTATACTCCTCAGTCTCAGCTCAATTATCTTCTCCCACACCTTCATTGTATGACTTTAGAGTTTTATACCTCGATAGTTGCTACACTGCTGAATATCCCCTTTGTTCTTGTATAAAGGTATTAGCTTACTAAGTCTCCACTCCTCCGACGTCTTGGCCGTCCTGAAGATATCGTTGAAAAGTGTAGCAAGCCACTCCAAGCCTGTAGCGCCCAAACACCTCCAAATCTCAACCGGGATCTCATCTGGTCCCACTGCTCTCTTACTGCCCATTCTGCGGATCACTGAGCTGACCTCTGCCCCAGAAACTCGCGTGTTGGAAAAACGACTATCCTGACTTCCTGGAACTTGGTGGCTCTCCACCGAAACACAACCCTCATTTAGAAGGCCGGAAAAGTACCTCTCCCACCGTAGTTTGATTTCGAGGTCATCCACTAGCACTTTCCCATTTTCATCTATGATACATCGAACCCTATCCAAGTCTGAACACCGTCTATCTCTTTCCATCGCGAGCCTATACAACACCTTCTCTCCTCCCTTCTCATCGAGTGCCTTGTAAAGACTTTCATACGCTTTCTCTTTTGCTATCGCCACTACCTTCTTTGCTTCGTTCTTCGCTGCTCTGTACTCTACTGACCTCAACTCCCTATCCTGATCGTTGCTCCTCAACCAAGCTCTGAAAGCAAGCTGCTTGCCCCGCACTTTTTCCTGCACCTCTGCGCTCCACCAAGCAACTGACCTCCTATGCCCAAAACCCCCTCTCGACATACCCAACACGTCACAAGCTGCTCTGCGAATGCACTCTGCCATCTTACCCCACATCTCATTTGCATCTCCCCCTACTCGCCAAGCTCCTTTAGCTTCTGCTTCCTCGAAGATCCGATCTTTCAAACTTTGACCATTTGCTTCTGTCAGGCGCCACCATCTGATTCTCGGCTGCGGCCTACTGATCACCTTTCTCTGCCTACTGATCACCATTAGCCTAATTCATAAAATAAATATACAAACAACTCAAACGATCAAACTCCTTAACCCCACAAATAAAAAACCCAGCGACATTCTATATGAGCTTAAGCCACAACTAAAACCAAAGGATTTGGCCGAACTAACAGTTATATGGTGGAGTATTTGGTATCAACAGAACAAACTTATGTTCCAACAAACACCAAATGATCTCATCCCATTTCTTGTAATATACGTAAACACGCATCTACGACAATGGGAACAATGCAAGCAATAGGAAAAAGAGGAAGATATGAACAATGGCCCATGTCACACACCCAACAAACCAAGGAAGGAAAAAACGCACAATTGGATCAAACCAAATCAAGTTTTTTTTTAAGTTAGATTTTGATGGTTCACAATTAATAGATGGTCAAGCTTCCAGGGAAAGTGCTCAAAGACTCAAAGACTATAACGGAGAGGTAGTTGATATGTCCGCAAAGAGATATGGAAAAATATCAGTCCTGCACTCCTTCAAGCTGAAGCATTAGCACTCCGTGACGGAATTCTAGAAGAGAAAAACAGACACATACAAAAATTATTAATTGAGGGCGATAATCATATCGTCATTAAAGCAGCTCAAGGACACCGAAACTGTCCTTGGGAAATTGAAAGAATCATTTCGGACACTCTCATTCTTCTCTATGATTTCGGGATTGTTCGCTTCTCCCATGTGGGTCGCTCTCGTAACACTGTGGCCGATAAAATTGCAAAAATGGGTCATAGTCTTTCAAGTGACTCCACAGAACCAACCAAAACTTTTAGTTCTCATCCGCAAGGATGCTCTGAGACATTCTCCTTAATCAGAGATTCTCCTAATTCTCACCATTTCAAAGAAAAATATAGTGGACCGGATATGCGACATCCACATTGCGATATCTAACGCACAAGATAAAATCATATGGACCCCAACCCTAGATGGTACCTTCACATTACCCATACATGTTACCAGATTTGTACTAGTTTTATATGGTTTTATGAGCTGATATTAGTTGCTTGGATTTTATTTCAAGTCAAGGATATTGATTGTCTTATGATTACTTCAATAGTATTATGAATAAATACTAATTAATAATAAAATAATATTTTATGGTTTTTATTATAAACTATATTTTAATTCTAAAATAAATTTTATTTGTTCTACATATATAATATATCTAGTCAACTCAACGGAGTTCGGATTTTCATTTGTTTTTCTTTACGCACTAGTTTTTGGGTTAAGTTATAACTGTAACATTCTCGGTTAGTTTGTATCGATTTTTCGGATTGGCTTTCTTTTTGACAATTCTAAAACCTTCATTAGATTCAACATATATATTAATGAAATGTCACTTAAAACGCACGTCTGGTTAAGAAATATGAAAACGGGAATGTGTTGGATCGGGGGGTGTATGTGTTAGTCACAAAGCAAGCATTGTTACCCCTAGGGTAACACTCCTTCACGTAGCGGAAATACAATAAAACAACAAGACACGATATTTAGAGAGGAAAGCTAAAGCAACCAACTAGTTACTCTAGTAAAACCTCTACCTTCCTTAGAAGGATTTTGAATCACGTACTACTTTTATTGATTATCACGAACTACACACGGCATGTCAGGATACTACATACTCTCTTCCTAGAATACTCTCCCAACCTCAAGCCTCAAGAACATATAAAAAATTGAAGTACAACAAAATCCAACCTAAGTTACCTCAGAAACATGGCATCTCACCAAGCTTCAGAAGCTCGCATCCTTCTCTGGTAGTAATAACACCTCTGCTACAGCTACCGTTCCTGTACGCAATCACCTTGAGGATCTACGCTTAGAGCTTCAATGAATGCTTCTTTCTTCTCCAATGGACTTAATAAGAAACCTCCATATGCTCGTTATTGTCGCCACTCCTTTTCTACAATGAAGTCTCCTTTTCTCCCTAGTAGAAGCACTCCAAGGGGTCCTCTCCGACGAAGACGAAGGACGACGAAAGACACTTTAGAACCCTAGAGTTTAATCCTTTTTATAATGAAAATTAGGTCTGATATGATATTATTTTGTTAACACAAAATAATATTTTTCCACGTAATTATCTAGATACAAATAGATATACACAATCAAATCACAAACACAATCTTATCTTGTAGTTGTAACCGATTCCTCTCTCCTTGGGCTCCGATTTGATATGATTTAATCCTCCAAGATATTATCTTCCTTCTAGAGATAATAACCAACTGCGCCAGCTGTTGAAACGCGTCAATGGGATACGCGCTTCTTCACTTTCCTTATTTAGCAACCATTCTCGCGCAGACGTTGTTGTCCCCTATCATTGTTTCCCTCAATAGTAACAATTTTGTTACTTGACACTGTTTCTTTAGCGGTAACAGTGTTGTTCCTTGACATTGTTCCCTGACTCTGCGACAATGTTGTTCACATCATTCCTTGACACGGTACAAGTGTTGTTACCTCACACTGTTACCCTCACTGTTTCCCTCTCTTAATGGCTTCTCTTGTTCCCTGTTATACTTGTTTCACTTAAAACACTCAAGAAACACTCAAACCATCAAGTTTCATGAAGTTTGTTATCATCAAAACACAAGGAAATGTCTACTACTGTTTCTATGGTAACAACCTAGCTGTTCCCATGGAAACACTAGATTTCCAACAATTTTCCCCTTTTTGATAATGACAAACCCATACACAAAAATGCATAATATATCAAGTGCGAAACATGAAGCATACGCATTCCAAATCACTTACAGAGAGACTTGTTGTTCCCCCTAAAATCATGAACTTCTCCTGTTGTTCCCTTGGAACAAGATGTTCTTTCTTGCCAACCAAGTTAGACAGAACATTCCCCCTCGACATAAGTATAAATCTGCACCTCCTTGTGCAAGCTCATCTCTGCCTTTTTCCTAACCTCCCCCTTTTGGCATCATCAAAAGGTTAGATCAAAAAGGTAACAATACAAATCTATCATAGTCTCAATTGAAACTACTAGAGTTATTTATTCCTGCAAAATTATCACACTTTCACATTGTTCCCAAAGCCCCATCATGATAGAGTCCACAAGCGTCAAACAAACAAACTCAACAAGACTTTGAAACAATTTTTGTGGGGATTAGACGGCTGTGGATTGAAAGTAGGGTTCCAAGCATGTCTTAGCTTTTAGAATAACGTTTCCCATGTTGCCTTCAATGAGTTCAAGACCAACTTCCGCTTTGGCTTCCAACTTTCACATCATTACCTTCATAAGTATAGGTAACGTCCCATCTATCATCTCATTTTTCAGAAAAACCTAATAGGTTCCTCTCTTTTCTCCATGGCGTCATTTATCGCCTTGATCCTGGGAGTTATTTTTCCCTGAGAAAATTTTCCCTCTTTTCTTTTCCTCTATTTTTTTTTAAGAAAACTATCATTCTTATTTTCTCGCATTTTCTTTTGCTAGCCAACACATGACCGCCCACACTTTCTTCATGCCATCCTTAGAACCTCACTTTCTCCTTTTTCCATTGATCCATGCAGCAATAGGTACCACGCATCCTAGAGCATAGACATGAAATGGAATAGAAATAGGCCGTGTTTGGATAACACATCAAGGACAGAAACATATAATGCACCCAAACAATATATAATGTAGGGAATTTTTTACATCCAAGTAACTGATCCCCATTGTGGGTTAAACAAAAAATATGGGTTTCTAGGAACCGTTACTTGGACAAGGCTTAAGAACGCCTTCACAACTGACTATCCTTTCGGCTTGTAATAAGGGTTAAACAAGACCAAGTCAGTTGTTTCAAGCTACAAAGAAACGTGCTTTTGAGTTCATTCATTTTAGCTTTCAACTATTATAGCATGCAATGTTCTCAAATTTCAATGCAATATTAGATCACACAACACAGACACAACGTATAGTAGCCATTAGACAGACAATAACAGATGCACTGTTCCCCATAAGATGTTACCTAATTAACCAATCATTGGGGGAATAAAGGATCGGGACTTGCTTACCTCAAGGAGATCATGCCTAGCAACATCCTTAGATGCTAGTAGGACTTTCTACCTCATGCCTCAAAGAGGATGTCCGCCATTTGGTCCTATCTCCTTCATCCATGCATCACACTGTTACTTCTTTTGGAAACAATAGGGATTGTTCCCCCTCCGCTTGTCACCATTACTTTGATCGGGGCACCGTTCCCCCTCGGTTTAAGCACCTTTCAGACTGTTATGCCTTGCACATTATGCACTTGCTTCACCTGGAAAAAAAACTAACACAAATCTAGGGCAAACCTTGCTCTGATACCAATTGTTGGGTCGGGGGGTGTATGTGTTAGTCACAGAGCAAGCACTGTTACCCCTGGGGTAATAGTCCTTCACGCAGCGGATATACAATAAAACAACAAAACACGATATTTAGAGAGGAAAGCTAAAGCAACCAACTAGTTACTCTAGTAAAACCTCTACCTCCTTAGATGGATTTTGAACCACGTACTACTTATATTGATTATCATGAACTACACACGGCATGTCAGGATACCACGTACTCTCTTCCTAGAATACTCTCCCAACCTCAAACCTCAAGAACGTATAAACAATTCAAGTGCAACAAAATCCAACCTAAGTTACCTCAGAAACATGGCATCTCATCAAGCTTCAGAAGCTCGCATCCTTCTCTGGTAGTAACAACACCTCTGTTGTAGCCACCTTTCCCGTACGCAATCACCTTGAAGATCTACGCTTAGAGCTTCAACGACTGCTTCTTTCTTCTCCAATGGACTTAATAAGCAACCTCCATATGCTTCTTATTGCCGCCACTCCTTTTCTACAATGAAGTCTCCTTTTCTCCCTAGTAGAGTCACTCCAAGGGGTCCTCTCCGACGAAGACGAAGGACGACGAAAGACACTTTAGAACCCTAGAGTTTAATCCTTTTTATAATGAAAATTAGGTCTGATATGATATTATTTTGTTAACACAAAATAATATCTTTCCACGTAATTATCTAGATACAAATAGATTTACACAATCAAATCACAAACGCAATCTTATCTTGTAGTTGTAACCGATTCCTCTCTCCTTGGGCTCCGATTTGATATGATTTGATCCTCCAAGATATTATCTTCCTTCTAGAGATTTTAACCAACTACGCCAGCTGTTAAAACGCGTCAATGGGATATGCGCTTCTTTGCTTTCCTTATTTAGCAGCCATTCTCGTGCAGACGCTGTTGTTCCCTTTCACTGTTTCCCTCAGGGTTGTTCCCTGACACTGTTCCCTCAGCGGTAATAGTGTTGTTCCTTGACATTGTTCCCTGACTCTGCGACAATGTTGTTCACATCATTCCTTGACTCGGTACTAGTGGTGTTACCCCACACTGTTTCCCTCTCTTATTGGCTTCTCTTGTTCCCTGTTATACTTGTTTCACCTAAAATACTCAAGAAACACTCAAACCATCAATTTTCATGGAGTTTGTTATCATAAAAACACAAGGAAATGCCTACTACTGTTTCTATGGTAACAACCTAATTGTTCCCATGGAAACACTAGATTTCCAATAAAATGGAAAAGATATAAATTAAGTCCGACTTTGAAATGTTCTCAAACTTTTAGCACGTTCCAACAAGTTTACACAATCTATGTAGAAGTTTGACTCAAACTTGTTCAATGACATTCAAACTTGATTCATGTATACCATAGGCATTTAATTACGTTCGACATTCTCCCAGCCGACACTTTGATATTTATCTGACTTTTTTGTTGTTTGTTTATATGTACGTGGTTTGAATGCTTGTTCTTATATCTATATATAAGTAAATTATATTTTTAGTAGTAAAGATAGAATTATATCGTTGTAAAATTGGGCCATTAAAATCAAATTGTATGACAAATATGACTTTGTAATATTTGTATTGACATGTAACTTTTCCTCCAAGTGGATGTTAAATTGTAACACCCTCCTTTTATCAATCCGAGGGTATTACCATCATTGACCTTAGATTTTACTATCCTATATGGTGACGACATAAATGGTGATATGAGAACAACCAATTTTATTTCATAAACGAGATTCATAATTATAATCAGGATTTTATCCCTTAAGGTTACATTAATGGTCTTAAAGTGTTGCAACCGAAAAACATAAAACATTCATTGGGAGTATGAAAGCGTGTGAGACCCAAAATGTGGTCAAAACAAAGGCATTTTGAAGACATTCTACCTTCCTTCATTCCCTTCCTTCAGATCCTCATATCTTCGATTTCGTTTTAAATAATCTTCTCCCTACTATCTCATATTTCCATAAAAAAAAAAAGAAATATCAACTAACAAAGTTGGGAAAGAAAGAATGAACGTTAATCTAAAGTGAACTAATCAAGTGGGAGAACAAGTCCATTCTATGAAAGGGGTCGGGGCATCATAGATCAATTGAAAATTGGGTGATGTACAATAGTAAAGGGTTCTTTCAAGCAGAACGCATACAACTCTTTGAGCGAGATGCCACAAGCGAACATGGCTCAATAGACGAAGATAACAGAAGCTTAAGGGTTAAGAGATTTGAGATTTCTCGAACGTTGGACACTACATGGAAGAAGCTCCCAATTAAATATGTGCTTAAGGTTTTTTGGGAACTTCCATAATTTAAATAACAGTTGAAAAACCTCCGTTGGCTAGTTAGATATATAACCACCCTCATAGAATCCATGTTGTGCATGTACAAATTGGAACACAGATTCTTTCAAAGTCGATAGCTAAAAATGATTTTTGTATGCACCCATGCCCACCATGATGTACGGCTCTAGAGGAGGATGATCCATTCTAACTTCACTCTATGGGACTTGTCACTCGAAGTCGTGCCAAGCAAGTGGTCTGAGCCACCCGACCTCAGCTAGTACTTCGAGCTATGGTGAGCATTGGGCCAAGGCAAGCCCCAAGTTGGTCACACTTTCCCTTTTAGGCAAAGAGCTAGAAGACGGTGCCAAGAGAGCCTTATTGAGTCCTATTGTCGCCACCGAGTCAAGCCACGAGCCCTCAGACGAATCCCAAGTCCTATCGAGTGAAGACTTCACAAGGTCAAGACCGAGCGCATGCAGAAATGAAGATTTGGCTATGGAAATGAGGCACCCGCTGGAAAATGGTCAGGCATGCCCAAAATTGAGGATGAGGAAATGGGGCACACCCGAAAAATGGCCTCAATGCACATGGGCACGCGCTAGCACCCTAACGTGTCCTCACCTAGGCCACGTGCATGCCCAAGGTCTTGATTCTATCTTTTGACTTCTTCACTCTACCTTCAAGGCTTCTTTCTATCTTTCTGAAAGCTCTACACACTTTGGAGATCTTCTCCTTATCTTGTGGAGTCCACACGGTTTTGGAAGGATTCTTTTTATCTTATGGATCCTACATGCTTTTGATGAAAGACCTTTACTTTTCAATTAATCTCCATAAACTTTTACATATGGAAACATTCTATCTTAATTAAACTATGTAGGGTAGAGCATTGGTTCAAAACCGAACCGAACCAAACCAAACCGAAAACCAATTTTGGAAATTTGTTAAACCGAAAACCGAAATACATTGGTTTGGTTCGGTTTCGGTTTAAATCGGTATGCTTTAGCATAAAACTGAAAAACACAGATTTATCCCATCTTTAAAAAATGAGGACCATCTCGATACTGCAAATTTTTGCACAATGTCAACGCTGGAAGAAGAAACCCAATATTTAGTCCAAAAAAGCCTCTGCCTCTATCTCTTCGTTGTCTCCTACAAATTTGCTCTCGATTTTCTTTTGTTTAGAAGGTAGGAATCTTATATACCTGAATTGATTGACCCAAAAAGACCGAGCAATTCAAGACAATAAGACACTAGGACTTCGAGTAGAGGAGGGGATGAGCGACTTCAAGGCACATGCGCCCGTAGAGGAGCGACTTCAACGACTTCAAGGCACTACGTACTCATCCTACTACAGAGGAGCGGCTTGCCGACTTCATGGTCGTTGGAGGACACCGAGGCGGAGGGCGACTTCCACCGCGAGTGCCGAGAGAGGAGATCGAGAGGGCAACTTCAACAAAGGCGACTCCGACGTAACAGAGTCGGAGAGGACATGATACACGGGAGGGGAGAGACTTGGGACTGATTGAGGGAGGAGTCGGGAGAGTGGGAGAATGGGAGGCGGAGAACTTTCAACAATACCATCCCCATCCACCCTAATGGGCCTAATCCAGTAATTCCCACACAACCCACATGCACAATTTATTTTATTTTATTTTTTTAAAATTCGGTTTAACTGAACCGAACCGAGAAAAAAAACGAACCGAAATTGAAACCGATTATTTTAAATTACTTGAACCGATAACCGAACCAACTATTGGCCTACCACTCACCAAACAAGGTAAGGATTGTATCTTCATGGTTGTCAATAGGTTTTTGATAGAGCATATAGGCTACAGTCTTTAGAGCATGTTGTATTTAGTTTTTCAAGTATTATTAGGTAGATTTTGATTTATGTTGTAGTTAGTATAACTGTTGGAAGAGTAGGGATCTACACTCGTATGTTTATTCTTTGCATATATGAGTTGATCAAGTGTTAGATTTATGGTGATGTTGGATTTGAAGGTGACCTTGAAGGTGCTAAGGAGTGGAGACAAGATAGAAATCAAGAGGGAATTGAAGTCCATAAAGATTTGACGATTTAGGTGAAAATTGGCCAAAACACTAGAAGACACCCCCAAACTCGGCCACACTATGAAGGATCAGGCCACACTTTGAAGGCAGAATGCTATATGCCAAAACTCGGGCTAAACAAGCAAAGCACGGTCGCGTTATGGGGAATATATGCTGAGTTGTGTAGCATGCCAAATTTCTAACATGATTTTTTATGATAGCTTTTGGACCTTTTGGGTTGAGCTATTTTTTGATATTATTCTTAATAACATTATTGTATATAGTTAGCTTTTTAGTTCTAGGTTTTTAATCTTGGATGTTATTGGGAATTTTGAAGGAGGAGGAAGAAACCCTTAGAAACTTTGTAAGTTTTTCAATGTCTTTCAATAACTAAAATTATTTTCCTTGACTAGTTAAATGAAATCGTGAACCAATTATCATTGTGAGATTTAATTGCTCTTAATTTTCCTTGACTAAATTGTATTCTCTATAGTTAATTGATAGGTTTCATCTACAACTTTGTTCGATTGACCATCTAATTGAATCTCTACGTTGAATTACAACTAGATCTTTCTAATTACCGGTTGTTATTAATTAGATCAAATGTAGATCCTTTAACCAATCAAGGCTTCGTAAGACTAATTCGTTAAAAAAGAGAATCCAATTGCATATTATTTGGATATCTAGTTGCTCTGAATGCATGTTTTTATTGATGCTTAGATCTTAATGCAATTGTCAAATTGAATCTAGGAGGTCTCTTAGGTTATTTGATAATTAGGGGTGTTAGTGTTAGTCGGACTAATGACTAGAACTGAAGTATGATTAATAATTACATGAAGTTGGGTTATTAGAAATTCCGCATAGATTAGTTAAGGTAAAAAGAGAAATTAGATTATGAATGATCAATAATCGAGTTCGCAATGAATATTACCTACTTGAGCATGTTTCTCCCACTTTTG
Source organism: Polygonum maritimum (assembly GCA_963924305.1). Lineage (NCBI taxonomy): Eukaryota > Viridiplantae > Streptophyta > Magnoliopsida > Caryophyllales > Polygonaceae > Polygonum > Polygonum maritimum. The sequence continues at coordinate 36,251,502 of OZ002728.1, forward strand.
CAACTCATCTCTAGTTTTGCATTCTTTAATTAGTTTTGCATCTCTAGTTTTGCATTCAATACATATATACACAAGTCTTTGTGGGATCACCCTTTACTTCCCTACTACATTAGTAGATAGTTTGATTTATTTTAATTGGTATTCGGTGACCAAAATACCGTTATCAGCTTTCTATAATGAAACATTTTATTGTGTGTTGAGGGACGAATAAAGCATTATAAATATCACAATTGTTCTCTGACAATGTAATAAAGCTTCATGGTATTCCTAAAACTATTGTCAATTATAGGGATATGAAGTTTGTTGCCCATATTTGAAAGACTATAGAACAAACTTGGCACTAAGTTACTTATCTCTACCACTTATCACCCACAAAACATGACCAATCGGATCTTGGGCCCACTCCTTCGAGCGGTGCTCAATACAATTCTTCGGCGGTGGGAGGACTACTATAGGTTTTCGAGCTTTCTTATAATAGGGCTTAACATTTGGCAACTACGAATTCACCATTCGAGGTTTTGTATGGTCGCAACCCATTAACACTAGTGGACTTAATTCCTCGTCCTTCTGCAAGAAGGCGAGCATGTAGATAGGAGCCCAAATAGTTGAGTAAGTGCGTAAGCTACATGAGCGCACTAAGAGCCAATTGGAGCGATGAGCTGAGTAGTACAAGGCTCAACATAATATGGGTCGCCGGCCTATGATTTTTGACCCGGAGATTTGCTATGGCTAGATCTAGTCGTTCCTGCATGCTTAAAATACTTTGATCATGTGACTCGGCTAAAGTCGTTGTGCCAAGATCAAAGATAAATAACCCAAACTAACAAACAAGTATAGCAAGTAAGTAAGGGGTCGAACCCAAGAGAACTATGGCTTCTAGTATTAATATAGTTATCAACCAAAGAAAGGGGGGGTTGAATAGAGAAATCTAAACTAATCTAAACTAGGAATCAAATCAAACAAACAAATATGGGAAATAGGTTCATTCAAAAGATCCACTCTTTAATAATCACTTGATCATAGATTTATCCATTGATTTCATTTACACCTATGGTTAATTCCTATCCTAATCATTAACAATCGCAAGTCCACGGTCCAAACAATTCTATAACCCTAGGCAAGGACGCTTAACCTAGAATTAGCATAGAGAACAAGGATATGCAGGATATAATATCAAACAATCAAGCTACGAGTCAATTGTAAGATAAAACAATCAATTCTCTTCTTAATCCTAGTTGCATAGACAACAGGTCTAGGTTAAGTTGTTTTCACAGATTAGTTTTGTCCACGGTCCAAACCTAATCAAACAGTATAACATAAATCAATTCAATAGGTTAGCTACTCCTAGAGAAACAATAAACATTCATAAGATGAAGCACAAGAGAATCAATATCAACCAAAGGATAGAAATCAATTACCAAAACCTCACGAGTTCATACATCAGAGCTTCTCCCTTGAACAAACCCAAGGAGACTAGCTCTCCATAACTAAACTAAACTAAAGAGAAGAATTGAATTATGAATTGGAATGTGAATATGTATGAATAAAACCTAGGGAGGACTCCTCCTTATATAGCCCAAGGAACAAGCTCCACGAGATAGATAAGGAAAGAGGCAAAAGATAGAAAAGGAAACAAGATAGAAAGATTTCGGCCCGCTTCGGATTCGGCATCACCGCGGTCGCGATGCCTACACCGCGCCCGCGCTTTTACAACAGAGAAGAACAACTTGTCTCGGCGGCCACCGCGGGTGCGTCGGCTAGGCCGCGGTCGCGGTATTCGGACAGAACCACTGGCGTCACTTCGGAGGCTGTTTTGACCATCTTCGGCTTGGAATCTGACTTCGGTGTAAAAAGATGAATTGAATCCCTTGAAGTTAGCTTTCCAATGGCACCGGAATCAGCTCAATCCGACCTTTGTAGCTCAAGATATAGTCTTTGCAAGAAAGTGGTGTCGCGCAGACAGCTCAAAACGCCTTAGAACTCTTGATTCTTGAATTCTTGTGTTTTCGGCCTATATATTACAATTAGCACAAACTCTAACCTAAACACACTCAATATAGCCCTAAAATACAAGAGTTAACCTATACAAAATAGGCCGAATCATCATGCCTATTAAAACTTAAAATACCGCTTATGCTTGTGATTTCCTAACATGATCTAGATCGAACTCTAGCGAGTCTTTGCCTACATTGAGGACAAGGATGCATCAGTTTATCAAGTTGTACTAACCATCCTCGTTTAGTAATTATTGTATATTGGCACTTATATCATTACATTATAAACAGTGCACTTTAGTTAGGGAATTTTAAGATGACGACTCAAAGGAGCTTGACCACATCTTAATTGGGAAGCAAGTGTCACCCAAGCACTTAACTAGATATTCATACCCATCTTATTGAGCGAGCATTGGTCATGACCTTAGTATTACGAGCATACACTATGTATACCTCATAAGATGATTTATTAATAGATGATGAGAGTCTAAAATCTCGCATCCCAAGCCATATACTAGTCCACAAAAAAGTCTCGAAATGGGACACTAACCAACTAAGATCACACATCAGCGATCCTAAGCATAAATACTAAGAGGAAAATAATAAGAATAATAACAATGGTCATTGTCTCTAAAGTATAATAAGCCTTAGTCCATTTGCCAACATAGATTTTTTTTATTAGAAGTTGCCAACATAGATTAAGATAAGAAAAAATAGTTTTGTAATTATCGAGTAAAGAAAAGAACCATCCACTTGCCTTAAAGGAATTCGAGGCATGGAATCGACGTCGCACACAAACAGGCAGGACACAAGATGTTGGGCATGACACAAGGCAACGCAGCACAACATAAGGTGAAGGCATGTCCATATGGCAATGAAACATGCATAAGGCATTAAGCATGACACAAGGCACAATGCACGACACAACGTACTGGGCATGACACAAGGCCTTGGACATTAAGAATGATGTTTGGCACTAGCAAGCCGTGGTTGTGGTTTCCCTAGGCGCAACCGTGGTTCCTTTGGTTTTCGAGAGGCCAAAAGTGGAGCCTTCTTTCGACGAATCCACTCCACATCTTGGAGCTTGCTTGCCAACAAAAGAAAGAGAAGATTCTCTTTTTTGAAAATGAAGAGGAGTTTGAGCGGGAGAGAGGGAGAGAAGAGGTGTAAGTTTTAAGCTTGAGCATCCACCCCTATTCTTAGTGGAGGAAAGCACTCCACCATGACTCAACCATGACCAAGCCTCGGCTATAGAGGTGAGCCTCTTACAAGCCTATGGAGGGGACTTCAAGCAAGTGAATGGTAGTGGGAAATGATAAATTTCACATGAAAACCTTTTGATCTGCCAATTAAACACGCCAAAGTCCTATAACGCAAGTGACCTGTATACCAAATCATGATGACAACCTTGTTGGCTGTGATCATGACTATCCGAATCACGATTGTAGTTATGCTGATTCCCACTTTTGAACCTTAACTATGCAAAATAATCTAGCTAAATAGCATAAAACAACCATCATAAACCTAAAACTAACTAGTAAATGCATCCTATCAAATTCCCCTATACTTAGACCTTGCTTGAGATTAGAAATATAATCAAGATTAAAGACCCTACAGACGTTCAATTCATGCATCCACTTCCATGAACACTTCGAAAATTAAGAACATAAATATGCTTTAATATATGAAATCATAGCATGCATTTAAGCAACCAATGAGACAAGAAACATCCATCGTTCTAAACCTCATTAGGAATCATGTGTTTCACTCTCACTCATGTGTGGGAGTTAATAGGTTTTCACACATAACCCAACATTGAAAGCCTAACTACTATATGTTTGCAACAGTGGACTAAATCTCCATTTATGAGGTTTGAGGGTTGTAATAAGGATTGTTGGATCGAATATTTTAGTAACAGACAAGGACGTTGTTAGGGACGATGTCCTTAGGCAGCAACATAAAGTAGAAACTTAAAGTGCAGGAATGAAAGACTTGGGGACATAATTGATTTATAGAGGAGCCCACTTTCAACCAACTAATCTTAGTGGGTAAATCTCTACCTCCGTGGTGGATTTCTTACAATCCTTACAACTATTATACAAGTGAAATACACAATTCTCTCAACTACAACTGTCTGTCCTTATAGTATACTAGTGTACTCCCTTTTAACCCTAGCTCTATGTAGCCTAACTCAATTAGTTAAAATACAAAGCATCAAACCTCACATGTTCCGTAGTCCTTAGGGAACACAAACACTCTTTTACTGTGGAAACAGATTTGTTTGCGGTGGACTTCTTCTTCTCGATTCAACAATTGGTATTAGAGTGTTCTGATACCAATTGCTGGATCGAATATGTTAGTAACAGACAAGGGTGTTGTTAGGAATCAAGTAGAAATTTAAAGTGTTGGAATGAAAGACGTATGGATGCAATTGATTTATAGAGGAGCCCCACTTTCGACCAACTAGTCTCAGTAAGTAATCCTCTATCTTAGTGGAGGATTTCTAAATGACTTCTTATACTTATATTAGAGAGAGTCCCTACAACTATTACACATGCAAAATTAATACATTCTCTAAACTACAAGTGTCCGTCCTTGTAACTCTTACTAGTGTACTCCCTTCTAGCCCTAGCTCTACGTAGTCTAAATCAATAATCGTAAGTACAAAGAACTCAAACCTCGCATGTTCCCCAATCCTTAGGGATCATACACTTTGGGTTATAAAATAGATATTGCTCTTGATGGAATTCTTCTCGATCAAGATCACTCTCACTCACTTTTGCTTTAGTGTTCTTGAACCTCTAGGGGAGTGTGTGGAAGAAGTCACATCATCTAAAACACATGTGAGAGTATTTATAGGTGATGTGAAGGGTTTCTCTTCCTAGGACACATTTACCCTTCTGGTGTCCTTATCCTCAGAGGCTATCATTCTCTCCTACGTTGTACATCTACAAATTTGTGTCCTCATTTGATAGTCAGTGCTTCCTCTTGTTGGGAAGCTTCCACGTGTTCCTTGGGATGAGTTTGTTAAAAGCAACATCTTGGCTTCATGTGTTTTGTCTCTGACATCTGAAGCCTCTTAGGATTGCGGCTACCGGTGTTGTCTGTTCTTATTTGGCAGTCTTGACTTTGTTTGAATATTAGAACTTGAGTTTGAGCGCCAATTTCTTTCTCATAGGGACGGCATTCATTTCTCACAGGAAACTCAATCTTGTTCATTTTATTCATAAAGTCCTGGGCATCCCTACGGTAGGGACTGCTTACACTTGTTGTCCTTTTCTCATAATGGGCATCCTTGGAAGCATTATTGGGAATAACAATTTGAGAAACATTAGCGTACAAGGAGTTTGACATATCAAAACTAGGGACGAATATCATTGATCTAGTGTTAGTGACATGGCGTCCCTAACATTGTCCCCACATTTTCTCCCTTTTTGTTGGTGATAAACTCATAACCAAAAAGCATTAAGAGTTAATCCTTAAAGCATAGAAAAAGAATCTCAATGTCCTTAGACATGTAGAACAAGTTAGATAAGATGAGCTCTTATCATTTTAGTTTTCTCTTATTAAGGACTAGTGGTTCTGAGTTATTTATATTTCCTTATCACTTACTAAAGATCCCCCTAATCACATGCATTACCGTGACAAATTTTAATGCATCTCTTCAAATACTATACTTTCCCCCTTTGGCATCATCGAAAAGAAGAGCAAGTGTTAGAAGTTGTTGGGACGATGTTAAAGACGTCAGTACTTAGCATCGTATCAATAATAGTCATCCCTAAGTTTTGATAATGACAAACTCAACTTTGATCTAATGTGTTTGTCCAAGTTATGTCCCGAGAACTTACAAGGATGCTCATCATGCATAAAGGACATCAAGTGAACTGTAGTCCCTAAGTAGTAGGAACGGAAAGGCTTAGAAGAAAGAACAAGAATGAGTTTCTGTGAGATGAGGACACAGTCCTTAATGATAAGAAACATGCACCATAGTTCAAACGTTCAAAACAAGTTGTCCGACAAAGATGACATCACCAGACAAGCCACAACCCTAAACGCTTCCTATGTTAGAGACAAGCACATATGGAAGCTAATCTTGGGAAGAAGACAACAATGTACGAACTACCGATTTGATCCTATGGATGAGGACTACTAAGGGCAAAAGGGTCGGAAGAAAGGAGCCCTTCCCAACCACTATAAATACATTCTTTTGTATTTATGGTGTTGTGACTTCTCTCACACACACACACATACACTCGAGAGATTCTAAAGAACAACTCAAGAACACCAAGAACAACTCAAGAACAGAGTGAATTGAGTGTGTCAATCGAGAAGAAGTCCAAAACAAAAACCAAACTATTTGTGAACGAGATTGTGTCTCTGAAGGATTATGAGATACATTTGTTTGAATTCCTTGTAACTTGAATGTTAGATTACTAGCTTAGGCAGAAAGGACTTTCACTAGTGAGCTTAGGGACGGACTCCTTAGTTCAGAAAAGTGTGGAACTCGCCTTGTAAACTATAAGGACTCACTCATAATACGATAAGGAACTCATTCGAAAATCCTCCTCGGAGGTAGAGGTTTATCCATAAGGACTAGTTGGTCTTGGTGGGGTTCCTTGACAATATGTCTTATTGAGCAAAGCACCCAAAATATTTGCAGGGGACGTTGTGGAGAGCACCTTGAGGGGAAGACTTCAACTTGAGCAGCCTTCATAGAGACACCTCAGCCATTGAGAACACATCGTCCTTGATTGTGAATGTCCCTTGTAGATTTTCTGCATTTGATTGAGAGACTTGAAAGTTAAAGAAGGAAATCTTCACTTGTTCGGGATCCACCGTAGCGAAGTCCCTTTCCATGTGGTCCCAACTATGGACTGATAGAAGCTCAAGGAACTCTCTTGCAATTTCTTCCAAGAGTTCCTTGTTGAAGACAAAAGGGCCAAATATCTTTCCTCTGTTTTCCTTGCCCTTCTTGCCTTTTCCCATTGTTTGGTGACATTCTTCATCATCGTCGCTACCAACATTTTCTTCTTGATCTTGATGATCTGCTTCCTCATCAAATCGATTTTATGCTTCTCCTTGGGCATGGGAGTCATTCTTTCGGGACTCAATATTGGCGTCCCTCTCCTCGTTCTCAATCTCCATAGCATCAATTAGAGAAGAGGGACGTTTAGAACTCCTCAAGGAGCATTCCTATCACTTCAACCTGTTGAATTTCATAGATGAAGGGAGGAGGTGGAAAAGCCGGTCTTGAGGATTCTTCTCGAGTCATTGTTGCAGCAGGAGACGCGTCCTTGTCCTAAAACGGCTCCTCTAAAACAATGATCTTTTCTGTTGCAGGCTTTTGGATGTAAGGTGGGGTTTTCCTTAGGTCTGCCCTTAACTGCCTATAGAGAAGATCTTCTTCGAAAGGAGACGAGAAGGTGTCAACAAACTTTCTCAACTTAGCATCCTTAGAGTCCACTTCTTCCCTAGTCAGAGGTAGCTCATCAGGGTGGGGAATTTGGATTAGTTGGGGAGCCATAATGATGGCCTTTGAAAGGGGAGTAGAGGACGGAGCAGCATGAGAAGAGGACGGGGCTACTTTGAGCTTCTTGGCAGGAGGAGAGGCAAACTCAACAACGTCCTTGGCCTGTACATCCTTAGCCATTCTGATGGCTTCCATATCTCTTTCAAAGATGCCCTCGATCTGGGCCTAAGAAACCAACTTCCTTTTTTGATAGACCTTGGGAGGGAAATTGGCTTTAGAGGGTTGAGGGACGGGGGCCTTGGACTTGGTGGATTTAAGTTTGGACAGGGGCGGCCCGGGGCAGGTGCAACCCGTGCACCTGCACAAAGCCCCTGTTTTTATGGGGCCTCAAAATTAAAAAATTCTTATAAGTAAAAAAAATTAATAGGCATAGTCATAATAACTAACATAGCCTAGTGGTCTAATCAGCCCATAAATCTTTACTAACAGTAGGTGGTCAAGGGTTCAATTCCCATTGCTCTCTTTTTTTACACTCCTCTTCAATTTAATAGGGGCCTCATAAAGTGATAGTGCAGGGCCTCATAATGTGATTGGCCGCCGCTGGGTTTGGATGATCTTTGATGGGAGGAGAGAGAATTGGCCGGTGTTTTTCGTTTAGGTTGTGAGGCGGTGGCCGGGGTGATAAGGGCTTGAGAGATATCGAGGAGGAGGGTGGTGAAGTCGGCCGCGAAACTGTCAAACTCATGGGTGAGAATGGCCGGTTCCATAAACGGTGGGTTCTTATAACCTATATCTTTAAGGAGAGGGAGAACAAACCTCTCCAAGAAGATGTGTAGTAACAAAACTTGTGATTGTGGAAGAAACAAGCAAATCAATAGATTAGATAGACATAAAAGCAAGAAAGGAGCAAGCTTTGGTTAACAACCAAAAGGGTGCCTTTTTTTGATTTTTTGTATTTAGAGATGGAAAGCGGCCGTCATATATAGCTACAATTATTACATGATGAGTAGTATTTATACTCAAATGAAATTACACAGAAACAAATGAGAAACATGGATCCCTAGGCTATCCATTAGGTGAGCCCACTTGAGTTGATTCTTTTAAATGAAACGGTTTGTGTCATGACTCCGGTTTACTTGATAATATCCCCCCGCAAGCTGGACTAGGATTGATCATACCCAGCTTGAACAATAGCTTTTGGAATTGGGAGGAAGGCAAGATCTTTGTGAGCACATCAGCCAGCTAGTGTTTGGTTGGAAGATAGGAAAGTTGGAGCAACCCTTCCATCACTTTCTCTCGGGTGAAATAACAATTGATTTCCATGTGCTTTGTTCTCTCGTGAAATACGGGATTCTTGGCGATATGGAGGGCAGACTTGTTGTCACAATGAAGTATGATAGGAGTGAGGTTTGTAACTATAAATTCTTACAATACTCCCACCAGCCAAGTGATTTCAGAGGCAGCTTGTGACATGGCCCGATATTCAGCTTCGGATGAGCTCTTGGACACGGTCGCTCGCTTCTTGGAGCACCAACATATGGGATTTGAGCAAAAAAGAATTACATATCGTGTCACTGATTTCCGGGTCATAGGACAGGACGCCTAATCTGAATCTGACAAAGCTTGGAATGTCAATGATGATCCAGGCTTAAACTCGAGACCATAGTTCCAAGTGCCCTGCACATATCAAAGAAGGTGATGCAACGCTTCCATATGTTGAGAACAAGGTTGCTGCAAAAACTGACTAAAAGTTTGTACAGCAAAAGATAGGCCCGGTCGAGTGTTTGTAAGATAATTTAGTTTACCAACCAAGCTGCGATACAAGGAAGGATCTTCCAAGGGAGCTCCTGAATTTTCTTGATGCAAATGAAGATTCAAAGGCAACGGAGTAACACAAGAAGAGGTCATTCCTACATTTGCATCTGCAATCAATTCACTAGCAAATTTTTTCTAGGAGAGAACCATACTACTGCTAGCATAAAGGACTTGTATCCCTAATAAATAATTCAATTTTCCAAGATCCTTGATGCTAAACAAAGTGTGAAGACTGGATTTCAAGTGAGCTATAATTTGATGATTTGTTCCTGTCACTAGGATGTCGTCAACATATACTGCAAGAATTGTGAGATCGTGATATGTTTTCTGAATAAACAACGAAGGATCTGACCTTGACTGAACAAACTTGAGATCTCTCAACGTGGAAGCTAACTTGTGATGCCATTGCCAGGAAGCTTGTTTCAACCCATAAATCGACTTCTTTAGCTTGCATACATGGTGAGAAGGATGTGGAACACCCTCTGGCATTGTCATATAGACCTCCGCAAACAATTCTCCATGCAAAAATGCATTATTCACATCAAGCTGGAAAATATCCCATCCTTTGGAAATAGCCAAAGCAAGCAAAGCTCGAATGGTAGTCATTCTAACTACCAGACTGAATGTTTCTTCATAATCAATGCCATATCTTTGTGTGTAGCCTTTAGCTACGAGCCGCGCTTTGAATCGTTCAACACTTCCATCGGCTTTGAGCTTTACTTTATACACCCATCTACAACCGATAGCTTTCTTGTTTGGTGGCAATGGCATCTCTTCCCATGTTTGATTGACCTGCAAAGCATTCCAACATGGATCTTTAGAAGCCTGAGCAAAATTGTTTGGTTCTGAAGGAAGGGTGTTAGGCTGCTGTGATGGACATGTTTTTGTGGCTATCAAGGAGGAGGCAAAGCCTCCTATGAGAGGAAACTGAGGTTGTAAATCAGCTGAAATAGAACTGAAATTGCATATATAATCATTGGGATATGCATGTTTATTATGAGCCCTCGAAGACCTCTTACAAGTTTGTGGTGGATCATCAATGAGAATTGCCTCATTTGGACCTTGGTTTGGTAAATATTCAAGAAAAAGGATCTTGGGAATGGAGGTGATGGAATGAAAGGTGGGCAATTTTGTGAAGAGGTGGAAGGAGTTTGTGAAGGATTGGAAGGTGTAGTATGATTAATATATATCTTGCTTGGTTAAGGAGTTGTCTAGAATGAGGGGTGGTAAAGGAGTGTTGTGTTTCGCCCTATTTTGTATGGTGTAACTCTTGTATTTTAGGGCTATATTGAGTGTGTTTAGGTTAGCGTTGTGTGTAATTGTAATATCTAGGCCGAAGACACATGAATGCAAGTTTCAAGAGTTTTAAGGCGTTTTGAGCTGTCTGCGCGACACCACTTGCTTGCGAAGGCTATATCTTGAGCTACAAAGGTTAGATTGAGCTGATTCTGGTGCCTTTGGAAAGCTAACTCGAAGAGCTTCAATTCATATGTTTACACCGAAGTCAGATTCCAAGCCAAAGATGGTTAAAATAGCCCATTATCACTTCGGATGGTTTTAACAAAACACTCAAATTGCTTTTCAATGAAATTTACAAAGGATTGGAGTATAGGAAAGGCATTACTTTTGTGAGATAGCAAATGAGTCCATGTTGTTCGTGTAAAATCATCAACAACAGTCAGGAGAAATCTATACCCATTATAGGTTGGCACATGATATGGACCCCATATGTCAATATGCAAAAGCTGAAATGGAGAATGAGTTTTGATTGAGCTAATGGGAAAGATGCCTCTTTGTTGTCTAACTTGATGACAAATGTCACATACATGATGTTTTTCAAACGAAGCATTCTTCAAGAAGGGAAAATGGTGCATCTGATTGTAAGGCACATGCCCAATGCGTAAGTGCCAAAGTTTGAATGAGACAAAAAAAAGCTTGTCCAATAGACTTATTACAAGATTGGATTGAAGATTTTGGGCTTAAAGAGCTAGCACGAATCTGTGGAGAGGTAGAGGCCATTGCGTTCTTCACCAAGAACCATTAAGTTGCTCATGGAAAGGTCCTGAAGAAGTAGACATTGTTGAGGTGTGAATAGGACATACATTCTCAAGTCTTTAGTTAACTGAGATGTGGAAAGAAGGTTGAAAGAGAAATCAGGAACATGTAAAACATTTTGCAAGATAATTCCATCATGTAGTTTAACTTTTCTTATGTGAGTAATGAGAGATTTGCTAGCATCTGGCATAGTTATATATTCTGGCTTGGAGAGGGTTGTATAGGACTCAAACAAGGCTAAATGAGGAGTTATGTGGTATGTTGCTCCGCTATCTATGATCCAACTTTCAAAATCACTACAAGCACGGAAGGATAGTGCTTTACCTGACATCATACTTGATCTGGTGGAAGTATCATTGGTGGAGTCATTCCTGCTCAACAAAGCTATCAACTGATTCACTTGATCCTGCGTGAGAAATGAAGCTCTATCTCCTGAATTCATGTGTCTGCTAGAAGAAGAAGATCCCTGCTGAGACTCAACTCCTCCTGTTAAAGAATATGCCCATGCTCTCTGTTGCCTTTCTTTGTCATTTCTCTGATATCCTTCACCCCTTCTATCATTCCCATTGGGTCTTTGATTCGGATATCCATGTAACTTGTAGCATCTCTCAGTAGAGTGCCTATTAATTTTGCAGTGATCACAATAATACATCATTCTTCTGTCATTACCACTGGTTGAAGAGGTTCTTCCTCCTCCTCTTGATTGCCTTGAATATCCTCCTCTTCCAGAAATGTTTGAGTTATTGTAGTTTCCTCTGCCAATATTTCCTCGATGTGCATTCATGGCACTAGAGTCACTTCCTATCCCAGATGAGGACTTCAATTGACTTTGTGTTTCTTCTTGCATAATCATGTGATAAGCTTCCCCAAGTTCAGGCATGGGTTTCTTCATCAATATAGATGCTCTCACAAGAGCATAGGCATCATTTAAACCAACTAGGAACTGAATTAATTGAAGGTTATACATGAATTGTGGGATGCTTCCTCCTGCTCCACAACTACTACAGCCTGGTATCTCAACTAGCATGATATATTCATCCCACAATTTTTTAAATTTGGTATAATATGAGCTAACAGAAAGATTTCCTTGACTAACGTTGAACAAATCCTTCTGAACTTGAAAAAGTCTTGTGCAATTAGGAAATCCAAACCTCATCTTTAGATCATTCCATACCTCTATAGCAGAGTCACACTAAAGCAAGGTCTTAGTGATGTCCTTTTCGACGGAATGGAGCAGCCAGGACATCACCATACTATTACATCGGTCCCACTGGGCAACCGTCGGCGACCCTGGCTCCGGTCTCACGCATTTTCCATTGACAAAGTCGAGCTTGTTCTTGGCTTTCAACGACATCTCCACAGATCGCTTCCAATGATAATAGTTTCTATCATTCAAGAGCTGTGTTGACAGCACATAGCTAGGGTGATCTGAGTGGTGAAGAAAAAGAACATGGTTTGAATCTCTAAAGAAAGTTATGAGCTTCTCTTGCTAAAACTCCAACTCTGGTTTCTGTTTCCTGTGACTGATTTCCATTGCTTCCATTGGCAAACTCATTTTCGAACTCAAGCTCTCCGCTTTCATTGACTACGTTATCAGCTGCCATGGCTTCACAAATTCTGCTCAAAACAGCTCTGATACCATAACAGAACTTGTGATTGTGGAAGAAACAAGCAAATCAGTAGATTAGATAGACATAAAAGCAAGAAAGGAGCAAGCTTTGGTTAACACCCATGAGGGTGCCTTTTTCTGATTTTCTATATTTAGAGATGGAAAGTGGCCGTCACATATAGCTACAATTATTACATGATGAGTATTATTTATACTCAAATAAATTTACACAAAAATAAATGAGAAACATGGATCCCTATGTTATCCATTAGGTGAGCCCACTTGACTTGATTCTTTTAAATGAATCGGTTTATGCCATGACTCCGGTTTACTTGATAATATGCAGGTTAGCTTTCTGGTGGGGGTTGGCCGATTTTAGTGCTTTCTCCAGTATGTTTGCCGGTGACTTGGGCTCTTTCTCTAGCAAGTGTTTGACGAGAAGGTATAGGACAAGCTTTTCTTGGGGTGTTTTGCAAGGTTTGGAGAAGGTGGTCGCTAGAATCTTCTTCCCGGAGGAAGAAATAGAAAACTTGGGCAATATTGGCCGGACTTGGGTGGTTGCCTGTAGGTGATGTTCCTAGACTCATAAATCTTGGCGATTTTAGGTGCCATTTTAGGAGATTTGTGGAGCATTAAGAGGTTGAAGATGAATGTTCGAGGGGAGTTGAAAGATTTTTGGAAGTTTGCTCTTAATGGAAAAATGGGAAGCGTAAAAACGTGAAAGTGGGCTGGCGGGAAAGCTTTATAGAGATGGGTAGGTGTTGGATCGAGATTAATTTGTAGAGTTAAGGACGTCTTAAGGGACGACGTCCTAAGTAGCGGAATACATAAAGCCAAATTATAAGTGTAGGAAAAAGACAAGTAAGGATGCGGGTATATAGAGGAAAACCCCAACACTTGCTAATTCACGGAGAACCCCAACACTTGCTAATAGCAATCTTCCGTTCAATCAATAAAGTTGATCTTTGTGATCCTGTAATTCAATCGTCCCTGCTTCGTCTTTGATCAAAGAAATAAAGCAATGCTAACTCTCCCTGCTTCATCCTTTATTTAATATTTTTTTTATTTTGGTCAAAAACTTTGGATGATGATTCATCAAATTTTGGCTGCACAACTTAGCACATAACCAATACCAAAAATATGGATAGATTGTTTTCCACAGCTCCAAATCAAGATGTCCCCGTTTAGAGGCACACCTTTGGGCTACTTTGCAGCTCCCTTGGGTTGTTGCGGTTCTATATATACTAACGTGCCTTCTGCATCATCAAGAACTTCCTCTTGCTAAGGCCTTGGACACGGTCGCCTAGCCTCGCCAGCTGGGCTTGCCTTCGTCGCGCGGATTCAGGAGTCCCGTTTTGATTCCCTTGCTGCGTATCAGATTCAATGAGCTCATCACCTGTGCTTGATTCGGGGCTCTTATCACCCGGAGCGCTTTGAGAACCACCGATTATACTCTCGAGTTGCTCAACGACCTGGCTCATTTTGGGCCGGTCTTTGGCGTTCTTAGCTAAGCACAGGTTGGCTAGCTTGGCAATCTTCCTAGCGGCGGGCAAGCAATAGTGCTTGTCGAGCCTGGGATCCATGATGAGGCTGAACTTCTTGCTGTCAGGCGCGTACTGTTTGACCCACTCAAGGAGCTCTTCCTCTGGCCTGGGACGGCTCCTCTCCAAGGACCGGCGCCCTGTCAGAATCTCGTACAGCACCACCCCGAAGCTCCAGACGTCGCTCTTTGAGGTGAGATGCCCTGTTTCCACGTACTCTGGAGCTGCGTACCCGTGTGTCCCAATTACCTGATTCATCCACAACGTTAAATTGATGAATCAAAAACTATTGATGGTTCGATCATTTCCATTGTTATCAAGTAGATGCACAGGGAATCCATCTCTAGATTGGATCAACCTTTAAATACTCTTTTTTTTTCCAGAAAACCAACCCTTTAAATGAACTAGTCGTACCCGTCGTGCCATGCACGACTTGTATTTTAAAATTATTTTTTGATATATAATAAATATAATATAAATTTGAAATGTAAAATAACAGTTTTAGCATAATTTTGTTTAATCGAATATTAGAAATTTTTAATTGTGAAATGAGTGATTGAAAATATGTTATTATACAAATCACGTACTTATATTTTATTATTTTATAGTCAATAAAACACATTAATATGCAATTTACATTTACTTATATCTTATTATGCAATGCACCAACTTGATACACCCATATCAAACACGTAGTCATTTTAATTATAATATTTAATGAATATTATTTTGCCTCTATATGTATGTATAGACCAAAAAAAATCTTATTATATTTCAAAGATCATGGTATTTTGAATCTAAAAAAAATTGGTAAAAAAAATATTAGGAAAATAATAGAAACTGTTAAAAACAATTTACAAAAAGGTGAGAATAATTTTTTTATATAAATTTTAAAATTTTATGAATTCCACAATTAATTAAATAAATGTAGTTATATGATTTCCAAGTTCCAATTGCTTTATTTAATATCTCTTTAATAATATATTTTTAATCATATTATAAAATAGAATAAATAATATATATCTGTTGGGACGCTATCAAGAACGCTTGCGTATTTGTTAGTGTTCCACACAACCGTCCCTTAGTTTTGATACGACAAACTCACTTTGATTCTAATAAAGTTGTCTAAGTGTTCAGGAACGCCAGTGATCAAAAGGACAACAAGTGTGTATGGGCGTCCCATAAGCTCAGGGACGCTAGCTAACAGGAAGTAAGGACCAGCTAGAGACTACTTGAGCAAGGACGGAGTCCCAAGCAAGTAGGAACGCAAGAAAGGAGTCCTTACTCACTAGCCGACAGTATGACATCACTCGACAATGTTTGATCATCCATCAACACGTGGCGGCCGATCCTGTAGCGGAGTTCATCATACACAGCTGGATACAGGAAGCTTCCTCATCACCGCCCTACTACGTGGAGGAAGATCCTGTAGCCACGTCCACGAAGGGCATGATCGTCCCAGTGAAATGACGCCCTTCCCCAAGTCCTATAAATAGCCCCAAGGCATTTATTGTGACACCAACGCTTTCAGGAATATTCAGAGAGAATCAGAGAGAAAGCGACTCACTCAAGAACACGAAGAACTAACTCAAGAACTCAAGAACAGTACTAGAACTTGTGTTAGATCGAGTGAGACTTGTATCCAAATCACAAAAACAGTTTGTAAGAGAAAATCCAAAAAGAGAGAAAGAGAGTTCTGCGAAGTACTGCAGAACGTAGGAATAGAGTCCTTTGATAGATTGAACTCGCTTAAGTTGTAGGCTTAGAGGAGTCCTTTACTAGTGGACTTAGGGAAAAGCTAAGTGCCAGAGAACTGTAAAGACTCGCCAGTACAACTGTAAGGACGTTCAATATAAAGGAAAGAACTATTCAAAAATCCTCCACGGAGGTAGAGGTTTACACTCAAGGACTACTTGGTCTTGAGTGGTTCCTCTATAATTCACTGCGTTCATTACTTACCTGTTTAGTACTTAATTTCCGCTGCATTACTCAAGGACGCCCTTACTCCTCGTAGGGACGCCTAACCTAAGGACGCCTTTACCAAAGTAAAGGACGTCCCTCAGTACTAACGATCCAACAATTGGTATCAGAGCAGGCGCTCTAGATTCTTACTGAGCTGCAGGTAAAGATGGACATGGAACCGATTGGAATCTCTTTTGTGAAGCCTCCGCGCCTGACGGATGGCAACTTCAATCGCTGGAAGACAAGGTTCGCGAATTTCTGCAGAGGTCAAAATTATCAATGCTGGAAGGTCATTATGACAGGAGATCTAAAGGTGCCCGCTGACAAAGCTGATAAGGAGGACGAGTGGGGTCCTGACGAGTTCAAATTGATGGAAACCAACGCAAAAGCCATGTGTTTCCTTCAAGCATCCCTATGTGAAAGGGACGCCACTCGAGTTGGTAACTTGCCAACGGCTAAACAACAGTGGGACGCCCTGGAGAAGTTTCATGTAGGAACAGCTGAAATGAAGGAGGACGTCCAGCTGAAAATCAAGAAGGAGTTCTATGCCTTTAGTATGCTGCCAAATGAGTCGGTGAACGACTACTCATATCGCTTTGAGGCCCTTGTCACCAAGATGAGGAACTTGGGCATCCCAGAAACAGAAATCTCCATGAGGAATAGAGTTCAAGTGGTCATTGATGGTTTGACCGGAGTCTGGAACTTTGACAGGACAACGTTCAAAGAAAATACAGCCAACAAAACTCTAGATATGGAAGAAATCTATGGGAAGCTCAGGCAGTACGAGGAAAGAAGAATTTCTGATATGGCTCAGCTTGGACAGAATCCTCAAACTGATCTTGCTTTGGCGTCCACAACACCAGAGTACGCTGAGTACCTTCGGCGTCAACAAGAAATCGCTGTGATGGTGGAAGCCAACAAAGCTGAGAACCGCGAGAAGATGCGCGTTCAAGCCTTAAAGGAAAGAGAAAGCAAGTCTAAAGAACAGCTGGATGCAGAAGAAGAAGTTGCTCTCTTTAACAAAGTTCTCCGTGTTTTTGGCAAAAGGAACAAACATGTCAATAAACACAAGATGCCCAAGAAGGAAAGCCGCAAGTACTCTAAGGCAGAAATGAAGGAACTCACATGTTACAAGTGTAATAGGAAAGGGCACTTTGCTAAGAAGTGTACATCAGGAATGTCTGCTAAAGAGATGAAGACGAAAGCTCTCATTGGAGCGTTCGCCTCTGCATGGGACAATGGGAGTTCTTCCTCTGATGATGATGATAATGAAGAACCCAATGAACAAGCATACATAGCCCTTGAGGACGCATCTGGTGGTGAACAAGTAGCTTTCATGGCTATGGAGGACGACAGTGTTGTTGAACAGAACGCTTCGAAATCTGAAAATGAGGTAACCCGTGAGTCTATGATGAGTTCATTAGAAAATTGTTCTAAATCCAAGCTCATTAAACTTATTGGAAGAATCATGGAAGAAAGTGTTGTCATGCAACATAGAATGGATGAACTTGAACTTGAAAATGAAAATATAGTGGTTGAATGTGAAAACTGCAGTTCCATGACTATTCAACTAGAGTCCTCTTGTGAAGAAACTAAGTCCCTAAAAACTGAAATCATGTGTCTCAAACTTGAGAACGCTAAGCTTAGGGAAGAAGTTAAAGTGATGGGTAAGAGTCCCATAGTTGAAGAAGTGAGACCTATGGTCTTCGTCCCAGCTAAGAGAGGTCTAGGTTATGAATCTGACACTAAGAACTCCCTTCCTAGTGATTTTGAGGCAAGTAAAATTTCTGAACTTGAACTTGAACGGGAGAAAACCAAAAATCTTCTTGAAAGAATTAGAGTTCTAGAGAGTGGAGAATTAGGAAAGGAAGACTACTACATTAACTCCACTAGTCATAAAATTTACAAGAAGATTGCTAAAGGGGACGGTTCAAAAGTTTGTGATCCTCAAAAGATGAAAGAAAACAAGATTCAGCGTCCCAATAAGAAGTACTACCTTGGTACTTACTATAGGACGTGTTGGTACTGTGGACAAGGGGATCACTTCAAATATGATTGCTTAAAACTCAAAGAAGATGTTGAAAATGGAAAAGCTGCTAGGACTAACAACGAAAATGCTAAGTCTGTTCCTAAGGCTAATCCTAGGCGTTCTAGACGCTCTAGGAACTCTTTCCGCAAGCATGCTATTTCAAATGATGTGAATATTTATGACTACATGCCAGAACCAGAGTTCTATTATTGTAACGAACCAGGTAAGGAACACCTTGCCTGGGTCGCCAAACACTAACGTTCTTATGGCAGGTGGAAGTGACGGGACGCCCATGGATCATTGATAGTGGCGCCTCAAATCATATGACAGGAAGCCAGATCCATCTCACTTCTATCCAAAGTAGTTCCACGGGAGGAACTGTCTCGTTTGGCAACAAGGGCAAGGGAAAGATCAAAGGAACGGGAACTGATATTCTCAACCCGTCCATCAAAGCAACAAATGTCAGCCTTGTTGAAGGACTTGGCTTCAATCTCCTTAGCGTTTCCCAGATGTGTGATCAAGGTGAAAATCTAGTCACTTTCGACTCAAAGGAGTGCCTCGTCATCAACAAGAAATCAAACAAAGTCGTTCTCAAAGGAGTACGCCAGAACAATGTCTACATCTTTAACCAAGAGTTCAAGCCTAAATCAGAGTTGTGTCTATCTGCTTCAAAGGAGGACGCTGATCTATGGCATCGCCGACTTGGCCATGCTGGACCAAGCACAATCCTTAAGCTACACCAGCGAAATCTTGTGAAAGGACTTCCCCGAATTGATCCTGAGAAAGTTGAACAGTGTGAAGCTTGCATCAAAGGGAAGCAAACAAGAACGTCTTTCAAATCCAAGAACGAAGTAAGTACAAAGAAGCCTTTGGAACTGCTCCATATGGATCTTTGCGGATCAATGAAGACGTTGAGCTACGGTGGAAAGAGGTACATTTACGTTCTTGTAGATGATTTTTCTCGATTCACTTGGGTTCTTTTCTTGGTGTCCAAAGCAGATTGTTTCAATGCGTTCAAAGTATTCATCAAACAAGTGGAAGTTGCTCTTGAGACGCCTCTCAAAGCCATAAGGTCAGACCATGGAACGGAGTTCCAAAATTCAGAGTTCCTGGCCTACTGTGATCAACATGGAGTCTTTCACAATTTCTCAACTCCAAGAACGCCTCAACAAAAAGGAGTTGTGGAAAGAAAGAATAGGACGCTAGAGGATATGGCAAGAACTATGCTCTTAGCAAATAGCGTTCCCAAGTACTTCTGGGCGGAAGCTATTGCTACAGCGTGTTACATCATCAACCGTGCCATGATCCGTCCTTTGCTAAAGAAGACGTCCTATGAGTTGTTGAATGGAAAGAAGCCTCGCATTGACTATCTCAGAGTCTTTGGTTGCAAATGTTTCGTTCACAACAATGATAAAGAAAAACTTGGAAAGTTTGATGCAAGGAGTGATGAAGCCATATTCCTTGGGTACTCTCTTACTAGCAAAGCATATAGAGTCTTCAACAAAAGGACTCTAAAGCTTGAGGAGAGTATTCATGTTGTGTTCAAGAAACGTTCTTCTCACAAAGAAAAGCCAAGTAAGAAAGAACGCTCCTCTTTACAACAACAGGACGACTCTGAAGATGAAGCTGAAGATTGGACCTCTGGAAAATACTATGTCTCTAAGGAAGCGTCTCCAAATCCTGAAGAAGTCTCAGTGGACGCTCCCAGTGTTGTTCAAGGAGTCCCATCTCATAGTGAATCCCCAGTTCAACAAGATGTAGCTGAATCAAGTCAACAAGGCGAACAACGTCAAGGTGTGGACGCTCTCTCTGAGGGGGAACACATTGAGGACGATGCTCAAAGTAATAGTGATGATTCAGATGGCGACATTGATCCAAGATTTGCTCATTTGTTTCAAAGGGAGTCCCGCTTCTCTAGGGACCACCCAACTTCTCAAATTGTCTCAAATCCTTCTCAAGGCGTTCAAACAAGGTCAGCTGCAAGCAAGTCCCAAAGTGCAAATTTAGTGTTCTGTGCGTTCAATGCCTTTGTCTCTATGGTGGAGCCAAAGAATATCAAAGAAGCACTCCAGGACGCTGATTGGATTCAAGCAATGCAAGAAGAACTCAATCAGTTTGAAAGGAACAAAGTTTGGACTCTCGTCCCACGTCCCAAAGGCAAAAATATCATAGGGACGCGATGGGTGTTCAGAAATAAGCTTGATGAGAGTGGACGTGTGTCAAGAAACAAGGCAAGACTGGTGGCTCAAGGATTCAAGCAAGAGGAAGGCATAGACTATGATGAGACCTTTGCTCCTGTTGCTAGAATTGAAGCCGTTCGTCTCCTTATTGCCTTCGCCGCTCACAAAGGATTCAAGTTATTTCAGATGGACGTCAAGACTGCCTTTCTCAATGGAAAGCTAAAGGAGGAAGTGTATGTTGCTCAGCCGCCTGGCTTTGAGGACGCCTCTCACCCAGATCATGTGTACTACTTGGACAAAGCGCTCTATGGACTCAAGCAAGCTCCTCGTGCATGGTACGACAGGTTTGCGGCCTTTCTTTTGTCTCATGGGTACACTAAGGGTTCAATTGATAAAACTTTGTTTATAAAGAAAGTTCACAAGGACATTTTAATTGCCCAAGTCTATGTTGATGATATAGTCTTTGGTAGTACTAACATGAAGCTTGTAGATGAGTTCAAGTCCTTAATGAGTAGTGAGTTTGAGATGTCCCTCATTGGAGAACTCAATTTCTTCTTGGGACTTCAAATCAATCAACTCAAGGAAGGAACACGCATTCACCAAAAAAATTTGTCCGTGAAATGCTTGAGAAGTACGGGATGAACACGTCCAAACCTGTTGCAACCCCATGTTCTCCAAACTCGCGTCTTTACGCAGATGAACAGGGAAAGGACGTTGATCAAAAACTTTATAGAGGGATGATTGGTTCTTTGCTCTACTTGACCGCAAGCCGTCCCGACATTATGTTTGCCGTTTGCTTGTGTGCACGCTTCCAGGCGAATCCAAAGGAGTCCCACATGCAAGAAGTCAAGAGGATCTTTCGCTACCTCAAAGGACGCGACGATCTTTGCCTTTGGTACCCCAGGAAGACGTCCTTCAAGCTAGTTGGCTACTCGGACGCAGATTATGCTGGTCACGTAATTGATCGGAAAAGCACTTCAGGAATGGCGCAGTTCCTTGGTTCATGCTTAGTCTCTTGGGGATCTAAGAAACAGAAATCTGTGGCGCTCTCAACTGCGGAAGCCGAGTACGTTGCTGCTGCTTCGTGCTGTTCACAAGTTATCTGGATCAAATATCAACTAGAGGACTACGGTATCAATCTTGAAACTATTCCCATTCGTTGTGATAACACAAGTGCTATTGAAATTTCTAAGAATCCTGTTTTTCATTCACGCACAAAGCATATTCATATAAGGCATCATTTCTTGCGTGATAATGTTGAACTAGGACTCATTAGTATGGAGCATGTAAGAATTGAAGACCAAATAGCTGATATTTTCACTAAGGCGCTTGATAGACGTCCTTTTGAGCATCTCAGGTTGCTCTTGGGGATGATAACTTTTAAGTAGCCAGTCCCGTTCTACTATTCCCTCAATGATTGGCTATGTTTTGTAGATTCTAAGTGTTTAAGGACTGTTATGCATTGAATTCATATTTGCAAAGACGCTAGTCTAAAACTTCATGTGTTTGCTACTTTGGAACTCCATTCAAATTTTCTCTATTTTGTCTTGAAAAGAGTATCCCTGATCACCCAACCCTCATTATAAGCCGAAATGATGGGAACTCTAAGCTTACCCTAGCCGAGAACTCCGCAAAAGCGTCCTATGAGCTTCATATTTTCTTTTACGGGACGTACTTGTGTTGTTCTCAACTGGTTCGAAAGGTAATCACAAGAACGGTAAGTTGGTTGTTGGTTTGCTTGAAGAAGTTTGCTTGAAGAGGTTAATTGTTGCTAAGTATGAGAGAACGTTCAGTGTTTGTTGCAAAGAACGCCAGTTCAGTTGTTGAAGAGTAGTTGAAGAGTCAGAATTTTGAACTTTTGAAAGTGTGAACAGTGACCGTTGCTTTTGCTCAAATCTTAAGGGGGAAGTTTTGCCACGTGTCGCACAGTAAAACAGTGTTAATTACCATTTGTGCCACCGCTTCCTCTATATAAGGCCAGAACAGTCGCAATCAAATTTATTACGCTCAACCACTTTCTCGCTCTCAAAATTGCTCTGACTTCTCTCTAGAACTCCGGCGACTTTCTCTCTCTACACTTCATCTGAACTCATGTCTCAAAGACAGTTGAACGTAGCCGGATCTTCCACCGGCGGGAAGCGTAGAAAGCTGGTGAAGTCCCACTACATAGAGAAGCCCAAACCCATAGTTCTCAATGAGTCTCTATTGGACTTTATCAACAGAAAGCCAAGGACGCTGTACAACTTGATAAGGGAACGCATGGCCAAACCTGATGTAAAGAATGACGCCGTCAAAACAAGGAACTACGAGCGGTTCATCGATAGGTTCGTCATTCAAGGCCTCCACAACACCAATTACAAGGACTTGCCAGGACGGATGGACGACGTTCTCTTCTTTTCACAGTTTGGAGGTGAGAATCTGGGTCCTTTACTTGATCTTATCCCCGACCTCCATAACGCCGTTCTTCCCGATTTCCCAATGTACCCAAAGGACTCTTTGGCTTATAAAATGATTAAAGCAAGAGTACCAAGTCCTTCTCCACCACCACCTCAAGTCCCTACCCTTACCACCAAAAAATTACTCAAGCGTCCTGCACCATCCTCTCCCCCCTCCAAATCTTCCCAACCCTTCTCCACTTCTAAACCAACGGAGATTGTAGACAAGTTCCCTTCCCACATAAAGGAGGGACGCTCCAAAAAGGTTCACGACCCAAGGCCCCTCAAAAAGGCCAAAACATCCAGCGTCCCATCCTCAAAACCCCCCACAAAACGGCCAAGCACCACAAAAAGGCCGTCCAACCTGTCCAAAGAATCCACTCCTCCCCCTCAACAAATTTCAATAGTTCAACTCCCCACCCCTCCTCCGTCCCCCCAACCTTCAAGAGCAAATGCCCTAATCCCCTTTCCTCCCCGCACTCATTCCCCTCTAAATTTGGCCAATTTCCCATCTGCCCCGGCCCACATTTCCCCACCTAAGGACCCCGAGACCCCAAAGTCCCGCCGTCCATCCTCTGAAAGTGGCCCGGAGGAGACTGAACGCACCCTTGAGCACACTTTTCGCCGTAGGAAGGCTGGTGAAAAGCCCAGGGTTCTGCTAGCTAAGGACGTTCCTGCACAAATAGAGCACGTTCCCTCCTCCTCTTCCTCCTCTAGCTCATCTGAGAGCCACAGAGGTACGCCCGCTCAGGTCTCCCCTTTCATAGATGTTGTTGGGGACTCAAATGATGAAGCGGAAGGAGAGGTGAACACTCTTGCTCAACAAATTGAGGACGCTGGTGAGCACCAGGTCGCTCAGGAGAACGCCGAGCCAACTCTCTCTGAAGAGCTCGAGCGTGATGCTCAGGAAGTCCCACCCTACAACCAATCTCTCCCCATCCTCAACCCTTCCCAAGCTCCACATGAAAACCCCTCCCCCACAATCCAAACAGAATCCAATCAAGTCCCAGCGGACGCTGAGCCAACAACAACAGAACAACAGACAGAGGCTTAGGACGCCGAGGGCACATCTCAAGGTCAGACCTCTGGTGCCGATCTAGCCACAGCTAGTGGCGATGCTGAAAAAGAACAAGGCACAGAGGACGCTCCTTCAAAGGACGCCTCTGATAGTGACTCGGAAAAGGCTGAGGACGAGTCAGATGACAATGAGGACTCTGAGTCCCCCAAGGGCAAGCGCAAAAGGAAGAACGCTGATGTGCCCGTCAAAGTCCTTAGCCCTCTCATTTATTCTGAAGAGTGGCTAGCCTCCTTCGACGATGACTCAGTTCAGGAGTTTCTTGATCTTCTGAGATTTCAAGGATGGCAGAACGTTGGACCAGCACCGACAACTGTTGACAAGGAACAGGTGCAGGCGTTCTACAGGGATTTGCGCTACAAGGCAAAAGAAGGCTCCCTCCACTTCAAAATTGAAGGTGAGAAAGCTTCAGTGACAGAACGTCAAATGCACTCCTTTCTTGGTCTTAGTCCTCGCAAGCCTCCGTCCGATGCTCTTAGCTCTCTTCCTGAAGGCGGCTTCGAAACGATTGATCAAGAACTGCCTTTGGTTGATCGTATCTTTCAAGGGAAAAGGCCGATGGGACTCGACAGGGTAGCTCACGTTCTGAGCAAGGTTGGCGCTATCATTCACTACTTCATTTGTCGCGCCATTCTTCCAAGGCAGGAAAAGCGTTCAATTGTGCAAACACACGATATAATCCTAATTGACGCTATCCTAGAACGCCGCCCAATCAACTTAGCCAGAATTGCTATGCAACATATGGCCAAGTGTGGAAGGAAGAGGCACGCCTTGCCGTACCCTGGTGTAGTGAAGGCGATCTTGCAGTCCCAAGATGCTTATGATGAGAATGCTCCCTCTGAAGAACTTGGTTTGAAATGGAATGCTAAGAAGGGACTCGTAGAGATAAGGCACAATGAAGAGCTGCCGTCTGTGCTCAAACAGTTAGAAGCTGAGGCTGAGGAAGCCAGACAGAAAGCCGAGGAAGAACGCCTAGCTGCTGAGGCCGAGGCCGCAAGGCTTAATCCTGCATCTCAAGAGTCTCCTCAGGACCAAGAGCCTGCTGTAGATCTTACAACTCTTGATCAATTGCTCTTAGGGCCTTCTTCTCCAGCTCCTCCCACGGACGCTCCTTCATCAAGTACAGGTCCTTTGCCCCGTTCTGCTCCTGCCAACATCTCTCAGCATCCTCCAGCAGAACTCATGGGTGCCATTCTGGATAATCAGTGCCTCATCTTCTCTGCCTTAAAGGACTTGTCATCTGCGTTCGCCAAGGCTGCTGAACTTCAAGAGAAATTGCTCCAGTTTTATCAAGATCAGCGCCGTTCTCAGTGATTGCCACCACCCCTTTAATCCCCTATCATTTTGCCTTTGCTTCTTTTGAACTTCAAACATTATGACCTTGGTCTGTAATAACTCTAAGTTTGTTTGAATGGCAATTCCACTGTTTGCTTGCATGTGTTTGTTTAAGCGTCCCACTGCCTTTAGTTATGTGTTTATGCTAACGTCCTTATCACTTGTTATCCTTTTCAATGATGCCAAAAGGGGGAAGTGTAGTTTTGCAGAGATGCGCTATAAAATAGTTATCTAGAATAAGCAAGCGTTAAGGGGGAACTATTAAGTGAAAGGTCTAAAGAACGCTCATGCTAGAATAACAGAAGTCGCTTAGAAATTTTTCTAGGACGCGACTCTCTCCTTAAAATCCAAAAGCTAGAGAATCAAAGAATGAAAACTTGTGCTCATTAAAATTTCTCTAAGTATTAGAGGACGCCTCTAAGTTTTCATGCATGCTAAGTTCCAATGTCAAAACTGTTTTGCTGAAGAGTTTGTCATCATCAAAAAGGGGGAAATTGTTGGGACGTTATCAAGAACGCTTGCGTACTTGTTAGTGTTCCACACAACCGTCCCTTAGTTTTGATATGACAAACTCACTTTGATTCTAATAAAGTTGTCTAAGTGTTCAGGAACGCCAGTGATCAAAAGGACAACAAGTGTGTATGGGCGTCCCATAAGCTCAGGGACGCTAGCTAACAGGAAGTAAGGACCAGCTAGAGACTACTTGAGCAAGGACGGAGTCCCAAGCAAGTAGGAACGCAAGAAAGGAGTCCTTACTCACTAGACGACAGTATGACATCACTCGACAATGTTTGATCATCCATCAACATGTGGCGGCCGATCCTGTAGCGGAGTTCATCATACACAGCTGGATACAGGAAGCTTCGTCATCACCACCCTACTACGTGGAGGAAGATCCTGTAGCCACGTCCACGAAGGGCATGATCGTCCCAGCGAAATGACGCCCTTCCCCAAGTCCTATAAATAGCCCCAAGGCATTTATTGTGACACCAACGCTTTCAGGAATATTCAGAGAGAATCAGAGAGAAAGCGACTCACTCAAGAACACGAAGAACTAACTCAAGAACTCAAGAACAGTACTAGAACTTGTGTTAGATCGAGTGAGACTTGTATCCAAATCACAAAAACAGTTTGTAAGAGAAAATCCAAAAAGAGAGAAAGAGAGTTCTGCGAAGTACTGCAGAACGTAGGAATAGAGTCCTTTGATAGATTGAACTCGCTTAAGTTGTAGGCTTAGAGGAGTCCTTTACTAGTGGACTTAGGGAAAAGCTAAGTGCCAGAGAACTGTAAAGACTCGCCAGTACAACTGTAAGGACGTTCAATATAAAGGAAAGAACTATTCAAAAATCCTCCAAGGAGGTAGAGGTTTACACTCAAGGACTACTTGGTCTTGAGTGGTTCCTCTATAATTCACTGCGTTCATTACTTACCTGTTTAGTACTTAATTTCCGCTGCATTACTCAAGGACGCCCTTACTCCGCGTAGGGACGCCTAACCTAAGGACGCCTTTACCAAAGTAAAGGACGTCCCTCAGTACTAACGATCCAACAATATCGATTTAAAAATCTAATATAATTTGATATAATTGTCATGATACATAAAGGCATTGAAATTGTACACATATTTTCTTAAGAAATTGCTTTTGAGATCAATAGAACCACCATAATATGCTATTACAAAACAAATAAAACTACCATATTACATTAAGATATAAAATTGGTCTCATATATTTTTAATTGATTATAAATTTACAAATTGGTATATTAGCTGCAAAACCTTTGAAATATGTATAATATTACGTTGAATATTTCATATGGTTTTTGTTTTCCAATATAAGAGATCAAATAAATAATGTATAATAAGGTACTTTTAAGAGATCAACTAAATAAATTGAATGAACCAACATAACTCTATCAAACCAAACTAAATATGATTTGAAGGAAATTTTATTATCATTTGAAGGAATATTAAAGGAAAATTTGATATTCACATTGCATGGCACGTAGAAAGCCTACGATCAAATAAATAATGTATAATAATGTTGGTATATCTTTTAGAAGGAAAATTTTAAGATGGGCAACATGATTTGATAGATAAATATTAAATGAGTAAGTACAAAAAGAAAAAAAAAATTAGATATAGAAAAAGTTAAAGATTAGATAATTAAAGAAATTTTAAAGAGACAAATTTCCTTAAAGATAAATAGTATAATTTGATAGATAAATATAAAGTTATTATTATCTATTTGAGTTGGGAAAAAATTATTAAAATCAAGCGGGACCAGAATTAACGTGGAGGCTCGAAATTTTCCGGCTTTAATATATAGTATAGATTTTTTATAGCAAAGCACCCATTGAACATAAAATTGTGCAACAAACTACCCTTCAAAGTTCAAACCATCATAAGAAACCACCCATTATATATATAAGTTTACTCAACACCACCCATTATATTTAAGTTTTCAAATAATTAATAAAGTGAATAGATTTAAAAGGTAATTTAATGTATCTTTAATGTTTCTCATTGTTGTTGTTATCATATTAATTTATACATATTAAACCAAAATATATATAAAATAACTTATAATGTGAATTTGTGTATATGCTAATTAAGAATGGTTGAAGAAAAAAAAATTTATACCAATTAAATAGTATGTGATAAAGAAATTATTTATGTATACTTATATCATTATGTCCAAAATCTATCCACAACATAATAGATTTTTATTTTGATTTGGCATATATAAAAATTAACATAATACAATCAAGAATAAAAAGACATGATCAACATTTAATTTATCTACTCATTTGCAAAATATTTGTAATTTCTCATTTAGCGGATGGTCTTGAACAAACTTGTATGTTTAACCGGTGGTTTTTTGCAAATTGTGATCGAACGAACGGTTGGTTTCTTGCACAATTTTAATTTAATTAGGTGGTTAATTTGCTACATATAAAAGTTTAAAGGGTGATTTTGTGCGAAATTGAAGATTTAAAGGCGGTTTTCTAGGCATGCATATTTTTACATTACAATATTTATTTTTCTTCTTACAGCAGTAGAGACATGGGAGCGTCCTGGAGATGGACCTTCTCTAGCTAAACCAAAATCAGATAGCTTTGCCTGGAAGCGTTCATCTAATAGCACGTTTGAAGTTTTGAAATCTCTAAAGATGACCTGCACTTTTACCCATAAAATTAAGAGCCCGTATGTATTAATATAAATATGTATGCATACGCTCTCATCATTCTAAACAATAATAGTAAATAATAATAATAAATAACAAATAATTATAATAGTAGTAGTAATAATAATAATGATGATAATAATAATAATAATAATAATATGCATGTGAATTGTGAAGTAAATTGTAGTTAATTGGTAAAGGAAAGTACCTGGAGTTCTAAGCCTTCATGTAAGTAAGTGAGGCCTTGAGCAGCCCCAAGTATGATTTGCAGCCTCTTCTCCCATGGAAGAACCACAGAGCGCTTTTTGAAAAGATGGTCCTCCAAGCTTCTGTTGGCCATGTACTCATACACCAGAAGCCGTTGCATCCCTGTGTCGTCGTTGTCTTCAGCACAGTAGCCGATCAACTTCACCAAATTCGGGTGATCCACCACACCAAGGAACTGAACTTCTGCCAGCCATTGTTTGTGACCCTGTACGCAATATATAGATGCAGCACGTAAGAGCTAGCAGAGAAACATACAACAACAACAACAACAACAACAACAACAACAACAACAACAACAATGGACCCAGTGCAATTTCCTTACGGGAATCTGGGGGTCAAAATGGGGCCCCCTAGCTAAACGCAGAGGGGCGTTTAAAAGATCCAAAAAATACAGCTAGAAAGGCAAATCATAAAAACAAGAGAACACACCTGAAAGCACGAACACAACTAGTGCAAAGCAACTAAAACAACAAAACTCCCGGTACAAAAGCGCACTATATAACTCCCCTAACCAAACAGAAACAAAACACCTGGACATAGCGAAAAGATCAAGGCCTGCCGTTACAATTCCTTGCGATTGTTATTATGGGTCACTCCAATTTTACCTTCTCTCCCTCGATCTCAAATGCAATGACACACGACAGGAGCCACCAAACACGTCGACAAGGAAGGAAATCGGGCTTACATTAATTATATAACGGGTAATAAATACATATGATTTAATTTAAGTTTCCTCTTCATTACTTATTCAAAATTTTCTTATTATACTTATACTCGTTAGCAATAAGAATATATTATTTTAATCAAACAATCACAAATTACTAGAAAAATTATGTTTTAAATAAAGTTATAAAGTATTATTAGTTAAAGTTAATTACCTCTAAAGTTTGGGCTTTAACATGTCTAGTATATAAAAATATACTGTATTATTGGTTTTGTCCGTTGATTATAGGATGGAACCTACCTCAGTTGTGTCACTTGTATAGAGGTTGGTTAGGCTCCATGTGCACGACTACCCGTGTTTATGGAAATAAGGAACATTATGACTAAAAAATTAAAAGTGCAAGAAAACAAGAATTACGTACCTGATAGCCTTCCTTGTTAAGCTTCTTGATAGCGACAAGAAGTGGATCCGGGTTGGAAGGAGGATCAGCAGAAGAAGAAGAATGATGAGATGGGATGGTAATGTGAGCCTTATAGACGCAGCCGAAGCCACCCTCCCCGATCTTGTGGGTGCGATTGAAGTCACGAGTGGCCTGTCGGAGCTCCGCATAGGAGAAAACATGAAGAGTGGGCGACTTCTCCTCGTAGAGCTCGTTGATACCCCGACGCAACGTCGACATGCCAGCTGACCCGAACGAATTCGCATGGGGCTCGCTCTGGCTGGCCCCTCCGGAGTTGCTGCCTGTGCTCCTGAGCTCTGGCGCCGATCTCCTTGATCTCGTTCGCGCTTTATCCTTGATGTAGTAGAAACAATTCATTTCGATCTTCCCTGGCCGGTGCACTCTTGTATTTCCCCACGAAAATGCACTCTTTTGTTAGCCCCAAGCTGGAGTAGGTGCACTTTAAGTTACTCTATTTTCTAGTAACACCCCCTATATCTCATGAGACACTATCAAGCTGATTCGACAACAAAGCATCTGGATCTTGTAACGTGGATACTGCGAGACAAAAAATAAAAACATCGAACTCATGTAATATATATAAAAAAAATAATATTTATGGTTTTAAATCAAAATGCATGTCATGAATCCATTCTCATTTCTCCACCACAAAACAACACCGAACCCCAACCGGTACTAAAAAAATCAATTAACTCATATGTTTTATAGTCAATCAAACTCATGCTCATATACCAATATCTGAAATGAAATAACAACCAACTCAAACCGCTATGACACATGCGTCACTGGACCGTACCACCATTTCGTCATGGCTCGGTCGTAGCTTTCTAGTTAGTTAGTATGAGAATTATTTTCCCGAAGATTCGAAACCTACTTTATCAAGTTAGTTACAACATAGCAACTACGAGACGTTTTTAAATGGTTTTTCCTACGATCAATAAATGAGTCTACAAGCACACACATAACTCTAGTCAAGTTCTAAGTCTAGTTAGTCTCTCAGTCAACTTCACATAAGACGCGCAATAATCGGGAAACTCTACTTATGATATGCAACATTTCGACCCTATCGCTATATACCCTTACACTACCTACATTATGCTACACTTCGACCCTATCGTTGCATACCATCAAAAAGGCATATCCACCCCACATTGAACTCAGTGACAGGTCATCTCGAATACCATTCATCCTCAATGAAACCATCCATCTCTACTCAAACCATCCACAATAAGGTTCTACTGAAGTGCTGCCCAACAAAGAGAACCATGTATGAGTATGTCTTACGACTTATATGTACATTAGCTAGCCCATCGTGCCATGTATGAATATATCTTAAATATTAAAACTATTTTAAATACATTATATTATTAAATTTATGCACCTTTAATTTCACTTATTAATAAAATACACCACGATATTACTATAATAATTTATTTGAATTAACTTGTTTTTATCTACAAATTTTGATCGTAGTTTATTTTCCTATTTATAATTTATCCTAGTATCAATATTTGATTTGTCTTATGAACCAACCTAAAATATATAATATGAGAAATATAAAAACGAGGTTCCAATAGATCAAATTTTCTTATCAAACTTTACACAAATAAATATAATACTGATATCCTAGAAGATTATGTTTTCTAAATATATAAATTTCCCATATAACTTAAAATCATATTATTTATGGATAAATAAATAAAGTTTTATATATCACGTAAATAATAAACTCATTTATTGTTTCCTTTAGGGTAAATCTAAATATTTTCTTAATTAGTACGGTATTCATATATACTATTGGGTAAGTTTAAATATTGGGTAAGTTTAAATATTTTCTTAACTAATACAATATTAATAGATTGTATAGGTAATCAGGTAGACATTATATAAATATAGGACATTATTATGATAGATTATAAATATATATATTATTTTGATATATTGATATATAGTAATTAGATAAAGGTGTATGAAATTTTTTTTAATTGTAAATTGAATTTATGATTTGAATCAAATAAAAAAATTCTTTAAGTTGTAAACTGTAAACTGTGAACATGAAAATAATTTTACGTGAATCTAAAACAAATATACGTGAACTATGTATGTGATTTTGTATTATTATTTATTATGTTTGGTCCGTACCACATGATATTGAAAAATTGTATTATTACATGTATTAATACAAAATCTATAATAAAAAAATGATTTTGCTCAAATTAAACTCACTACGGAGTACTTATTACAACAAACCTGAGGAAACCAGTGTTAAAATCTATAGATTTTAATCTTAAATCTACAACCAAAAGACAATATTTATTTTGAGTGGACCAATTAATTTAAGCGCCCTAATGAAGTTGACGATATTTGGTGACATTGTAGGGAAAAATGGGTGACGTTTAGCATTTGGGTTTTCTTGTTACCTTCCCCCTCGCTGGCACGCTCGGCTTTTCCCGTGAACGCCCCAAAGACGACGCCCAGGACGACGACTGATCGAAAGCAAAGGAAGGAACTCTACACACCGGCGATCGGGCAAACCGACGACGAAGATCAGAACGCCGGACTGGATGAACCCTGGCCGGAGGTTGGCACCACGGCGGAGACAGAGAAGCACGAACAAAGACTCCACTCTTTATAACCAGGGTTGAAATTAACTACGCTCTGCCTCTGCTCTGACCCATATTTATTGGCTTTTGACCCATATTTAATTCACTAACTAGGTTCTTGTATACTAATTAAGTTCGTCTAATGAAGTTCCCACTTGGGATAAATTATTACGGTAATATTAGTCTTCTTAAAAGTATATTATACATGCTTATTTAATTCACTGATTACGTACGGAGTTTTGATTTCTCTGCTCTACTTCGATTCGATTCCAAAATATCATATAGTCATTGGTAGATACCATATTAATCGAAGTGTGGAACGAATCCATTTAGGATTTGCTGTTTGCAAGGTAGAGTGGCCAGCTGGATCCGCTTTAAGGTTACTCCGACACGAGATCCACTTTGAGTGGCCAGCTGGATCCATTTCTAATTACTTCAAATCTGTTATTTTCATCCTCAAACCATGATGATTAATATATAACAGATCCTTTGGACCAATATCTATCTTCTATTACTATATATTAGCGGAAATAAATTATGTTGCGTCACATCACTCATTTATTAAAAAAAAATTATCTTATTAGTTTTATCATAATATATAATCTTAATCTTATATACATATTTAATTAAAATATTAGTTCTATCTTAAATTTTGAATTGCTTAAGTAATTCTATCATAATATATAAATCTCAACATTATCACTATACGGTTACCTATTTAGTTAATAAATTGATTTATCATAAATATTTTTAAAGAAAATCATTTTTACCCATTTACTTAAATAGTATACTAATAATCAGTATTAGTTTCAGAATTTTGTTATAAAATTTTCTAAAAATCATCATTAGTAGCAAATTCTATCACTATATTTACGCCACATCTTTTTTTTTAATTAAACTAATATTTTAAATGCTACAAAATCATATTAAAATGTGTTGGATCGTGTTAGTAGTTAAGTGTCTAAGGGCGTACTAAGAGTAACGTTCTTATGCAACGGAAAAAATGTAACACCCCGAGAATTTATAAGGGATTGAGGTGCTCCCTATGCCAACAAGAGCTCTTCCTTTTCATGGTTCGAAAGGTCAAAAGAACTATAAAGTTAAGCGTACTATGGCGAGAGTAGTACCAAGATGGGTGACCTCCTAGGCAGTTCTCGGGTTGGCATGGGATAGCGCTTATAGGACCTCGTCGGGCTTTACAAATGGCATCAGAGCCAGGTTTAGGTTACGAGTTGGCTTGGCCGGAGGGCGGTCACTTGACCCAGGGGGCGGTCCTTGGGCCTTGACGAGGTCGTCAAGTGCTTAAGTAGGGGAGATTGTAACACCCCGATAATTTATAAGGGATTGAGGTGCTCCCCATGCCAACAAGAGCTCTTCCTTTTCATGGTTCGAGAGGTCAAAAGAACTATGAAGTTAAGCGTACGTGCTAGGGCGATAGTAGTACTAGGATGGGTGACCTCCTAGGCAATTCTCGGGTTGGCATGGGATAGCGCTTCTAGGGCATTGGGCCTTACAAAAAACTTAAGCAGGAATAAAACAGATACAAAGATAAGGACGGGACAAGATATTTATAGAGGAACCCGACTAAGACCAGTTAGTCCTTTTGGGTAAACCACCTCCGAAGAGGATTTTGAATGACTTTCTTATCTTATTTGGATGAGTCCTTACAACTTGTACCGTGCAAATTTCATTAATAAGATAGAACCTTCCATATAATGGATAACTGCCACGATTAACTTAAGAATAAATGACTATTTAAAGAAAAAAATAACATAATCAATAAACTTACCTCTATTGCGAAATATAGAGAAAATAATTAAGATGATTAGATTTATCCGCTCACAAATGCCCCACCTACGTCTTCGCCGTGCGACAAACACGTAGGGTATTGTAGGTCTAACTTGAAGTGGCCATGTAGATTAGTCGCTTGGTCCTCGACACGTTCGTGTGTTCGTATATTTATACATTCGTATATTTGTACATCCATGAACAAATATCACAGGAACCCCATACATAGCTAGCATAAGTAGAAGTTTGTCAGTGCAATGAACTAACATTGCGCTTATTTTTTTATGCAAGACTCAAACTAATGCAACAAACTAACTTTTACTAAAAAAACGTGAATGTCATGATCCTAAGGACTGAATTAATGAAAAAGTTAAAACCTAAGGGCCTCATCAAAACCACATGGGAAAAAGAGTGCCCTAATCTATGTGAATTTCCTAATCCTGGAGTCCCTGCACTGGAAAAAACGGGTACCTATGATCATTTCCGCGCGGACCGTGATTGCGATTCATTTCCTTAAAGTGAACTGCTCCTGGCGCGGATTCGCGCTCGCGGAGTAATGGTTGCGATCGCGGTTCTGCCCCAGAGAGGGATTCCGCGCTCTAAACCAAACCCGCGATCACGGTTACGTTCCTGGTCCTTTTTGCCTGACTCGTCCTTACGTTCGCACGATATTGAGTTTGTTTGAACAACTTTGACTCGCCTATTCCTCAACTCTTCTTGGTCTTCTAGATTTACTTTATTGAGGCACTCATGTAAGTACCCTTTTTGGACCAAAGTTTTGAGAAACTTTTTGGTCTTCTAGATTTACTTTATTGCCCCAATCATGTGTCGAACTAGGGTTTTCGAAAGGATCGTAGCTTTCATCATCGCGTTCACACGACTTCTCTCGCTGATCGCTTTGACTATGACCGCGGGTTGGCTCGCCGCACTCACGGCTCCGGCCACCGTGTTTGCAGTGGTCCCCCCGATTGCTGGTGCTCTCCGAGATCGAGTCATCGAGTTAAGGATGGTATGTGGCTCGAGATCTCTTATGCGGGGGTGATTCTTGATTCCTGTCCCTTTTCCGACCTCTCGGTGCTCTACGATCGATATCATAATCAGTCTCCGTCTCTTCTATCTCATCAGAGCTTATCGGCTTAGGAATATTGCGATTGTCAGCGAATTTGGCAACACTAGCGAGTCGTTGAGTAATCATGTCGATTGTCAGTTCGCTAATGTGATGTTTGCTCTGAACCTTATCCAAGGTGTACTTTAGTCTTACGATCTCTTCCTAGGCTTGGTCCATGCGGGACTTAGCCTGATTGCACTTTTTCTCGCTTTGTCTTAGGTTGGAAGTCAGAGTATGGATAACCTCATCTTCCCCCTCATTCTCAAGGGTGGTCGATACTCCATTCCTATCGTTCTGACCAGCGTGACTCAATTGACCCTGTTTGTATTGCGATATAGGGTTTTCCTTATTGAGTATTTCTGCGGGCTCATAAATACACAACCCACGGTCACAGTTTGTCTGGCCGCGATCGCGATTGTGTATTTGTGTCCCACAGTCGCAGCGGTTGCGTTTATAGACGTTTCGCAAATCTCCAGCCTTTGGTCTACTCGGCCTCGATGATGGGCCTTACAGAATCCTATATTTGATTAAACTCAATTGGTTCAAACCGTTTAGTGCTACGACTCTCAATTCCATCGCCCGAGTCGAGTCCCCGTTGTTCTATGCGATGAATAGACGCGCTTGGAAGGGGAGTTGGTTCAAAATTCGAGTCTTATTTAGGCAAGGCGCCTTGCTCGGTTCGCAATGTGATCTGATCTCCCATGCGAATTTCGGAGTTTGTTCGATCGCCGTCTGTGCCGCGCTCGGAGTAACTAGACCCGCGGTCGCGGCTATGCATTCCACGGTGGTGGTTCTGGTCGCTTCGGGGTTCGTGCTCGATTTCGTGTCGTGCGATTGAATCAGGGTCATTTTAGACCGCTTCTTATTTTTAGGGATCAATTTCAACACCATAATTATGGATCAAATGATGTTCCCACAGACGGTGTCAATTGTTAGTCCACAAAAATTTGTCT
This sequence comes from Polygonum maritimum, assembly GCA_963924305.1. Classification (NCBI taxonomy): domain Eukaryota; kingdom Viridiplantae; phylum Streptophyta; class Magnoliopsida; order Caryophyllales; family Polygonaceae; genus Polygonum; species Polygonum maritimum. The sequence goes on from OZ002728.1 coordinate 36,288,029, forward strand.
TTAATGCACCAATTGATTACCCCTTCCTTCACCTTCAGTTCCAACCACTTCCTTGACCTAGAACATACAAAATAATAGACAAAGGGGGTAGGGACCCCTAATCCACCTCTGATGATGCCTAAGTTAGAAGAGCGGTCGTCGATTGAGCGTCAAGGGTAAAGAGCATAAAAAGGTAACAATGCTAGAAGGATGAGCGAATATCAGCTTATTCAAGAGATGGAGATCTTTCTATATGATGAAGACATGTATTTATAATGGGAAAGAGAGTGTAGAGGGCTGAAAATTCTATTCTTAAGAAAGCGATATCTTTCTATCCACTCCAAGCGAGAATTTTGACTTACTAAATAAGATAGAACATTTCATATAACAGATAACTACCGCGGTTAATTTGATAATAAATAAATATTTAAAGATAAAATATAGAATAATAAATAAACTTACATCTAAGGCGAAAGATAGCAAAAATAATTAAGATGCTTAGATTTACCCACTCATGGTACTTTTTTTTTTGTGAAAAGGTAATGATTAGGTGACCATCCTTTATGGGAAAAGGGCATAGAGCATCCTTCCGGATGAGAACGAGAAGTTTTAGAACTATAGAAATGGTAGTGCTTGAGAGACTATTAACATAAAATTGTGTAACAAACCACCCATTAAATTAAACCAAATTTTGTAAGAAACCAATTTACTCGACACCACCCGTTACATTTAAATTTTCAAATACTTAGTGCAGTTCAATGTATATGTATTTGTTTATTATTGTGGAGTGAAGAAATGGAAAGTAAACCAACACTAGCTATACTACTATAATATAAAGTGAAGTCAATGTATTTACAAAAATTTACGCCATGTGTGATTTCTACAATAAATTAATCAGTTGGACCCTCTTTTATACAAATCAGGTAGTTAGAATCTCATATAATCTTATCCCGTAAAAAATGCAAAAAAATTACCGAAAATTATGAATTATCCCTTACCAAGATTTAGTTGTGATCTTCTTATAAAGTAATTTTTGAACAAATCCAACTTATTTATATCATGAGTTGATTTACAGCCATTGGTAAGATACTTATCACAATAGGTCATTACATTAGGAACAAACTTACATGAGTGAATCACAATAGCTCGGGCTTATATTATAAGTTATTTTTAGGATAAATCCAAATTGATTATAAGCATATATTATATGTTGTTAATTATCGATATGCCTTACCCTATTAATTACCAAACCTAAGTAAAGTAATAATAGTCAAATTATTTTTATATTTAATTACATAAACTTACGTAAGGTAATAATTGCAAAGTTTACAACTTCGATACATGAAGATCTTATATTATATAAAAAGTAATATGTAAATTGAGATAAATTAAAATACATTGTGTACTTTGATATCATTTCTTTTTAATGAATTTATTTAGATATATGTTGCTAGAATGAAATTTATTTCCTGATTAGATTATTTCTAAAATTATTCCTGATTTTATTTTAATTGTTCCAAAATATATAAAAATATATAAATATATATTTGTGAGATAGAAACTTATTTCCTAATTAGATTATTTTCACAATTACTGATTACAACTTATGATATAAAGGAGGCCACAGTTTATTATTTTATTACATAAATAATATGTGATGGGCATGCAAGGCGTCTATTCAACATATATAGAAAATAATGTAAATATATATGTTATTAGATAAAAATTTATTTCCTGATTAGATTATTTTCAAAATTACTGATTACAACTTATTATATAATGGGGGTTGGGTCACAATTTGAGTCTTATTCGGGCAAGACATCTTGTTCGGTTCGCGATGTGGTCTGACATCCCGAGCCAATTTCGGAGTTCGTTCAATCGACGTATGTGCCGCGCTCGTGGGTCGCCGATCCGCAATCGTGGCTATGCATACCGCGGTGGTGGTTCTGGTCGCTTAGGGATTCATGCTCGATTTTCGTGTCACGCGATTGCCCAGGGTCGTTAAAAACCGCTTTTGATTTTTAGGGATCGATTCCAACACCATAATTATGGATCAAATGATGTTCTCACAAATGGTGTGAATTGTTTGTACACAAAAATTTGCCTTTAATGCACCAATTAATTACTCCTTCCTTCACCTTCAGTTCCAACCACTTCCTTAACCTAAAACCTACAAAATAATGGACATAGAAGGTGGGACCCCCCCTAATCCATCTTCGATGCCTAAGCTAGAAGAGTAGTCTTTGATTGAGCGTCGAGGATAAAGAACACGAAAAGGCAAGAATGCTAGAAGGCTGAGCAAATATCAGCTTATTCAAGAGATGGATCCTTCTACATGATGAGCACATGTATTTCTAATGGAAAAGAGAGTGCAAGGGGCTGAATATTCTATGCCTAAGAAAGCGATATCTTGCTACCTATCCAAGCGAGAATTCTAACTTACTAAATAAGATAGAACTTTCCGTATAACGGATCGATAACTACCGTGGTTAATTTAACAGTAAATAAATACATATTTAATTACCAAACTTAAATAAGGTAATAATAGTCAACTTATTTTTATATTTAATTACATAAACTTACATAAGTTAATAATATATATATATATAATTATTTACTAATTAGATTATTTCTAAAATTATTCCTAAATTTATTTTAATTTTTCCAAAATACACATGCAAATAATATAAATATATATGCTGTTAAATATAGAAATTTACTTCCTGATTAGATTATTTTTAAAATTTTTGATTGCAACTTATTATATAAAGGAGGTCACATTTGATTATTTTATTATAGCAATAATATGTGAAGCAAATGTTTGTAAAGACATTGAATCTGCTTTATACTATAATAGTATAGATATTATTATTATTTAATAAAGATTAAGATACAATCGGAAAATACAATTCTGAGATTATTTTTTCAGACTTTATTATAATTTTGAAATAAATCTCGGATCTTTTTAAATCAAATAATTAGACTATATCTATATTTTCTAATTTCCTATCTTTTCAAACAACCATTGAAAATATAATCATGTAATAATCTTTGAAGCCATATCTATATCTATATCTAAAGGGTTAATTTCTATTTAACAATATACATATATTATTTCCTATCGAAGCAAATGGACAAAGTCTGAAGGAGAAGGTCTTCGAGGAAGCCGATGCAAAAGGGACTTGGAAAGAGGGAAGTGATGCTTATGTGATGTGGGGTAGAATGGTAGAGTGCATCCGTAGAGTAGCATTTGGAGTGTTGGGCTTGTTGAGAGGCGAATCTGGGCACAAGAGATCAGTGAGTTGGTGGAATGATGAGGTGTAGGAAAAGGTTAGGAGTAAGCTGTTGGCTTTCAAAGCTTGGATGAGGAGCACTGGCTCGAATAGAGAGGCAAGATCAGTAGAGTATAGGGCAGCGAAGAAGGAGGCAAAGAAGGCGGTGGCGAGCGCAAAGGAGAAAGCGTATGAGAGTCTCTATAAGGCTCTCGAGGAAGGCAGTGGCTCGAGGAAGAAGGCGGTATGAGAGTTCTATATAGGCTTTCCAAGAAAAGGGATAGGATGAGCTCAAATTTGGACAAGGTGCGATGCATCAAAGATGAAAATGGGAACGTGCTAGTGGATGATTTAGAAATCAAAAAGTGGTGGGAGAGCTACTTTTGTGGTCTGCTAAATGAGGATGTGTGCCAGCAGAGGGGTACCAAGTTTCAGGGAGTCGGAGTAGTGGGCTTGTCTTCACGCGTTTCTCTATGGCAGAATCAATGAGGTGATCTGCAGGATGGGCGGCAAAAGGTCAGTGGGTTCAGATGAGATCCCGTTGGAGATTTGGAAATGTGTGGGCGTAAGAGGATAGGAGTGGCTAGCATCGCTTTTCAATGCTATCTTCAAGTCATCGAAGATCCCGGAGGGGTGGAGACTGATTAAGTGCATCCCGTTGTATAAGGACAAAGGGGATATTCATCAATGTAACAACTATAGAGGTAGAAAATTGCTTAGCCATATAATGAAAGTGTGGGATAAGACAATCGAGCTGAGGCTAAGGCGGGTAGTGCAAGTATCAGAGAATCAATTTGGGTTTATGCCAGGGAGATCGTCCACTAAGGCTATCCATCTGCTGAGAAGGCGGACAGAAGCCTATAGGGAGAGAAAGAGAAATCTGCATATGGTGTTCATGGACCTGGAGAAAGCCTACGGCAGGATACCTAGAGAGTTGATTTGGGAATGTCTGGAATCCAAAGAGGTGTCGCATTTGTATATCAGAGTCATTCAAGACATGTATGAGCATTCGACGACAAGTGTCTGCTCACAAGGAGGGGATAAGGAGTTTTTCGAAGTGGGTATGGGTCTCCATTAAGGATCGGCGATGAGCCCCTTTCTTTTCACTCTAGTGTTGGATGTACTATCGAGAGATATTCAGGGAGAGGTCCCATGATGTATGTTGTTCGCAGATGACATCATTTTGGTGGAGGAGTCTAAAGCTGGAGTTAGTACTCGACTGGAAGCATGGAGGGAGAGATTAGAATCTAAGGGGATTAGGTTGAGTAGGACCAAGACGGAATATGTTGAATTCATTTTCAGTCAAGGAGATGAGCTTGAGAGTGAAGTGTGTCTAGGAGATGAAGTCATTGCGAAGAAGAGAAACTCCAAGTATTTGGGATCAGTTATGCAAAACGACAGGTGTGTTGATGAGGATGTTAGGTCTCGGATTCAGAGAGATTGGTAGAAGTGTAGAGCAACTTTAGGAGTTTTGTGCGACAAGAAGGTCCCACTCAAACTCAAGGGAAAGTTCTATAGACCTGTAATCAGGCATGCAATCCTCTATGGTGCAGAGTGTTGGCTGACGACGAAGGCCCAGGAGCAAAAGCTCACAATCGCACAAATGAGAATGCTCAGATGGATGTGTGGTCTCATGAGGTTAGATAAAATTAGGAATGAGGAAATCAGAAGCAGATTGGGGGTGGCTAGTATAGAGCACAAACTCCGAGAAGTGAGACTCCGTTGGTTTGGCCATATTCAGAGGCGTAGTTTTTTTTTTTTTTGATAAAAGCAGAGGCATAGTTTGGATGATACAGTTAGAAGATGTGAGCGTTTAGATTTGAGGGTTTAGAGGAGAGCTAGAGGTCGTCTGAAGAAGCGTTGGATGGACAACATAAGACAAGACATCAACTTGTTAAAGATTTCTGTTGAGTTGGCACAGTGCAGGGACTGTTGGAGGGAGAAGATCACGGTATTAGACAGCTAGTTGGCTGGTTGATGGAGCTTTGGATAAGTTGTTGTGTGGTGCTGTTAGTTATAGTCTTCTTTTCTACTTTTATTTTCTTTGCTTTTCGTGTCTTTTCTTTCCTTTTAGCTTTAGTGTTAATTTGTTATGTTGTGTTTTGGCTTTTCGGTTTAGTTTGTTAAGTGGTTTGGTAACTCTTGGGTTGTTCTAGGCGCATTCCATCTAGGTCTGGTATGTCCCCATCCTGACCCCCCCCCCCCGGATCCTGCGTTTGCGGGTTTCCCCTGGGTAAATGTTGTTGTTGTTGTTGTTGTTGTTGTTGCTGTTGTTGTATTTCCTATCGAAAAAATTCATGAAACATATCTATATTAAATCGGGTTTATAGTCACATTACATGGTAGGGGGGATTAAACTAGTTAAGAGATTTATTAAATGGAAGGTACTACCGTTTACTAAGTGAAGAGTCTAGCCTGCTATCACCGTAGCATAGAGCTCCAGACTGACTTGACTAGTATAACAATTTCTTCAATTTAGACGTTCCCTAATCAATTAGGCCTTTTTCTACTTCTTCCTCAAAGGATCTTTCTACCCAAAAATTACTTTTATCTCTCTTGAAATCTGTGTGTTTGTCTATACTTTTTACATTTCACAATACACAAAAATTAACATTCTACCCAAAAATATCTTTCATCCCAAAAGTGAAACAACACCTTGATCTCGTTCCAGACCTTTTCAATAATTATAATTAAATTACTCCCTAATGAATAGATTAAATTAAAAAGGGAAAAATAAGGTGGGAAGGGCAGACCTGTCGGCCGACCACGATGCTGTTGAGATCGGTTCCGTCGAAGGAGCCGGAGAGGACCCAAATCGGAGACAAGTTGAACTCGTTCTCCTTATCAATCGACGGATCCCTCACATGTATCGCTACCTTCGCTCCGAACACCTCCGCACTCCCTCCCGTGTGCGCTGGCAGTGACGAACGCAAAACGAATTTATAAGGGGGCACAATTTGTCTAGGAGATTCGATGTATCAAGAATAATCGATAAATTTAGTTATACAATACTCTTAAATAGTAAAAAGTAGTTACTTATTTTATCAAAAAAAAATATTATATATGACATCTACTTTATGCATAAAAAATGGTTAGTTTATAGAAAACAATGGAGAAAAATACACTAAATGTAAATAAAAAAGCAAAATGATGTTATATAGAATTGAACCTTAGTAGGATGAAAACAAAATTGAATAATAGATTATCTAGATTAGTTGATTTTTACGTCATATTAATACAAATTAACTTAAATTATATTCATATTTAACATAAAATTCAACATATATACCGATAATAAACCCGACGGTAAAGGGCACTGACTCACTCATGCCCCTGGCACCGTCTATGTAAACTGGTGCATGTTGCACGCACATATACGTAATGTAACGTACACCGGCCATCTTCTCAGTTATAATAATCTCACTTATTGTATACTACTAATCATGTACCTAAGTATTCGACCAAAAAAATAATCATGTACCTAAGTAAACCATAACATATGCCTAGACGTCTGTTTGTTTCTTATGAAAATGTATCCTCGTACATGCATGCCTACTTTGCTTGTTTATGAATTCTAGGTGCTTAGTGTTTCCAAGTCATTCACTGATTTCATTATTTAATTTTATATTCAAAGTTGTTTACATATCCCATGCATAGTACGTACGTAGTACAAACTCTGGATATATATACACTGATAAAACAAACTATAGTAGTGGTACGTCGTGGGTATATATAAAGCATTGGATCTTATAAAGATGAGTAGACAGGATTTAATTTTGGAATTATAAGAAAAAAAATTACAAAATCCTGAAATTATAGAAAGTAAAATTATGGTATTTAGAGGGCCGCCCACTTCACTCTTAAAAAGACAATAGCCCACTCCGAAAATTAAATAACTACCTAGACGGTTTATATATAAAAGCCCACTTTCTACAACCTATTTTCACGCGTCCTTTTCTCTCTCTTCTCTCCCGCTCTCTTCTCTCTCTTCTTCGTGCGCTCTTCTCTGTTCTTCTCGAAACCGCTTCGCAACTGCTCTCTTTGATCCTTTTCTTCTCTTATTTTGGAATGTGATAGAAGATCTCTCGTGTTCGTCTTCGCTGTCTCTCCCTTTGTTCGTCTTCTCTCACTGTCAGGTATGGTTTTTGATTTTCTAGGGTTTATTCCGCTCATTTCGTGGTTTTTAGGTTTTGTGTTTGATTATGGAGTTTTGATCGAGTTTGTTATGTTTTGTTGTTGTTTTTCTGTGATTCGATTGCGTTTTCATGCTTTCTGGTTGTCTATGTACTTAATCTAGGGTTTCAGTACTTTCGTTTCAGGATATTATGTTCTATGTGTGTTTTTGCATGTTTTATCTGGTGTTTTAGATTTTGTTGTTGATTCTCTAGTGTTTTGGTTACGCTTTCATGTTTCTGGTTGATTGTGGTCAAGTTTTTGGTGTTTTAGGGTTTCGTGTTCGTTGTCAGGGGTTTTCCTTAATCGATGACAGGTTTAAACATGTTCTATTTTCCTCGATGATAGGTTTAAAATGTCATAGATAGTTCTCAGATCTTCTGTTGGCCCCCCGTTGTTTATGACTCTGAGAGTCTGAATTCTCTGAAAAACTATTATTCCCCTAAACGTCGTTTTAGACGGAGATACAATCAATACACAGACATGTCTGTTTTTCGTACTATCAGGGAAAATGTCACTACAAAGCAATGGAAGATGTTATGTGATGGTGTTTTTGGTGGCATTTTCCTCATTGCTGACAAACTGGATTTCCTGGGGGTTCTTGTTCACACTATGCTTATGCATGAAGTTCAGACAATGAAAACCAAAGAGTTGTGGTTCAAATTGGGTGGTCATGTTGTCAAGTTTTCTTTATTGGAGTTTGCTGCTATCACTGGACTTCCTTCCTACAGTTATTGCTCTGATATTGAAGTTCCAAATGTTGATATGGAAGAAGTATTGGGAGTTCCTAAATGCAACTTGTCTGAGTTGGAGCATATCTTTAAACATGAGGGATCTCCAAAGAGAAAGATGATGCTAGCTCATCTCTTGGTTCTAGAGGGTGTTCTACTTCCTCACAAGGCTCCTGGTAGTGTTAGTGCTGAGTATGTTGCTTTAGCATCTGACATGGAAAGGTTCAATAAATTTCCTTGGGTAGGAAGGTTTTTGAAGTCACACTTGATAGATTGAAACAAGTTAGTGAGGCCAAAAACCCTTATGACTGGCAATGCTTCACATTAGGTGGATATCCTCTTGCCTTTCAGGTAGTATTCTACAATCATGTTGTTTTATTGTTGTCTTTTCATCTTTGTGCTATATTTTACAAACTGATGACAAGCTTGTATTTCATTTTTGTAGATATGGATATTGGAGACTTTTCCAGGGTTGAAATCAGTGTGCAATGTCAATTACAATATCGATGACAAGAAGTTGTATGGGCCTATGTGGTATACAGCCAGGACTGACTATCAACTGACATTCCATAAATTGGAGAAAACAATTTCTTCTGATGATGCTCTGGTATGTGACTTAGCATTCATGTTTTTGCTATTAGTTAGAGGTTTATAGTATGTAGAAGAATGAAGGAAAGTAATTGTTGCTGGTTTTGTTTTTCTTTTTGTTCAGGAATCTGTGTTCAGATATGATGGAGTTAATTTTGGTGATTTTGTCTGGACTGATGAGCAAGCTGACCCTGTCATTGATTCGTTTGATGAGTGGAGGCTCTCTCATGTTATGTCTGGAGAGTTGGTCAATCAATCTCTAAATTCTGAAGAAGGTGACAATGAGGTAGGTGTCCAGGCTATTACGTTGAGGTTGAGATATGCTCTTCACATACACACATCTCTATCTGCCAAGAGCACTCCCAAGCCTTCAAAACGTGTCAAGTCAGTGTCTAAGAAAAGGAAAGCTGAGGAGGAGCAAGATGACGGTAAACCAGATGACAACATGAAGGAGAATGTTGATGAAGGTACCTCAGATGACAAGGTCAAGAGAAGTAAATCTGAAGCTGTGAGAGAAGTAGATGTTAGTGAGACATTAGCAGACATGAAGATGCATGTGCTTTGTGAGAAGTTTAAGTTACCAAGGTTTGTCAAGTTTGTAATGAAGGATACAAAAGAAGATTGTGTTGGTAATAAGGAGGCCCAGAAGTCAGATGACAAGTTGGGTGGTGAAGCACATGGGGATGACAAGTCTGTTGTGAAGGATGGTGTCAAGGTGGATGACAAGTCTAGAGATGACAAGTCTGGAGATGACAAGGGAGATGACAAGTCTAAGGAACAGAAGGATGACAAGTCTGGAGATGGTGTCAAGGTGGATGACAAGTCTGGAGATGACAAGGGAGATGACAAGTCTAAGGAACAGAAGGATGACAAGTCTGCTGGGAAGGATGGTTTTAAAGGGGATTACAAGTTTGATTTGGGTGTGTCTTCTCGCTTGAGAAGTGGTCGTTCAAGGCAGTTGGGAGTTGCTGTAAAGGAGAAAGTTAAAAAGAAGTCAAAGAAGGCTAATATGAAGGGTAAGAAGCCAAAGGATGCTGGGAAACAGGCTGATAAGTTGGATGGTGTAGGCAGTCAGAAGGTGCCTGTTGGTGGACAGTCTGTTAATGACGAAGAGCCTACGTGGGCAAAAAATTTGAGAGATGATATCAGGCTAGTTGCACATTCATTAAAAAGTGTGCAATGGAGAGTTCAAGATTTGGCAAATCATTTTATGTTGTTGAGTGATAGGCAAGTGGATATGAATAGTAAGCTGTATGACATTTTCTGAATTTCTGAGAGCTAGAGGATATCCTGGTGCAAGCACCTCTGACAAGTCAAGAGACCAAGGTAAATCTTTTAATGATGTATTGCATGACATAATAGCTGAATGTTCACAACGAGATGATCATTGGCATTTATTCAAAAATTTGCAACAATGTGCAGCTGGTGTTGACTCTCAGAACGTGCAAGATTCTTCAGAAACAGAGTCAGATGATGACATTGCTCCTGATCTTGAAATTCCTACTCAAGTTTCTATGGATGGTGGAGAAGGTGCTACTCAACCTGCTGGTGTTGTTGTGGAAGAACCCTCAGAGGTTCCTACTCAAGAAGAGAAGTATGTTGATGGTGTACAAGATGCTACTCAACCAGAAGTTGTTGTGGAAGAATCCTCAGAGGTTCCTACTCAAGAAGAGATGTGTGTGGATGGTGGAGATTCCACGGATGCCAATTTAGTTGAAAAGACTATATTATGTGTTGAAGATGCTAAGGAAGACAATGCTGATGACAAGTTTCCAGATGATGCAGATGAGATTGTTGGTGAATGTGCTATGGAACAGATGGTTGTTCATGTTGTTCCAGATGTTGCAGATGATATTGGTGGTGACAATTCTGGTGAGCAGGATGTTGTCCTTGGTGCTGCTCCTTTACAAGAGGATGAGTTTCCTCAAGCAGACGTTGCTCAAGGGAATGAGTCACCAATTGCAGCTGTTGAGAGGGAGGATGACAAGTCAGAGGATGCCAAGCAAGATGATGTCAAACCACCTGTCAACCCTGTCAAACCGGAGGATGTGAAACCAGTTGTGAAGCAAGAGGTGAAGCAAGAGGATGTGAAACCAGTCATCAAGAAAGAGGATGTGAAACCAGTGATCAAGCAAGAGGATGTCAAACCAGTTGTGAAGCAAGAGGATGACACTGCAGATGAGGACATCAATGCTGGTTTGAGAAGGTCTACTAGGAATGCTAAGCCTAGTGATTATTTGGTTTCTCCTTACATTGGTCAAAAGAAGAAGAAGATGCCAAGAAAACCAAAGAATTCATTCTATGAAAATGAAGACAGAGCAGTGTTCTATGCTTGGTTTCTTGATAAAAGGTATTGCTATCTCTCATCCTTTTTCAATGTACGTGTCTTTGTTATATTTTATTAAGAGAAATTTTGCTTTGTTTTCATATAGGACAAACAATGATGGTGTTCGTGGGTTTGAAACTACACTTAATAAAAGGTTCTTCAAGAGTATTGTCCTCAAGAGCTGCTGGCTGGGTGATGAGGTAAGTTAATTTCATATGGATGACAAGTTTCAATATCAATTCCCAATTACAACTGTCAGCTCATACAATTTACATATGTATCTGCAGCATATAAATGAAGCTTTGTTTCATATGAGGAAGAGGATTCATGATGAGGGAGATGTTTGGAAAGATGTTGCAATCATGGACATCTTTTGGGTATCTAGATTCAATCATCCTATGATGCTGAAGCTCTTGGAAGGTTCATTCTACTTTAGTACCAGCTGGACCAATTACATTGATGGATTGTTGCCTCTTATGTTTGGTAAGCCATGGTTTGATGTTAAAAGGGTATATGCACCCTTTAACATAGAGGACAAGCACTGGATTGTTGTAGAGATTGACATCATGGAGAAGATAGTGAATTTATATGATTGTCGCCCAGATTTATACACTGATGCGCAGTTGCAAGAACTAGTGACGCCTCTGTGTGTTATGCTACCTTACTACATCCGATCTTGTGATAGAATGGCTCACCTTATCCAGGAGTTGGGTACTCCTTTCAACTGGTCCAGAAATCCAAATGTTACTGAAGACAAACAAGGGTAAGTTTTTCTTGATTTGTTGAAGTCTTTTTATTTGATTTCTGAAAGTCTTCCATTTAACACTCTTTTTGTTATCATTTTGCAAAGGTAATTGTGGTGTGTTTACCATCAAGTACATCGAGGCTTTGGTTTTTGGATTTCAGTGCAAAGTGAACGAGGACAACATTCAAGCATACAGGGAAAAAATGGCGATAGAGCTGCACCAGGGTACATGGGTGTTTGATGATTAAATGGAAGTGACTGCAAACTTTGGATAGTAGTTTGGCTGACTCTTATGTATTTTGGCTAGTTGATGTTGTTTAGGTGATGATGACTGTGTCTTTTGGGTAGTATTTTGATCAGGTGGATATATGATGAATTTGATACTCTAGATAGATGACAAGTTAGTACTTTGACTGTCTTTTGGTAAGTTTGGTAGTCTGATGACAAGTTTGTAACTAAGTAGTAAGTTAGTATTAAGGAATTAGAACTGTGTTGATGTAGTACCCTGAATACTAATGTGATGCATTGTATGGTTTATATATGGTGAAGTATTGTTTCTACATAGTAGTAGTATTTGCATTATCGGATGTTTGTATGATCTAACAGGAAATCAATGTCGATGACACGTTTAGACTGATGACAACATATAGGATGACACAACATTATATTGTCAAAAAGTGAAAACTCAACAAGTGAAAACTCAACAAGTGTTTAGCACGATAATGTCAAAAACCTAGGTTTCCATAATAGATCAAAATGAAGGTAAATTTGGTTCCTGAGTTTCAGCAAGTGTTGATGCAAGCATAAGTGTCTATGCACTAGAGTATTGATGCAAGCATACATCAAATTATTTCCCTGGGTTCCAATAAGTGTCTATGTAAATCTGCTCAAAAAAAATTGTCTATGTAAGTCTGTAGATGACACATCATGCACTAGATGATAACTTCAATTCTTTATGTAGGAACAGCTCCCTGTGTCTTGGTCTCTTCTTGGGCATCTTTTTTTGTTGTGACCAGCAGTCCCACACATGCTGCATTTGTAGGGGTTTGCTTTCCTTTTCATCTTGACTGGCTTTGCACGCTCTCCGAGAGACGGCAACCTACAACACAATTAGTATAATTGTAAGATGACATGTTAGTATAATTGTAAGATGACAGGTTTGCAGAATGAAGTAGCACTGATGACAACCTATTCACCCTGGGTCTCCCAATTCTGTTGCGCACTTTTGGTGGAAAACACTTTAGCAGGCTTATTTCTTCTGGCAGAATCCATTCAGATTTTGGTGGCACTGGGTATATTGTCTCTTGATAAGCTTTCAGCCAAGCATCAGTTGTGTAGTATCCTTCCTAGAAATCTGTCATGTTGTACTGCATATATCCAATTGCACAAATAGCATGTACACAAGGAATGTGATCCAAATCAAACACTTTACAGCTGCACTTCTTTCTTGCAAGATCAACTACCCCAGTAAAGTCCCCACCACACACCTCAAATTCTGCATCATTCAGAGGTTTGATGTTATACCTCATTGAATTATGCTCCCTTTCGACAAATATCTTACGCACCTTTAGCGGCGGTTGATTATGGTTCTGCATTGCGCTCTTCCTGCGTTTGTGAAACCATCTTGTCACCAGGTCTCTGATGAACTCAAAGAGGGAAACCAACAAGTATGACCTAGCAATCTTCAAAGCTGCATTGACACACTCAGTGGATGTCATCATATTGTACCTGTCACCTTGACAATTAGCTCTGCTCCACTTCTCAACACCAGATTCATCTAGGTACCTTCCCATTTCTCTATTCGCCTTCCATATATCTTCGAAATGTCTCTGAAACTCTGTTTTAGTGTATGCCTCTGCAGCTTCATTGAACAGGCTGATTACCCCAGCATCATGGAATCTGTTTACCAGATTTTGTTCTAGATGCCTTTTGCAACACACATGTATAGCTGAGGGGTAATTTTTTAAGAGGGCATTTTTAATACTTACATGCCTGTCAGAGCACTACTAGGTCTTGTGAGCATGGTACAACATTGAGGAGTTGTTCAAAGAACCAGTTCCAAAAAGCATCATTCTCTGAATCCACCACAGCAAATGCAAGGGGGTATACTTGCTGGTTTGCATCTTGTCCTACAGCACTCATCAAAGTCCCCTTATATTTTCCATGCAAAAACGTTCCATCAACTGATACAACCTACACAATTAGTGTAATATAGGTGATGACAGGTTTCAGTAATGAAGGGATGAAGGGATGACAGGTGTGTTCAAGAAATATAAGAGATGACAAGTGCATTTCTTACCTTTCTGAGATGTTTGAAACCCCTTATTGACACCCCAAATGCCAGGAACACAAATTTGAACAAGTTTCCTTTATCTATCACCAGCTTCGTATATGTCCCTTCATTTACTTGTTCGAGCATGTAGCAATATGCAGGGAGTAGAGCATAATTCTCTTCGGGTGATCCCCTAATAAATTTTGAGCTCGTTCTCTTGCTTTCCTAGCTTTCCAGATGCTGATTGATTCATGGTACTCTTTCTGTATATCATTTTGTATTTGGTATGCATCTGGGCCATTTTTTACTCCTTCAAACCTGCATTTCACAATTACAAAAACCTGTCATCTTATGATAATCCAAACCTGTCATATGATAATATAAAACCTGGCATTTGTGTATAGTGTTTGAATTACCTTGTTCTAATCTTCTCAGCAATGCTTTGGTATGAAGGCTTGCGGTGTTTTTTGTATCGAATGTCGAACGCGCAAGTATGTTTGTTGTTCAACTTTCTAATTTCAAAGTTTTCGGTCCCTCTCAATTTCGAAGCCATCATGTGCCATGAACAATCTTTATCTACGCACTTCACCTTGTATACATCTTTGTTGGACTTTGTGACGCGATATCCAAACTTCTCTCTCACACCTACCCTCTCCACATCAGCTTTCAGCTCTTGCTTTGAACGGTACAACCTCCCAACCTCCAAGAAATCAGTTAGGGCATTGCACAACTTTTCACCAGATTCTTCTTCATTTGTGTCTGTCATATCCTCAGCGGCTGCATCTATTGGCTGGTAGTCATTAGTTTCTGTTATTTGGTGATCATGCTGAATCTTTGCAACAGAATGCTCTTCATGAGAAGTCAACTGAAGACAAGTGTTTGTATCCAAAACAAAGCTATCACTAGTCCTTGGATGGAAGTCGCTCAAAGCCAAGCTGTCTTCAGGCCTTGGATGGAAGTTGCTCAAAGCCAAGCTGTCATCTGCTTGTGGATTGAAGTCGCTCAAATCAAAGCTGTAACCTAGCATTGGATCGAACTCTCTTACTCCAAAGTTGTCATCAGTCATTGGATGGAAGTCTCTTAATGTAACACAAAGTGGCACTTTCCAATTCACATCTGGTGATGCATTAATTTCCATGAATGAGCTCAAATCATCATCATTTTCAACATTGTAAGGATGAGTGATTTCTTGCCAAGGATTTAAGTGTGATAGAATGAGTTCTTTCCCTGTCGAGTTGATGTTGCACCTTTGCTCGATAGTTGACCTCAATCCCTCTAAGCTGATATTCTCTTTAAGTACCAACGCCTTGGAAGATATATCGCCAACATATTTGAATTCTGAATTCCACTGTCCTCCGTAATAAACTGTCAAAACCTTCATGTCTCCTAACCTGTCATCAGTACAAACAAAGGTTGTAATCGTTTTGTCACTAAACTGAACCATATTATTTTACTGAAACATGTCATCATTTTTCTTCCAACATGTAATGGATTAAGAGAACATAGGGACCTGTCATCGTGTAGTTTTTTTTTTACTAATACTCGAACAAAACATGTCATGTGTACTAGCAACCTGTCATCATGTTTTCTCTATGGCAGAATGTTACCAAAAACTTCTCATATCACTAGCGTAACGTCACATCTTGTCATTTATACGAACGATTGCATCAGTACAAAACTGGAGCATCAAATAGTTGTCATCGTAAATTCGCAGATATGAAAAAACACAGATTTGGTCATGGTTTCCATTGAAACAGTGTAGATCTAACAAATACCTGATTCGATCTTCGTTTTTAAGCTTGTCGTCGATGGATCGATCGATCGATTGTTCTTTTCTTCGATCTGCGTGGGAGAATTTTTCACCGACTTTTGTGTGGGTTTTCGCGCTGGGAGAAAATCGCTGCGTGGGAGAGAGAGAGTTGGAGAGAATGGCTGCGCTACAGAAGCTGGCTTGGAGAACAAGAAAACGGTGGCATGCCCGTAATTTTCCCTATTTTACAGGGGTAAAGTCGGAAAACCGGCTAGAAAGCTCCTTTATTTTTGGAGCAGCCTATCCGCACCCCGTATCTCCCCAAATAAGTTAGAGACCAAATTTTCTCTGGTATTTATATGAATGGTTATCGTTATGACATATTATATGCATGATTATAAAGGTTGTATGCATGATCTTTTATTTGTTATATATATGAATACACAAATATCGACATTATAGGTGGCTAAATTACGCTATTTATATGAATGGTTATAATACATTATATGCATGATTTAATACGCTATATGCATGATTATAAAAGGTAATATGCAAGGTTACAACTTAAAACCAATAAAACATCATGCATATGATATGTTATGATAATGCATATGACATAGTATAATTTTACATATGTGTATATGATTTTTTCAATTTCCTATAATTACGAGATTTTTGAATTCTTCTCTTTCTGTAATTTTAAGATTAAATCCGGTCCATAATTATCCACTGTGATCACTATAAACTAGTGCATCAATGCAACCTAAATCTATCCACATGATCACTCATTTTAGGTGATATATAGTAGTATTAGTATAATCCCAATACCTTTGGATTTGAATAAAGAAGTAAATTTAATATTTTAACTATAAATAACACATTGATCTCATTTATAAATATTATTTATATATTATATAAACAATAGTGCTATAAAATGCATAATCTATGATTTTTTGAGAAATTATGATCATATTCGTGTATATACAGTTATTTTTTAAAATACAAGTTATGATCATATAATGAATTCAAAGGACAAACTATATGCAATCAAGTCTTCAAGTAAGAAATAAAAGCCTAATTAACATATTAGTTTAGAAATAATTGTTTTTGACTATTTGATAAAAATTAAAGGGATAAGAGATATATATATATATATATAGTCATATTTTTAATTAAGAAAGAAAAGACAATCAACATATTAATTAAAAAATGAAAGATTTTGATGATAAGAATATCTATTGAACAATATATAATTATCAAAATCTTTCGTTTCTTAATTACTCCGTACTATCGTAATTACTCCCTCCGTTTGGTTATATCCTGTCAAAACCTGACCCGACCCGTAAACCCGACCTGACCCGGTTGAAAATTTCAGGGTTTCAACCCGGTAATTTGAACCCAAAACCCAGTTTCAACCCGATCCGGTAAACCCGAAAATTTTTTTAGGTTAGGGTCGGGTCCAACCCGGCGGGTCATGAAATTTTTAGGCGCTAAATTTATTTTGAAATTTTTCCTAAAATTTGAAATGGCGGGTTGTTGTTGCATTTCTATTTGATGCATTTCAGTTTTTTTTTGTAAACTTGTTTGTTGCATATTGCTTATGTCTAACTTGTGAAGCTTGTGTCTAATACGAAAGATGTCATCCTTGATTGAATTGGAAGTATACAGATGACTAGAAGTAGTAAATTAAATCAGTTTGTGGACTTTTATAAGTTCGCATGTTTTTGTATGTTTCTAAATGCTTGACTGATTGTTTTTATTATGAGTCATTCATGGCTAAATCTAGATGTGGTTTTCCCCTCTTTCACTAAAAAGAAGTTGATAACAAAAAATTAAATTAAGTTAGGAAGTTCATATCAACCCATGCCATATATTATATACAACCTTATACTATATATATATTCAGAATTTTGTCAATCTCAATACCACACTATTTAACATGTATGTCTTGGTGGTCTTCTTAAAGTTTTAAATTTTTAGTTCGTACAGTTTCAAAAAACATTGACCTACCGGCCAACCCGAACCCGCCCGATAACCCGTCAAGACCAAACCCGATCTCAACCCGAACCCGGGACGACCCAACCCGAACCCGCCCGACCCTACCCGACCCGACCCGATTGACAGGTCTAGTTATATGTGATGTTTTAGCCTATTGTACTTGTTAAAAAATATTCAATGTTTTAAAACTTTATATACATATTTTCCCAAATTTACGCTTTATAAATGTCTCAAAAGATTCTTTTCATAAACTACAAATCAACATAATTAAAAAAATGACTGATTTATTATTGGATAGAATAAGGAAGGATTGATTTAGAGTACAATAATTAAAAAAATTGAATAAGGGATGATGAAGTAATTTTATAGGCTTTCTTAATTTCAAGCTAAAGTGCTAAAACATCAAATATAACCAAACAAATGGAGTAATATCTTATAGATAAGATTTGTGCAACTATATAAAAAAAAATTTATGAACAATGTTTATGTTTAACTTTTTGGTAGGAAAACATTTCATTTACCTAAATAAATATGATGTCGTGGCTCAATAAATTCTTATGTGGACAAAATATATACATTTATGTTTATATATATGTATGACATGGATAAATAGATATAATATAGCTTAATAAAAAAAAATATATGACATGGGGTAACGATAGACCGACACGTGTAAAAATCTTAAGCGGCGAAATTTGAGAACGATATGTGAGAAAATCCTACGTGACGCAATGAAGTCACTCTAAATCTTATGACTTTTATACATGTACATAGATTTTAATTTAGGAGATACACAAATACATTATGATACTACTAATCATTAAAGCTACATAGACACTTCTTCTCTATGATGTACTGTATATTTTTTCATGTAGGAACACCTACATAGGGGGACATGCACATAAAGTAATTAAAGGCGTATCTTCACTTTTAAGGGTAGGAAGGATGATTTAATTGTACGGCAAAAATCTGGTATACATAATGATTCGTCAAGGTTATTATCATAACTTAGTCATGGGTGAGGCCATCCTTAATCGCGAACTCAAATGCAGAGTATTAAGCTTCTTATACCAATTTTCTCGTTTCTCCACCTCATTTAAAAATTCATTTTTACTTTATCCCTGCAATCCACATTTTTACTTCATTCATTAAACCCCATATTTTTATATTATTATTATCTAATAACACTATTTGATTTAAGTTATTATTAAATAATAACATGCAATATTTAATATAAATATTTACTTTTTTTGAGTTATTTATGGCAACTATATAGTTTGTGTTATATTAAAATTATTTTATTTTACTACCAAAAATACAAAGGTTAATTTAAAATAATTTTCAACTTGCTATTTATTATATACCGTATCATTTGATAATTAAAACATATACATAGTGGGTGTTTATGGATAGACAAAAAGAACACAAAGTGATTAAAAATAATATATAGAAAACAAAAAAATCATTTTAATATTGAAATAGATTTCCAAATTTAAGTTTTTATACACTTAAATAGTACCCAAAACTATAACAGAAAACGAAGGTTGATATCTGCTACGACATGGATCTATTGAGAATAAAAACTCATATTTTTTGGAGGAAAAAGGGTAATTAGCCTATGGGGAGATTCTAATGGGGCGGATGGGCCCTGGGAGAAAATAATGTGGCAATTAGACTTTTTCCGGATTTACCCCTGGCAAATAAAAAATTACGGACTGCCACCGCATCCCACCCCATATCTAAAATTACGCGTGTGCCACCACGTCCCAACGTCTATCATGTCACCGTTCATCCTATCACAGCTCATCTTGTCACCATCCCAAATTTTCGTCAATTATCAACCATGTCATCGCTTATTTTTTCGTCCTCTTGACATCGCTTAAATTGGTGTTAAATCTTGTCATTCTTCATGTATTATCACCTATTTTAATATCACCGAATTCGTCATAAGCCTTGTCATCGGTTAAATTTTTGTCCTATTCCCGAATTTGTCATAAGCCTTGTCATTCTTCATATATTATCTTGTCACCACATATCCAAAAAAATAATCTTGTCATAAGACTTGTCACGATGTACACCAATTTATCACCATATACAAACACCTTGTCAACATGCACAAAAACTTGTCACCACGTACAAAAAACTTATTATTGACTTGGTCGCTCTCGAACGCGAGTGTCTAGAGATAAATTTTGAACCCGACCCTGATGTAGTACGTGGTGGGTGTCGAACACTGGGGAAATCTATTCGATTGATGTGCCACAACACTAGGAAACGAGAAAAGAGAACAAATAAAAAAGGAAAACGAGAAGAAGCAACCGGGACCGACCTAATTGTCACGTCGGGCCCGAGTTAGCTGGGAAATGGACGTCGGGACCGACACACTGGAGGTCGGGCCTGAGGTTCCTATGAAAGTCGAACTCAAATGATGAGATTAGATCTTGGGCTTTGGGTTCCTTCTCTAGTAGATTGAGCCTTTTCCACCCCAATTCAAGCAACAAGTGATGATCTAAGTTGGATCGAGAGGTTTTTACTTCGTCCAAACCACTCTACACATCGAACATGGGGTCGATTGTCTTTCACTTCTCCCCTTCGATGCAAGGTCTCGTGATGGATGCTTTTCACTATCGTTACTTCGCCAATCACGAGCCTTGATCCCCAACTTTCGCAAGGGATTGAAGCTCTATGTAGAGTGGGTTCCTAGATCAAGCACTCAAAGCTTATGAAATTGGGGTTTCTAGCTCAATCTAGCTAGATTATTCCCCCATTACCTAAGATCAAGGAGATCTACTCCATTTGGCAAGCAACAAAATCACAAATCATCACAATCATCATCATCAAACTCAAATCCAAGGCAAGTTTCATCAACAATCACAAGATCAATCCACAATCTCAAGACCAAATTGCCAAATCCAAAAAGAACAAACCAAAATCAAACTAAAACTAGACAATCAAACCTAGAATTCCTTTCCTCCTTGGCCGATCTTCCTCTTCTCTCTTCTCTTCTTCTCCTTTTCTCTCCTTTCTCTCCTTGCTCCCCAAGTGTTGTCTTGAGAAATTGTGTGTAAGTGTGTCCAAAAGAACCCCCCCCCCCGGATTTTATAGGTAAGGGCCAAATGTGGATCGAGTCGAACCGACACGGGACCCACCTCGGGCCCGACTTGCTGGGTAAGTCGGTTCAAGGCTGACGCTCCCAATTGCTTGCTCGACTTGGCTCCAACTCGGTCCACACCTCGTGCCACCTCTTCTTCTTTGCTTTTCCTCTTGTTTTTTCATGGCTTGATCCTTCTCTTCCTCCTTTAACTCATGGCTTGCCCCATACTTCAATCCACCTCCAAGAAGATCCTTGATCCTTTGCCAAAATCCTACAAAACACAAACAAAACTCGCATAGTTCCCGAATCTCATAGAAATACGGTTACTAATCTAAAAAGGAACAAAACACACAAGAAAAGAGGAGAAAAGGGACAAAACTACAAAGGAAAACACACACTAAAACACCACCAAATATGAAGACATCAATTATCAAAAATTATTATTGACCCTATGCGGGACTTGAACCCACATTATCATGCATTAAGCAAATTGCTCTACCATTTGAGCTAATAGGTCATAAGTAAAATTAATATATGAACAAATTAACCATAACCCGTACACAAAAAACTTGTCACCGCCAAAACCCATAAATAAAAAAACCTATCAGCACCAAAGCCCATAAACACATAACCAGCCAGTCACCGTCAAAACTCATAAGCACATAACTTGTCACCGATACTTGTCACCGATAAAACCCATAAAACACAAAACCTATCACCATCAAAACTCATAAACATATAACTTGTCACCGATACTTGTCACCGATAAAAGCCAAAAAACACAGAACCTGTCACCGTCAAAACCCATAAACACATAACTTGTCACCGACGCAACCCATACACAAAACTCGAACGAAATCATCCCAAAACATCAATCAACCATCTAATTCACATCACAAAATTGAGAGAGATAGAAACTCGAACAAAATTATTTCAAAATATTTAAATCTAGAAATTCCAAATCCAGTTCTAGAATTTTTAGATCTAGAATTTCCAGATCTAGATCTAGAAATTCCAAATCTAGATCTACAATATCAAACACTAAAGTCCTACAAATCTAGAAAAAATCATTAGAATCGATCAGAGAAAGAAACCGATTGAATAGAGAGGAAGGAAAATCAGTTACCAGCGTAGCGATTGAGGAGGCTGGTGGTGCGAGCGTTCGGCGAGTGGCGGATGTTTAAATCGGTAAAAAGAGGCGCCAGAGAAGAAGGCGGAGGTGGCCGGAGAAGAAGGCGGTGGCGCCGGCGTAGCGATTGAGAAGGGAGAAGAAGATGAAGGAAGAGAGGAGAAGGGAGCCGAAGGTGTGTGTGTGAGAGAGAGAGAGAGAGAGAGAGGAAAAGGGGGGTTTATAAACCGATTACTTCCCACATTAATTTTTGTCTCAGCCTAAGTAGTAACCCAAATTAGCCAAATAGGCCTCCCCACCCCCTTCCCTCTATCGTTTGAGATCTTATTTGAAGCATAAAACAAGGATTCGTATTTCAAATACACTTTTTGAAAGAAAAGTAATAAATTTTTAATATATGAACCCATCATTGTGGGTGGCTCAGATACTAATGATTATGATCAACTTTCATGCTTTCTTTTCATCATAATACCACATGAAAGTGTTCATATGTATACATATACAGATCTTCCTGCAATGATGGATTTTGTAATATCATTATTTACAGCATCTACAGTCATGAGTTTGAGAATGTTTTAAATTATTTAAAATAATAAATAAATATCAGACTTAATTATTGGATCGATGTAATTATTACTTTTAAGTTTCTTGTAAATGATTTTTTCCTCTGACGCGATTTCTCCAACTTGGCATAATAGAACTTTTTAGCTCCTGAAACATATTTCATCTTTTTATTTTCTATTTATTTAGTCCTTTTATTTCTCCATCACATGTACTTATAGAATTCAGTTAGGGACCATTAAAAAGTAGATAAGAAACTTGCCCAAATTTCATGAATGTGAAACAAATTCATTTAAACTTAGGTGGTAAAGAGAGAGAATTTTAAAAGTAGAATAAGAAATTTAATACAAAATTCACCATTATAGATGTTCTTAATGTCAAAAAAAGATAAAGTTAAATCCAACCTATAAATTTATACACTGTACGCAATTCATAGACATAAAAGCATACATATACACGGATTTCACCCAAAAAGAAAAAACATATATACAGATTGAATTGTAAGTCATGAACAATACATGATTTGAGTTCCTTTCCAACAACAATTATTGGGCCATTTCAATGCCAATTTGTAATTGTTATTGTAGTTTTCACTTATAATTGTTCGTGTTGTAGCAATTTCCATTGTCATGATCTCATTTTTTGAATTCGTGTAAGACATTCCGTGTGTTGTCCATATGTGATTTTATTTAGGTTCGTATGATATGCTCTACTAATATGTATTTTTGTTTTTGAACTCATATAATTATTTTTTTAGCGATGTGTTTGTCATTTATGAACCAATTTTAGAGATATTAATGAGTGTCTATTAGGGGTCAATGGTGATGCTTTAGATAAAAATCAACTAAATCAAACTTTTGGCTTCCTATTTGTGATAATGATAAGAAGTCATATGTTGGTAGATCATTGATGAAGGTATTGCTCTATACAAGGGATATGAGAATGCTTGTGGATTTAATGTTTGTTTGAGTACTCTTCATAAAAAAAAAAAAAAGAAAAAAAAAAGAGGTTATACTACGCTAAGATATTGTGTATGCTCTAGAGAGGGAAAAAAAGAATAAAAAAAATAGTTTTGGAAAAAGGAAAACTTCATCGAATAGAGTTGGTTACATTGCTATAGTTGGGTTTGTTGCTAGTGGAGACAGTTCATTTGTGGTCAGGGTGTTTGAAGAACGTCATACTCATGCTCTTATGGATAATGCTTCAAAGATTTTTTTTTTTAACTCAAATAGAAAGTTTGATGGCCTAAATCAAAATTTCTATTTGAGTCTAAAATAAATTTCTATCTAAGTGGTGCTTTCGCTAAATCTGGTATAGGCCCAATGAAGTTTAAGATATTCAAACAATTTTTTTGCAGTTATGACAATGTTGGTGACACGACCGTTGATTTCAAAATTTTCTAGAGGGTTCTGATGGCATATATAAGTGGTGCTTTCACTGATGCGCAAATGATTTTAGATAAGATGTTTACAAAGAAAGAGATATGCAGCGCTTATTACTTCAACAATGATAACTCAGGGTCTGTTGAGCCAAATTTGACGTCGTCAACACAGACCTGAACCGCCAGAGCGTGGTTCCCTTTCCTAAATAAGAACAAGGTCTTGCCAATTTCTCCTCAATCTATCATACCACGCACGAGGAGTCTACTTCAACCCATAAAGAGCCTTATCAAGCTTTAGACATAGTCCGAATTGGCGACATCTTCAAAACCGGGATTTTGCGCAACATAAACTTCCTCTTTCAAGAACCCATTGAGAAATGTGATCCTGACATCCATTTGTTGCAATTTGAATCCATGAAAGGTAGAGTAAGCAATCAACGACCTTATTGCCTCTGGACGAGCTATCAGGGCAAAGGTTTCATCACAATCAATTCCCTCTTGTTGATTGTAACCTTTCACCACAAAGTGTAGCTTTGTTTCTCACAACATTTTCTTCATCATCCAGCTTGTTTCTAAACACCCAACGTGTTCCAATCATTGTCCTTCCTTTTGGCCTGGGGACCAAATGCCACATTGTTGCGCTCAAACTGATGAAGTTCTTCTTGCATGGCATTAACCCAATCCGAGTCTTTCAAAGCTTGCTCAATATTCTTGGGCTCCACCATAGAAATGAAGGCATTAAATGCAAAGAGGTTAAGTGAGGACCTCGTTTGCACATTGACTCGGCTAAAGTCGTCGTGCCAATATCAAAAAAAAAACCTGGACTGACAAACAAGTATAGCATGCAAGTAAGGGGTCGAACCCAAGAAAATCAAGTATTTCTTACGCAGTTCAATTCAATCAAAACACACAAACAGGGGGAGGATTTCAGGGATTTGTTATCAATATTAGGATGTTGAGGTTCATTCAGTCAATTCCACATTTGTAATCAATTGATCATAAATTCATCCACTTCTTTATATACCTAGGTCAATTCCAATCCTTTTTTTTCATTTATTCACTAGTCCACGGTCCTAGCAAAACTATGATATGAACAAGGATGCTTAATTCAAATCATGCAATGAACACAAGGATAATAGGAAATTAAATCATGCAATCAAACAACGAGTCTCATGCATAAAACAACCATTGAATACTCTTCTCAACCTAGTCCACGGTCCTATATAAGAGTTGTTTCGAGAAAGATAGGATTGCACAAACAACAATCAAACCTATTGAAACAATAGATCTAAGCCAACCAAACAAGGTGATCAAGCTTATAAAATCAAACATAGATTATGGGATGAAGCACAAGAGTGTCAATATCAACCTAGGAATAAAGAAGTTACCAAAATCTCACGATGTCATAAAAGGCTTCCTTGATTGAATAAACTCCAAGGGAGGATTAGTTCTCCATAATACACAAGAGAGCTGAACAATTAATTGAATGTAAGTTTGAATACCTAATACCTAAGACAAGGTCCTATATTTATAGTAGCTAAGAGACAAGCCAATCGGACTACCAAAAATACAGAAAAGATAAGAAAAAGGAAAGAAGATAGAAAAAATGTCGTCTTCAGATCTGATGCTCTACCGCGCCCGCGCCATGTGTGCCGCGCTCGCGGTCAATGACGGGTCAAAGGCTTCCTACTCAGGTTCTACCGCGCTCGCGGCCTTCTAGAGATAGAACAAGTTGGCCAAGGCAGCCACCGTGCCCGCAGCTAGCACACCGCACCCGCGGTTCCTGTGTAGTGGCGACTTTGCTTTGTAACTTCATCTCGGAAACTCTCATATGTTCAGTACTTGTGTCTTCGGTCTTCATATTACAATTAAGCTCAAAACACTAACCTTGTCTCGAAAACTCTCGTATCTTAAATCCTTATGTCTTCGGTCTTCATATTACAATTAAGCTCCAAACACTAACCTTGAACACTCTTCTATTTTAGGGCTATATTGAGTGTTCTAGGTTAGTGTAATTGGAATATGAAGCCCGAAGACACAAGGATTCGAGATACGAGAGTTTTCGAGACAAGATCTTGAAGTGAAGTCGCATTTTGCTGAAGAACTGCGAGCACGGTGGCCAAGACACGGGTGCGGGTGAAAACAAACCTTTCAAATTCCCCCTCTGTTTGATATTGATTGAATTGAATTGCGTGAAACACTTGATTCCTCTAGGTTCGACCCCTTACTTGCATGCTATACTTGAGTGTTAGTTTAGGGAGTTAACTTGATTGTTGCATAACAACCTTTACAGGCGAGTCATCCATCCATATAATCTTAGAATCTCACAAAGTACCAATGAAATTGCTCATCCTGAAACTATTTACATTCGAATAATGCCCTAGATTAGTAGCACGGGTGTTATGAACCGTAAGATAGGTTCACAACACCAAAACTAACACGAAATAAACACAAGTAATAGTCGAGTCCCGGAAACGACGCCAAAACCCTAGGTTAAATTTGATTCAATGAAGTCTAAGAAAAAACAACCTAATCAAGGTTTGATGGAAATCATCAAATCTCACAATGAATCAATTCAATAACTTCAGCAAATTAATTGGATTAATGAATTAAATTAGCTAGAAAATTCCATTGAGAAAACTTAATTAGAAAAGGGTTTTCTCACTTCAAAGATCTCTCTTCTTCTCTTCTAAGATAACAATCCAAAAACATAAGATATCCTCTAACCAAAGGCAAACCAATGTATTTATAGGACATAACATCCCAAAATAAGGAAACAAATCTATCTAAAAAAGACCTCGATTCAAGGCCAAGCCAAAATATTATCTTCTCGCGACACGGGGCCAAAGCGCTATATGATCAGGGAAGGCACGACCGTGCCATGGGAACACATCTCGTGCTTCACCAACTGAGAGTAAATGGCCAAGGCACGACCGACCAACGGCAAGGCGCGACCGCGCTTCAAGGAGCCACCCCGCGCTTTGGATTGGTTTAGGATTCAAGTAACACTTCAGAGGCTGTTTTGACCCACTTAGAGAAGTAATTTCGACTTGGAGTACGTTAAAACATGAAATGTAGATCTTTGAGTCAGCTTTTTAATGACACCAAATTCACCTCCATACAATCATCGTAGCTCCCGAAAGAAGCATTGCAAGATAAGTGTGTCTAAACAACAACTCTATTACATAGTCCGGATTCAATTGTTCGTTTCACATCACCTCTTGGGCTTAATCCTCTTCAAATGTAGGTTGAATATCCTTGAAATTAGGCACTTGAACATCTCCAATCTTAAATCCTATAAATTTAGATCACTCAGAACTTTATGCACCAGATCCCTCGCCGAAGTGACCTGAAGCTACACAAAAACTAGGGTAGATTCCGAATCTCAAAGAAACTAAACAAACTAAGAAAAACTACTTATGAACAATTCCAGATGCAAGAAAACAACTCTAAACATGCTCTTATTAATAATATTACATACATGCTCTATCAAGTTCCTTGGTCGGCGATGCCTCATCCTCATCATCAGACATGTCCCAAGTCGCCATCATGCTCTTGCCAACCTCCCTTTTTGGACAATGTTTAGCAAAATGCCCTTTGTTATGGCAGTGATAACATATCACTCCCTTCATGTCTTTAGCAGCTTCAGGGGCTTTGGTTGGAGCCTTGCTGTGACTCCAAAGTATTAAATAAGTTTAGAAGTTAGAGCGACATCGTCGTCGACATCCTCCATATCTTCTTTTCCTTGAGCAATATCGAAAGCCTTTTCAACTTTCAAAGCAATGTTCTTGATCTTCTCAGAGTCGAGTATGTCCTCCCTTCATTGTTGGATTCCTCCGTACATAATAAGCTGACCAACGAGATCCTCTAGAATTAGTGACTTCATCTCCTTTTGAGTAAGGAGAGAAGTAGCAATATCATCCCATTTCTCGTTGAGGCATGATATCAACTTGTTGGTTTGCTTCCATTGAGGAAGCTTCTTTCTCAAAATCTCTAGCTACTTGACTACAGTTTGGAATCGTGAGTGATATTCGTGGAGAGACTCAACCCTGCCTTGGAACAGGTTCTCATACTCTCTCTCTCTTTCAAGGTTTATGATTTTTTCCTTTTTGGCGTCATCATTTCCTTATTGGAGACGTGTGAGAGAGTCCAAAATCTCCTCCCTAGTAGTTTCGTAACCAATGATCTTCTTAAGATCATTACTAGTGAGAGCATGGTGAAGAACCTTCTTGGCACATTCATTCTTCTCAAGCTTTTTGAAGTCCGAGTCATCATACTCAGTGACTTCTTTCTCCTTTCCATCAGGCTTGAGAAATTTTTCAGGGTCAATAGATATAACCTTCCACAATTGACCATCAAGAGAGCATATGTGGGTTCTCATTTGCTTTGCCCACCAATCATACCCACAGCGGTGTTGGTGGTAGTCACCTTTCCTGTAAAGTACTAAGAAAATATAGAGTCAACGCTTTGATACCAATTGTAGGAATGTTAGTACTTTCGAGTTGTCGACACCTATGATGTCGGCGACCAAAGTCAACAACGTATGTTATGCAGCGGAATAAAACACACAAGAAAGATTTCGAAATACTAGATTTGAAACAATGATTTAAAGTGGAAAACCCTCTACAAACCAACTAATTTGTATAGGGAAAAACCACTTGCCTTTCAAGCTTCAACTTGAAAGGGCTTAGAAGAATACTTCAACTCGTTGTATTGATCTCTTGGGTTACAAAGGTGTTCCTACTCCAAGAAGTGAATCTCACACTCTCTTGAAAGTAATCTTGCCTAAGCTCCAACCCTCACACAATACAACTCTCTCGTGCTCAACCACCCGAAGAACGAATCCCACGTTCTCCTCACACACACTCTCAATTACAAGATTATGCTCAAGCTCCTTGGTCCTAACATTCAAGCACACGGAAGTATATATAGAACTAGTAAAATTGATACCCGATTCACTCCATTTGCACAAGGAATTAATCATGTACAATCCATACAAAATCCTTCTTAAAATAGCTCCTAAGACACAATAAAATCATCTTGATTATCTTCAATTATCCCATGATGATTTTCCTTCTTTATGCACTTCTTCATGCCTTAAATACACTTTTGGAGTATCTTCACGCTTCCCTTAATCAAACGACATGGCATTGCCTTTTATAGAACTTCACACATTCCTTTCATGGAATACAAGTCGGCAACTTCAAAAGCATTTTTCATGTCGGTGACCTTAGTCAGGTCAGCGACTTCAATACCTGGTTGGCAACCTATTTGGAACCATCAAAACACAACCAGATTTTCTATCACGTCTGCACTTGTATCTTTTTTCAAAACAATTTATTAAATCTAATGAACCTAGAAAGAGTAAAAGACATAGAGCTTAGACTAGATTCAAACTTTCACTTCCTAACATGTTTTGTAATGGAACTTAGAACATAAAGAAGTCATTTTTGGTATCAGCAGAATTCATGATAACTAAAATCGTGGTATAACTCGTTTATTCGTGGGCCTTTACGATCCAACGTATAGGGAATGATCCAAATCGCGGAGAAGCCCCGTTAGGCTTCGTAATCATATCAAACTCGTTTATAATTATGAGAAAGACTCATGTAAGAATGAGTCTTACGGTAGGAAATAGGAATGAATCCGGACCATTTGATTTTTCCATCACACGCATCCATAGGCAATCCACGCGTCCATAGGTAAGCTTTATCTGGCATTTTTGGAAAAACAAAAAAGAAAAGAGAAAAAGGTAGAACCATAAAAAAAAAAAACAAAAAAGGAGACGGGAAAGCTTCCCAATCTCCCCCTCCCCAAATCCTCCCATGAATCTCCGACCAACATTCCGGCCAGCCCTTCTTCCACTGCCACTTCCACCACCGCCAGATCTTGGACGACGAAGACGGTGCTCACCGATTTCCTCCCGAGATCCGGCGATTTCGGCGGAGGACGTATGCGCGAGGGAGGAGGCGTTGTTGAGGTCGTCGGTGCGGATTAGGGCTTGGACGCGGCTAGATGTTGAGGCGGAGGTCGGCGATGGAGGAGGCGGAGTCGAGGAGGCGAGGGACGGTGGCCGGAACCCTAGCCGGTTCTGTCGGTTCGCAAGTTCTAATTGGCACTCATGAGGCTGCTGTTGTCCTACAACAATCCAGGAATCCGGCGACCACCGACACCGGCGAGTTGCCGAGATTCTACGGCTCCTGGAACTAGAAGCGGTTGTGGTTGATGAAGATGGCGCCGCTACGCCGGGCTCTAGATCTGCCGGAGGTTTACATGAGCTGAACGATGGAACCAATGGAGGTCTGTGTGGTGTTGGGGATCTTGGAGTCGGAGCTGAGCGATGAGCCATGGAAGGGGAAGGTCATCACCTTCAGCCGACATCCAGAGCTCCAAATCGTCCAGGGAAAATACCAAATCCAAGGTTTCATTCGTGAGGAGTATGGAATGGGGGATGAACACGGTATCTAAACTTCACTATTATTTGCTGACTACTTTCGGTCAAATGGATTAGTTATGGACAAGATCTCACTTTGTAGAAAGACTAATTAATCACTCTCTTATCCTCTTTCTTTGTTTTTTTAATTGTTTTTGAGATCAAATGCACTAATTATTTGCTATGTATGAGGTTTGATAAACTTTTCCATTGTAGGTAATTTTGTCTTCTGTTGGTGTTGCGTATGGTTTGTAAAATCTGAATATTGTATGATTTGTAATAACTGTGGAGCTAATGCAAACAAATTTTGATTCATCTTTTCGGTTTACTGTTTGAAGTTTTGTTTCCATCGAGCTACGGATTAAAGAAGTAGTGTTCGACAATTAGTTTTGGATGTTTTTATGTTTTCCTGATTGATTGTTTGAGTTTACGAAGTAAGAGATATGTGTAACTGGATTCAAGTAGGCTTGTTTATTAGGTTAGCAAAAAGGTTGTATTCTTCATTGGCGTTTTTAGGTTACTCGTTTGTCAAATTGACCATTGAGTTGCACAAATTTGATCATTGAGTTGCACAAATATTGATGAACAAATTGACCATAGAATTCAACACATTGGTAATAGAGTTGAACAAATATGAATGAACAAATTGACCTTAGAGTTGCACAAACGTGACCATTGAGTTGCACAAACGTGACCATTGAGTTGCACAAATAGAATTCAACACATTGGCAATAGAGCTGAAGAACAAATTGAATCATTGAGTTGCACAAACGTGACCATTGAGTTGCACAAACATGACCATTGAGTTGCACAAACGTGATCATTGAGTTGCACAAATAGAATTCAACACATTGACAATAGATTGACCATTGAGTTGCACAAACGTGACCATTGAGTTGCACAAATAGAATTCAACACATTGGCAATAGAGTTGAAGAACAAATTGACCATTGAGTTGCACAAACTTGACCATTGAGTTGCACAAATTTGACCATTGAGTTGCACAAATATTGATGAACAAATTGACCATAAAATTCAACACATTGGCAATAGAGTTGAACAAATATGAATGAACAAATTGACCATTGAGTTGCACAAGCTTGACCATTGAGTTGCACAAATTTGATCATTGAGTTGCACAAATATTGATGAACAAATTGACCATAGAATTCAACACATTGGCAATAGAGTTGAACAAATATGAATGAACAAATTGACCTTAGAGTTGCACAAACGTGACCATTGAGTTGCACAAACGTGACCATTGAGTTGCACAAATAGAATTCAACACATTGGCAATAGAGCTGAAGAACAAATTGAATCATTGAGTTGCACAAACGTGACCATTGAGTTGCACAAACATGACCATTGAGTTGCACAAACGTGATCATTGAGTTGCACAAATAGAATTCAACACATTGACAATAGATTGACCATTGAGTTGCACAAACGTGACCATTGAGTTGCACAAATAGAATTCAACACATTGGCAATAGAGTTGAAGAACAAATTGACCATTGAGTTGCACAAACTTGACCATTGAGTTGCACAAATTTGACCATTGAGTTGCACAAATATTGATGAACAAATTGACCATAAAATTCAACACATTGGCAATAGAGTTGAACAAATATGAATGAACAAATTGACCATTGAGTTGCACAAGCTTGACCATTGAGTTGCACAAATTTGACCATTGAGTTACACAAATATTGATGAACAAATTGACCATAGAATTCAACACATTGGCAATAGACTTGCATAAATTGCCAAAGCGAAACAAACTATACGAATTTCGACTGCTATAAAATATGACATGAATGCAAAATTGATCATAGAGTTGCACAAATAAGCAATAGAGTTGCACAAATATGGTTGCACAAATCGGTCATAGAGTTGCACAAATCGGCCATAGAGTTGCACAAATACGGTTGCACAAATAGGCCATACGGTTGCACAAATCTGGACGCCCGTGCCGTTTTCCGAAAAATACGCCCGTGCCATTTTTTTCCCTTTTTTTTCTTGAGCCCTTGATCTCTCTTCATCCAATGGCTATGATTCATTCCTATTTCCTACCATAATAATCATTCCTACCGGATCCGGACCCATAGAATTATAGTTGCTACAAAATCATAACATTGTGGGACAACTTTTACTACCACCGTAACTAAGAAGAATCTATCATTAGGGAACAATATCAAAACTGGTCCAAAACAAGATAAAATGATTTTTTTTTAAAAGCGCATTATACTTAAATATATATACTATTGAGAATAATAAACAAATTAATTTGACAATTACATGAAAGGAAAAATACCAAGTAATGCCCCCAAAAAAAACATTTCGTTTTCTAGTCTTATGGGCAGTTTGGGTTTCTCCCAGGCCCACCATAATAAAAGTATGCACCCCAATCGTTACTGTAGTCACTCTTAATATCATAACAGTTGGTGTCCTCAGCCAGTGTCAATATGTTTTGGGCCGTGTCCAAGCTATTGTCCGAGTCCACCACCTCTAGGTTCCTGAAATAGCTCGCCTTCCCGAACCCTTCCGTCCCGAAGTGGCCCGAGCCCATTTGGGTCGAAGTGTGCTTCCCGTTGGCCCTCAGGTTCACCACCTCCCCGCCCCACTCGACCATGGTCGCATGGTCCGAGAGGTGGGTGAACAATTCTGCGGGCCAATATCCAACTAGGGTTCCTTCCCCGAACCCCATCCACCAATTTCCCAATTTCGGGTCCTGAAAAAACAAACACATCAAGTTAGGAAATACTAAAAGCAATTCTTCGGTCTAAGACCGCAAATTAAGGTTCTTCGGGCTATATTGGATCGAAAGTAGTTACTTTGTACACACATCTATTTATCTAAGTAGCACTCGAAATGGCCAAAATGTAATTTACGGTTTGATCCTATAGTCAAAATTTGCTATTCCAAACAATATTGCTATTTCAATCACTAAGACAATGGTTGGATGGAAGATATATTGGAGGTGGTTTGAAAGTAGCTAGGGTGTGAATTTATGTACGAGAACAAGGATTAGTACCTTCCAAATTAGGATTGTAACATCGAACTGAGATCCTGAGAATGAAGAGACCGGAGAAATGGCTGCTCCGATGGCTATTCGATTGTTCGTCTGAATGAAGCCGGAGCATAAGAGATTGTAGCACCCGGTTGCTTGGTAGGAGTCACTCTGCATGCATCAGTTAATGTACATTGTATATTAATTAGATCAATGTTATTTTGTAATGCATTCTTCATGAACAATGTTTGTTTTCTTGTACTCAATAAGTGTTAACATGCATGCACGCTAATTATGACTGTAATTGAAAGATATATGACTAGTTCAATGGGCACACATGACACAACTACAGATACAAAAATAATTTGTTCTTATTAATTTCAGCATTCAGTTTGACTTTAAATATTAGTATTAATTATGAAATGAAACTGATCAGTTGAACGAATATTCAACCCTGTAAAATAAAATTAAAAAATATTGCAGGCATCAAAAAATTAAAGCGTAGTATAAATAATAATGCAGTAGTAATAAATAAGGTTGTCCCATGGAAGTCAGGATTCAAACTATAGAGCATGGCCATGTGATTATATCCCGAAAACCATTAATGTAACAGATACGGAGTTAGATCGAAGCGATTTTATTATAGTGCAGGTCAATGTATTTAATTATCTATCGATATATATATATATATTAAATGGAAAGAAAAACAATAAATTTATAATTTTTTTTGGTCGAACAATAAATTTATAATTAGATGGAAGGAATTACCGTCCAGTAAGTGAAGAGCCTGGGCCTGCTATCACCATAGAGCTCCGGACTGACCTGACTAGTACAACAATTTCTTCAATTTAGACCTTCCTTAATTTAATTTTAATTAAATTAAATTACTCCGTAATGAATGAATTGATTAAATGAAAAGGGAAAAAGGAGGCGGGAAGGGCAGACCTGCCAGCCGGCCTCGATGCTGTTGAGATCGGGGCCGTCGAAGGAGCCGGAGAGGACCCAGATCTGCGACAGGCTGAACTCGTTTTCCTCCTCGATCGACGGATCCCACACGTTTATCGTCGCCTTCGCTCCGTACACCTCCGAGCTCCCTCCGGTGTACGCTATTGCATGCTGCGCGCACATAAACGTCATCTACCCCATCTTATGATCGAGTTACTTATAATAATCTAACTAATTTTATGCCTACTTATTATCAACAAGTAACTAAGTAAACCATGTCTTCGGACATCTAGTCAAACAGTTAAGTCTTCGAAGATAGTCGAACATTTTATACTTATATATATCCTAGCTAAAACTCTGTTTGTTTCTTATAAAAATGTATACTAACTATATGCATGCTTACTTTGCTTGTTTATGAATTCTAGGTACTTAGTGTTTCCAATCCAAGTCATGCGCTGATTTCATTATTTAATTTTATATTCAAAGTTGTTCACATATCCCATGCATAGTAGTACGAATTTTGACTACATATATACACATATGTGATCACTTGTTTTGGGTGATATATGTCAGCATTTTGATTAAGGAGATACACAAATACATTATGCTCATACCACTAATCTTTAATTAAAGCGACCTAGGCTCTTCTTTTGTAGTATGATGAATATTTTTTCATATAGGGAGACCTAGCTAGGGGGGAAGTTTACATAAGTAATTGAAGGTATATTTTCACTTTTTACTTAGGGTGGGAAGGATGATTTAATTGCACGGCAAAAATCTGGTATACATAATGATTCGTGAAGGTTATTATCGATCATAAGTCATAACTAGTGATGGGGTGAGATAGTAATGATTATGAACAAGCTTTCGTGTTTTCTTTTCATGATAAAACCACATGAAAATGTTCCATATGTATACATACACACAGCTTCTAGCAATGATGGGTTTTGTAACGGCATTAATGTCAAAAAAGATAAAGTTAAATCCACCCAGAAACTATATACTAGTGCATTCTACGCCATTCATACTTTATTAGTCCTAAAAGCATACATATACACAAGTTTCAACCAAAAAGAAAAAAAAAGCATATATTCAGATTGAATAGTACGTTAACATGGATTGAATAAGATCATCCGATCCAGAATTTTGATCGAGTAAAGGCAGTGAAACTAAAATCAACCCTAATGATTATATATAGAGTTTCCAATAGAAGCTTAAAAACACGTTCGGTTTGGTCCCCTGCTTTTGCATTAATATATAAAATTATTCAGATTTGAGGCATGTATAATTATCAACCCAAAACAATATGTATGTAATACGTACATACATTTTCATGTATGAACTCAAGAAATTAGTGTATACGTAATACGTACATACATTATCAATTAATTTAATTATATAATAATATGAGCATTGCTATTTTTGACTCTCTATAGTACGTACACATATGCACCCCTAGACGTTGTTCATCACTCCGATTTTTCATAAATATAATAAACTAATATATAAGGAGTACGTTATAATATTATTTAATATCATGTAATTACAACATAGATCAGAATAACACATTTATATTATACACAATATTTATCAAGTAAGACAATAAAATGAATCAAGGAAATGGAGTGGAGTGGAGTGGGCGGGTAAGTACCTCGTGGCCGTTGCCGGTGACGACGTCGGGGGCATCGGGGCGGCGGGCGAGCGGGATCTGACGACGTCGTTTCTTGCCGAAGTGGTAGAGGGACTTGGCCCTCACCACATCCTCGGGTGTGCTGCGTCGCACCGGAACGCTGCCCTCCGGACACCTCGTTCCGTTGTGGTGCCACATTTGCCATCCCAACTCCGGCTCTACCACCTCATCAGCTTTTTCTTTCTGTTTGTTGCCCTTTGCTTCCGCCTTCTCATTCTTCATTTTGGGCCATTTCGGAGGCACTTTCTATACATTGCGCCCATTTAATCATTTAATCAGCAGCCAAAATTAGACTAGTTTGAGTTGATTGATTGATTGTTTGGTTGACAAAATTAAGATATCAAAGTAGGCACCTGAATCTTGTGGTTCTTCAAGAGAGGGTGATCAAAGGCTGCTTGTTTCTTGGCGTGGACGCAGTCTATGAGATCTCCATCTGCGCTCTTTTTATTTCCCATATACACATATACAAAATAAGAAAGCGCACATTAGAAGAAACAAGCAAATAGAAGAGGATCATACATAGCATAACATGATATTAATATACCTGAATGGTGAGAAGAGGTTTCTTGTTGATCTTGTCCAAATGCCTGTGGATCCTCTCAAGTCTTAAGCTGCTGACTTTTCTGTACAGGGTGGTGTGGTTCAAGGCCCCCACTTGTGTGCTTGATCCTTGCAACCACACCAGATGCAAGACACCCACAACAACCCACCATGAACAAGAAGAGCAATGTGCCCTGTTTGGTGCTAGTGCTACAACACCCATCTCCT
Organism: Polygonum maritimum; assembly: GCA_963924305.1. Classification (NCBI taxonomy): domain Eukaryota; kingdom Viridiplantae; phylum Streptophyta; class Magnoliopsida; order Caryophyllales; family Polygonaceae; genus Polygonum; species Polygonum maritimum. Next base: position 36,324,877 of record OZ002728.1, read on the forward strand.
CCAATTCAGTCAGTGTATATGCCAGTTTTATCCCTTCTCTAGCTTCAACAACAGTGAACCAAAAAAGACAACTTTTTGGGAAATTGAGAGGGAAAGCCAGAACCCACCTAAACTAGCAATCTTCCATGAGAAAAACAGCAAGTGAAACAAACCCCCTCCTTATCTTAAAAACTCCCTTGTGTATATCTCTCTATAGTACTTATGGTGATAAGGACACCCCTGCAAATTTTCTTTAATTTAATTTTTCCTCCTCTATCTTTCTCTGTCAATCTAAATGCAGGGAAAGAGAGGTGGGTGTGGGAGATTTAATTGAAGAGAGACCCAGCTGTTGTTTTTATGTTTTTGCAGAGGCAGAGGAAGCTTCAAAATTGAATAGCTATGGGGATTCAAAGCAGGGTGTGGGAGGAGGGATCATCATGATTACTACTACTACCAATACTACTCTGCATTGGAGTCATATCTCTCACCATCAAAGCTGTAATAACTTTAAAGAGAGTAAATAAGACCAGAGAGAAAAGGAGGTTTCTTTTGTGTTCTTTCTTTGTCTCTCAATTTAATTTCTGGGTAACACACAAGCTAAAAGATGAGAGGCCAAAAAATGAAAAACAAGAAGAAATTGAAGAGACCAAAAACCAGAGAGGACTAGTTTGTTTGATGAATACTACTACTACTACTTGATAGTACTAGTAGTAGTAGCTTCCAAGCTAAATAAAAATTTGCCTTGATGATGGGCCTACAACTACAAGGTGAAGAAAGAGATACAAAGGGAAATTTTGAAGGACAATAGAAAAGAGAGAAATATATTTCATTTTCCCAACTCCCCACCTTAAGGAAGCTTTAAAGTGAGCACACCAACCTATTTTAATTGCATATCTGCCAACACACATTCAGCCATTAATACTCAGCACTACTACTCACCATATGGCCTATGGCCAACTGCTGGAAAGAAAAAGGCCAGGAAAAAAAATACTAACAAAAGCAAATTTGAAGGGTTTACTTTCTTGTGCTCTTATTTAAATGGCTTTCCTGCTACTTTCAACTTTGTTTTAAGTTGTACATTTTGTTATTTACTTGAAGTTCACACAAATATTGCTTCAAGCTCATTAATGTCTCATGCTTAATTTATCGACACAAATTTATTAATGATAAGAATAATTGATCTACACAAATATTGCTTCTTGGTGCTAAATTTATGAAGATGGTTCGAGATATGCTGCTGCTGATGATGATAATTTATCAGTCCCCATCAATATGGAGTCATGCCTTTCATTTCTTTCCTTGCAACGTCTCAATCTTTTGATTTTCGGATAAATTAAGTACTTGTTAAGTATGATATCTACAAAAACAAGCAAGTAAATATGAAATTAGGTGTTAAATGAGGGGAAGACATCAGGTCTTTCTCCTTGCATTCATTTGACGTGCACGCTACTTTGCCTTCTTTGTCTACCTAGAAACTGTTGAACAAAATTAAACACTTCAAACTGCTACTCCTCCCTCCGTCCCCGATAACTTGTCCGCCTTTCCTTTTCGGTTGTTCCCAAAACTTTGTCCATCTCCATTTCTTTCCATTTATATCACTTCTTTTTTACACTCATTATCCAACTTTCTCCTCAACTTTATCACTTTTTTAATAAAATTACAAAACTATCCCCACTCTTTTCACATCACCTATCAACTTTATTACCCTTTCCATCAACTTTATCCCTTTTTTCACATCACCTATCAAACTTTATCACCTTTTTCATATCATCTATCAAACTTTACCACTTTCATTAATCCGCGTGCAAATCTACTTTACGGACAAGTTATCGGGGACGGAGGGAGTATATCTTAAGATCTGATTTTCTGTCTCCAAAAAGATTAAACAATTTGTAGCATGGTAAAGTAATGCTTATGTAAAAGGAAAAAAAGAAACGTTATGTTAATTATGAGGTTGCGTTTCTACAAAACTCAATTGTCAACAAGTTCAAATATTAGCCAATATCTTATTACATTGTCAATTAATGTTAATGATTTTAGTGAGTATGACACCAAAAGGCTTTATTGAACGATATAATAGCTATAGTAAGAAAAATACATATGAGCTAAATTATATACTTTATTTTTTGGGTGGAAATCTAAACTATATTATATTGAAAACCCTAAAATATATGAGCAGCAAGGTTGGAGTTGGAGGCTTCTATTCTATTCCTGTGGATGGGTCCTTGATCTATGGCAGAATGGCACTTATACCCATGTGGTATCTCTTAAATTTCAATCCGTTAATTATTTAGTTTAGTTGCAAATTAGTAATTAAAATGAGTAAAATAATACTGTGCAGATGGAGTTGAGTATAATTTAAGCTTTCTTGTATTGTATGCCCAAATCTCGAACGCTGTTTGCTTAAATATTGACGATAATCTGGAGAGTGTCAGCACATTAAACTCTCCAACTTGGAATTTTGGACCATTTTTCAGTGTTGACTTCAATACAGGTATATGTAGTTTTCTTGGCTCAGAAATTCTGGATCAAAACTTGGTCCTGTTTTCTGGACGGAGCTTTTGTACCTTTAGATTCAAATTGAAGAAACCAAACATGAAAGTTAAACTAAAGTAGATACAACTAAATTGGCTCATTTTGTATGTTGAAATATACAAATCCTATTATTTTCTTAGCTTTTAATAAATGGATATAAATCGTATACTTACAGAAAGTAAAAAAAAAATATTCATACAGCTAAATTTATATAAAGACAGAATTTAAAAAAAAACAAGGCCAATATATATTATTTAGGAAAAAATGTTATTGTCCTTACCAATATTATAAAGTTATACGGCAATGTCGTGTAAAATGATGTGACAATAGTAGCATACCAGATTGGGAACAACTAGGTCGATTGGGAAGCTATCAATGGACGCATACCGTCTAGTAAAAACAAAACCACCAAATGTGTTTGGTAGAATGTAGGATTGCGATTTCTAGTACGGAGTATCAGATATATACATATATATCAGTTCAAAGTAGTGTTAAAATTTATGTCCAACTCTACATGGTGCACAACATTAGTCCAAGGGGTTGGAATTCAACTCGTCAATCTAAATTTTATATAACGTTGTTTATAGATGTTATGAACTATATCGTTATATCATCATTACTCAAAAAAGGTCAACAAAAAAGGTTACCAACAAAGCTAAACAAAGCTCAACCCCAACGGGGTTGCATGTTGCACGGGTTGTTTCCCTTGGATTCTTGTGACCCTGTTTCTCTAAGTACATATGAGGACAAATGTAACATTCCCTTAGATTGGCCATATTAGCTTTAGTTTTCATGGTTGGTACCCTTGCACAAGTTACAAAATAAAAATAACGCAAAATGTAACAGAATCCATTTGGTGCAAGTTATAATTTTCAAAACGATTTGAAACATTAAATTAAATAGAACTAGTGATGAAAACAGTTCAAGCAAAGCCATAGAAAGAGAAGATGTAATAAATGCATCCACAGGCAACGTATTAATGATGAATACGACCCCGTCTAGTTCCCATCATCTTCACCCACCTTGGAAGCTCATTCACAAGTTTTTTTGGGCTTTCTCCACACAAATGGTTGAATGCACCATACAACAGTAAAATACTATCAACACATTTGTTTTGGAGACCAAACAACCAAAAAGGTAGAGGCTATATTAATTATGCAAACACATAAATGAAAAAAGCCATAGCACAATTACTATCCCCAGTGGCAGTAACAAATTGAAGACCACTGTTCAGCTAAAGAAGATCTAATTCGGTTGTGCTTGATGAACAATATGTATTTTCAAGTAAGAGTAGATAAACAAAAGGGGCTCCAAAAAAGGCCTACAAAATTCTCTCGTGATGTCTTATCTACACTAGTTTATCAGCAAAAACCCAAACGACCACCCTCTACTCATGCAAAACAGTTTTCTTAGCTTACATTGTGTACATTTTGGTGTGATTAATTTGTGTACCTGTCCACACACGGGCCCCACAACCTCAAAACCTTTCATATAATCATGCTCTCTCTATTGGTGGCAAAAAGAAAGAAAAAAGCCGCGAAATTGGACCGACCCGCTTGCTTGTTTCTTAGATGCTTCCCCTTTCATCTTCACTATCCTCATCATCATCACTGCAGATTATCACACAAGCATTGAATACAGAGATTTCATATGAAGAAACTTCACCTGCATTCTAATTAAAATCCTACCTGTTTTCGGAGAATTTTGCAATCCTCCTAGCATCCAAGCCTGTGATATATTTCTGGGACATCTGCACATTGTCTGCACCTAAAGACATCACAAAAGAGGTATAAATAATGTCAATCAGAGAACTAGAGTAATGTGAGCAAAATTAATTGAAATTTATAGGATTGGTACCCTTAGTCAGCTGGAATGCGTGCAAAGCACAGCGCTCGGCAGCAAGCCTCACAGGAGTGCTTAAATCCTTCACACACTCAGCGAGTGCTGGACCAAATACAGAAGCTTGTGCCATGATTGCAGAAGGATTTTTCTGAAAAAAAAAAAAAGGACAGTCAGTTCTTGCAAGTTTTAGATGAAGATTTGAAATGCATTCGGGTGATGAATAAGGGAGAATTTTTACTTTTGCTGCAGCTTTTAGAGTGGACAATCCCCTCCTCCGAACTTCACTAGAATCATCCTGGAAAGCTGGAATGATGGCCATAAGAAGTTGCGAATGCACAGCTGTGTTTGATGGATTGATTTTGACTTCATAAACAAGGTATCTTCCTAGTGCTTTGACTGAGCTTTCACGTACAGGGAACTGCAACGAGGAAAGGAATTAGAGGCAAAAACACATAACACACTGATTCACTGTTAGGTAAGACATATTAAAATGTGTTTGGGTACATTTCCACAGAACTGATGGTATAAGGGTTATAAAAAGTAGGAGTGGAAAATGAGATAAGTGTGAAACCATATACTATTTGATAAGCGATATAATTGGTACCTTATCATCTTTGATGTTGGCCTTAAGTGCACGCAAGACTGAAGGGAAGCATGACGACGCACAAACTTCAGAAGCATTGTGTCTAAGCATGGATGACAGTGTTACAGCTGAACCATGTCTAGCACACCAGTTTGAGGAAGAAGCAAAGCCTGAAAGTTCCTGAAGTAGGTCTTGCAGCTGACCATCATCAACATACTACCATAACAAAAAAAAACATCAGTGTAATGTTAAAAACTACTAAGATACGACCTAAAGAAGATATTCGGGAATATTGAGCTCATACCTGGGATATGCTCCCCAGTATGCCTGCAGCAGAGGTGCGTATTTGATCATCTTCCTGATCTAGCAAACTCCTTAGCATATCATAAACACGTGTCCTTACCGGAGCACCCACGCTCTTTCCAGCATGCTTGACCACTCCCCTAAGGGCAGTTAGAATTGCTTCTCTGACACCCGCATCAGAGGCCTAAATAATCACAGCCAAGAATTAATACTCACACAAATGACATAAAAAAAGTAAAATAGAAAAAACAAAGATGGGAGATAACATTTACCTGAAAACTGGATAGAAGATCACTAACTAACGGATCAACCCTGGTGCTGAGTGCACTCAACTTCCCAAGTGCTAAAGCAGCACTAGAACGAACCGTCCTAAAATAAAAAACTTCATACTATTAATATTAATGATAGTAATATGTATAAAAAGATAATGGAAAATAAATAAAGCAAATACAGTGAAGTTCATCTCAAACACAGAACCAATAGTTCAAGGCAGCAAGTAACCTGGTGTTATCCTGAAGACACCTGATGAAAGTTGTCTGCAACTGAGGTAAGAATGGTTTCAAGGCTATACCACCTTTTCCGATTATAGTGATCAAGGTGGACAAAATGGCACTCTTCACTTGCCAAGGGAACCGATCGCCAATAATTCGAATGAGTGGCCTGCAGAAAATTAAATTAGTCACTGTGAAAGAAATAGATATTATAAGATCTCCCCATAATTATGGGGTTGCTGGTTTCTGCATCAGAAAAGTGTATAACAGGTCAAAATACAGGTAGGGTATACCAACACTGATTCTTTCTTACCCAGTTATTGGTATCACAAATTCCTTTAATGTTTTTTCGCTGGTTACTTCTATCAACTCTCCTAGGCCCAGAGCTGCCTGTTCTCTTAGTTCTGCTGATCCACTTATTAAACCCTTTACCGCAATGAAAAAAAAGGTCAAAACCCCAAAAAATCATTGACGTAATCAAGTACTAAAGAAAATAATGGCATCAATTGAAGGGCAAAATTAAAGAGTACCTGCAGAAATATTGGAAGAAGAGGCTGCAGAGCTCTAGGAAGACATAATCCAGGAATCAGGACGCCTCCCCCCTGCAACTTCAAAATGCACGAGGATATAATTAGCACCCAAAAGTCAACCACGTTTAAGATAGAACTGATTTTAACACTACAGCCCACATAAGTTCATTGACTAATATATCTTAAGAGGTCCAACCTTCTTTTTTCTTCGCTCCTTGTCTCTGGATGTTGACACAGCATCTCGTACCAACTTTATGTAACTAGGAAGCAATTCCTTTGGAACAGATCCAATAACTCTTGACAATGCCTCCCATGCAACCTAATAAATAAACTGTTAGCATATATCCAGAACTTCACAAGTCAAACTTCCACAAGTTTTAAATATAGTACCGGAACTGTGCTTGAATCCACATCACTAAGCAATACAATCAAGGTAGATATCATAGTAGGAGCCTCATCCACCAAATATAGATTGCTATGTTTGAAGAAGTATCCAATAAGATATGAAGTACTTCTTCTAATTGATGCCTGAAATTCCAGAAACAGAAACCATAGTGAGAGCATGCAATTTTCAAAATGAACCCCACAAGACAGGTTGATGAGGTCATTAAGACATGTGAAGCCAGATCACAAACCTTATTGTCTCCAGCACCCTTCAGAAACTCTGACATCAATGGTCCAACTCCTTCCTCGTCAATAACCAAGACAACAGTTTCTGCTGCCTTTGTTGCCAAGTTTTGGACATTCTGACAAATCAACAAAGAAACACCCATTTGTTTTAGAAAAGTTACAGTGCTAAATACAGATGATGAATCAAATTCAACAAATATAACAGAAGATCATGCAATTTTTCAATGGCAATATACCTCATTTGCATCACCCATTGCAGAAAGTAAAGCTGGAAGAACAGTGTTGAGATGGGGGTTCAGACCAGGACCAGCAACCTCAGCCAATGCCCCGAGAGCATGTGCATTAAATTCACTGCACAAAAAAAGGCAAATCATCTAGTTCAGCAGTAAGCAATAAAAGATCAATATTAAACAGAAATTCATAGATCAATTATTTACCTAAGAGGAAGCTGGACCAGTTTCGGCAAGATATGAGGCAAGACAGCAGTTGTTCTGACACTATAATTTTAGAAATAAGCATAAATATCAGAATCAATTATCAAGTAAATTGATCTACTTTGAAATAAACAAAAGGCAACGAACCTTAAGATTTGTTTTAGGCCATCAAGTGCTGTCGCAGAGGTTTCATCATCCTCCAAGGCATGTAGAAGTGTAGGAACAATTTCATCAATAGCTTGCAACCCAGCACTCTAGAAGATGAAAGATGTTTAGTTTAAGTACCCAAAGAGTGATAAACCAAGTAAGAAACTTTAGAAAAGCATAGAGAAAGCTTGCAAACAGAAATCAACTATAAAGCTCACCTTGTAAAGGGTACTAAATGCCATGCCAGCAGATTCTCGCACTTCGGCCTCACTGTCATTTAGAAGATAATGTTATGGCTTGCCACCCAACAGACAAAGAGTGAAGAAATACATATAAAAAAATGCAGAGAAATAATTTCAATGGTAGCAAACCTATCACAGAGAGCAACACGAATTGTGGGAATAAGATCATCCATGAAACTCAAAAGTTGACTCTTGCCAGCACTTCCCATAACCTCACTTAGACCAACGCAAACACCCTGTGAAAGTTAATATGAGTAAATGCATCATAGGTTCTAAAATAGGGGCACTCTCAATTACCTAATATCGAAATAAATTATATGGAACCTCAACACTCTGTTAATAAAAAAACTTTCCGGATATTAAGCATCTGACTCTCTTTATCCAGCCTATATATATCTTATATATAGAAAGGCAACTGCATTATCCACTGAAGCCAGAAAAAAATTGCCCAATTCAAAAGCTTTTTGGCATGCATCATTCAACACCAAATGATAGTTTCATATTAAATTAATTAATGATCATAAAACATACTGTATGAATTAAGTGATCAAAAATCTCCGCTCTCCAGAACCTCAAACAAAAAGTGGTATAGAACAGTTGGAGCATGAATTCCAACATAAAAAAAATGGCATATCGGTGTTTCATACTTGTCTTCTACTGGGATTCGAATCCTTGAGACCTTTTGACAATATTGGGATGATCATAGGAAGAACTCTCTCACCAAGCTTCCTGACAAGCTCTCCCAAAGCACGCCCAGCAACCTTGAGAAACAGTGACTAACAGTTACGCATCTCATATTAAATGAGATTATGAGAAGACAAGACAGTTATGAGAAAGAAAAAAGCATACCTGCCGCCTTTCATTGGAATCTGATGCAAGTGATGATATCAACGTATTCATCAGCACCGGCAGGATTTCTTTAAGTGTTTTAGGGGTATTTGCCACTATAGTTTTCCACACATGCAATGCAGTCTAACAATATAATAAAAACATTAATGCATTGCCACATTAGTTAAAAGAAATGTACAAATTTATAAGAAAAAGGGAAAGAACGAAAAATATAAAGGGTTATATTAATAAATTTGGTTCAAATAGTAATATCTATGGTGTGCTCGCTATTACCTGACGGACAGTCAGGCTAACATCAGTCCGGACCATGTACAGGGCTGCAAGAATTTCATTGCGCTTCTCTCTGCCAAGCACCTCGATGATAGCACGTCCTTGCGCTTCAGTACTAGCACCTTCATCGTCGCTGCCACCCTCGAGTAAAGCTTTTCCAGATGTTCCAGCAACCTGTACACAGAATAGTAAACACCATTGTTCTTTACAAAATAATTGACAAAGTGAGAAAAAGTGTTTCAAAAACACACCTTGAACAAGAGATCTCCCAATAATTCAACAGAGCTTTGTCGGATTCGCCAACTATCGTTGAAAATACCATCCTCAACAGCAGGAAGCAGTAAAGGTAATGACCTGATAGAAAGATCATAACCGTATGTAATGTGTAGATCAAAAAATGCTTTGCAATTCAATGTCTTGTACGAAACAGTTTTACACGATAAATTTATAAGTCATGGCTGCAGCATGATTCTCTTAGTAACAGATGATGTCGATGCATCACTTACATTCATAAAAGCATAAGCTAAATAAGCACAGGTAAGTTGGTCAATGAATAAATTTACATGTCGAGGACACTTACGTTGTCGCATAATGCTCAACAAGAACATGCCCAGCACTAAGAGCAGCATCTCGAACAGATTCATTTTCATCAGCGAGACCTGCAACCATGTACTGACAACATTTCAGGCACTGAAAAGAAACTTACAAACAACCATATTTAAGACAAGCAATGACAACTTTGAAGTGAGGACATGTTAGATGGGAAATAAAATGGGTAGCTATAGTAGTGAAAGCATATCCCTAATATGCTACAACCCACTGAAGCATAACGTACCAATCTAGGATAACGCTTGGGAATAATAATATAATTGAAGTGGGGGCTAGATCTTATAACTATGATGGCAAACTTAAAAAACAACACATAATAATAACAAAGAACAGAATGGTGTATGTCATAAAACCAATTATCGGCATATCATTGATAATAGGTCAAGTTGGATCTATTATCTTGTTATCTGACATGCCACCTCAGAAAATGTTGTATAGTGTATACCAAAAACTTAGGCTCAGAAGTATATTTACCGTCAAGAATGGAAGGCAACACCTGTTGCAGGTACTTCTGGAATTGAATGCCCAAAGATCTCGGCAGATACTAAACATCAAAAATGAAATTTATAGTTAGAAATTTAAGCTAATGAAACTCCACTATTTTCTTCAATTGATCGAGCATAAATTATGAGCTCACCCTAAACACAGTCAAATAGCCATCACGGACATAAGCCTTCTGGTGAGAGCAATTACGAATGATATCGGGAAGACATTGCTCAAAATACTGTGTTCCGAGAGCGGCTAGAACCTGAAACCAGATACGAGTATTTGAATTTATTGTACTGAAACTGACAGAAGCCCATATTGCTAGGTAAAATTTTTCAGCAGCAAGAGCACTAATGAGGAAATACAGAAAAAGAACACATTTGGAATATAATTCCCAAAAAACAAGAATAAAACTAATGTACACTCATTATATTGTTTAAAGAACATATAGCATATAGAAAAAAGAACTATTAAGACCTCGAAACACACTAGAAAGACAATCTAAAAGATGTCAAAGATATTTTAGAATTAAAAAATGATAAATGCACTTCCAAATGCTACAAAAGCTTCCTCACTCCCCCTTTTTACAAAACAATTTACCATAGGCCAGATTTTCAGTCATCAAACAAGTTAAGAAGTACCTATAAAACAGTTTCAAAACAAGCATATCATCTATGTGTCTGGAATATATACAATAAGCTAACATTAGTAAGATCCAAACAGCCTCTCTTCCTTCCACTGATTTCTCCTTTGTTGTAGAAAAAAAGTGCACAGAATGGTGGCATGGTGGCAGCAAAGCTCATACATGAAAATCACGTTGTATCACTATGCCTCAATCCAATATAATGCAGCATATTCTATTTACATTAAAAAAACGTGAATGAACAGAAGGAAGTGCAATATGGTTAAAATGCTGACTTTGACAGGTTCTGGAGGAAAGAATATAATCACCGTGAACACGTCAATCCTAACAGTTATGGTACAAAATTGAAAACACAATTATTTCACATGTTCTCACCTCACTTAGCCCTTGTGCAGCTCCAGAACGTTCGACATTGCTGCTATCAGACTTAAGTGTATCAAATAACCAAGGAACAAGATCTGGGAAATTCTCCTCACCCATCCCTTTTATAAGAGACCCAATTGCCCTAGCAGCAACAGATCGCACTTCTGGAATAGGGTCCAAAAGAACCTGCAAGATAACAGTCTCTTATAATCTGGGATAAATACATTATTCTGTCCAATAAAAACACAGAGTATAGCACTATCGAATATAGTATCGGAGCAAAAAGATACCTTTTTAACTTCTGGAAGCAACAATCCTATATAAGGAACCATGTCTCTAGGCTCTGTAACTAAAGAGCACATATTCCCAACTATTTGCGCAGCTTTCTTTTTAGTCTCGGCACTTCTCTCACGTAACCCTCTATGGACAATTGGCACCAGAAGTGCAAGAGAAGGGGCATCAATTGAATTGACAAAAGTAGTCTGCAACATAAAAATAAGCATTAACAAGGTAGCAGAGCTGATACAATGATGAACAGGCATTAGTGGAGTTCAAGAACCATACTTGAAGAAGTATATCAAGAGAATACTTTGTGTGCTCATTGGGATCTGTTAGTGCCTTTAGAAGTGTTGGAACCAGGGAAGATATTTCTGGATTCTTAATTACACTTCCAACCTGGAAGAATAAAGGAAATACATCAGCATAAAACACACGTACCTAAACTCAAAACTGCTACTATCAGCAGACGCTAACCTGTTGAAGAGCCATCTGCCCAGCTGACTGGACCTTTGGATGTGTATCAGTTAGCACCTATAAAGAACACAAATTCATCATTAAAGAAGGCAAGTTTTACAAGCTAAGGCTAAGAAAACACCCCATCTAAAGTATAACTATGATCCCTCGAACTTAAAAAAGGATACCTCTGTTAGCTTAGGAACAATTCTCGGTAGACATTGTGACAGCTGTTCAGGAGCACAGAAAGCCATTGCACCAAGTAGCTGAACACTACTTTGTTTAGTCCGCCAAGCTTTGTCTTCAAGACCCTACAAATCAAGAATGAATTAATACATTGATCAAATCCTCAGGATGTAAAATGTGAAACAAACTTGAAGCGGATAAATTTTAAGGTATGAGTCATAAAAGTGGGTTTCTTCTTGATGTCAAGAGTTAAGTTGTGAGCCACAGGCAACAGTCAATATCTCATACAAGGTTTTTTACTTCTTGTTCAAACATAACAAACATAGTGACAGCCAGCAAATTCCTAATCTCTACCCACCCACCTATACGACGAAACTTGAGATTAATAACTATGATTCTAAAGGTTCAGAGCAAGCAAGCACCTTTAGAAGTGAGGGAAGGACAAGTTTCACTCCATATATAGTTAGCTGAGACATCATCGAGCGTGCTGCACATTCAGCAGCTTCGCGAACTGCAACAACTTGGTCAGAGAATGAGACCAGGAGTAAAGGTAACATAACAATTACGTACCTGTCACAACAAGGAATATATAAATCAGAAAAGTGATAGTTACCTAATACGGTCGTATTAAAAACTTAGCTGATACAGCTATTGTTGAAAGAGTAAATCAAGCACTATTTAGGCATTTGAACACGTACGGTTCAAATAATTTCCCAAGTTTTTCACATAAGCACTCAAACGCCAACAAAGCTCCTTCACGGCGTTTCGCTGAATTCCTGAAAAGTCAAAAAGGTTCACATGCTATCGTATATAAACTCCAATAGACATTAAAACTTGCGTTAATATAAATTGATAATCAATTTGCATCTTAGCCAAGAGATAGCTGAGCACAAGTATCAAGTAATATAAAGTAGATCTGTAAGACACATCGCTAAATAGAGACCCTACAAGAGGCAGGGTTGTAGTTGTTGAATATACACAGGAAGAGGATCTAATAATACCATTTTTTTTTACCATTAAATCAAGAAGACTTGAAGAACGCACATGAGGTGAGATGAGTTAGCAAGGGACTGTTGTACCTCAACAAGTTAATAAATCTCGAGTTTGACCCTCAGAATTCAGGCCATAAAACATGGGGTCAGTGCTTTACTACCTTATTGGGCGTAGATGGTGCAAAATGTACCATCAGTTACACTGACCCAGAAACAAGACTTCGTGATTTTGTGTAAGTATTCAGCAAATAATTTTAGAGCATTTCTGTGAAACTGAATATAAACACAGAAAACACTCGTGTAGACCTCCAATGTGCAGGAAGAGTTGGACCATCAACAGAATGAAGAATCACGATTAGCTAAAAATGCAAGAATGAAGATTCCATACACATCATCTCCCCAGTGTATCCCGCATAAGGAAGATCTGGGTGATTGAGGTGTACGTACTCATACCCTCAGACATGCTGAGAGGCTGTATCCCATTGACCATAGAAACACGGACATAAGCAAAAAGATATGGAAAGCAAAGAAAGCAGCAGGGAAGGGAGAAACCAATGTGAAGAGTAGACACAAACCAACCCGAAGCAAGATAACATCAAATACACACACCAAAGCCTCACCACCAAAAAAACAAGACTAAAACCCGAAAACCTACCCTTGCACACCAACCCTACAAACACTAAAAATCCACACGGCCCACTCTAAGGCATCAGCAAATATTATCCTCTATTTGTAATGGTATTAGGTGTATTCAAATCCATCCTGCAGCTCCTTTTCCAAGAAAAAGGTGGTCTGACAATGTTTCACAGATCAGAGAGGCTCTACGGCTAAGTGCCAGGCTCATGCAAATTAGTAGATTGTTCAACACAAAGAACACTTATTAGGGACAAACCTGTCCATCAGAGCTTCCTGTAGTGCTGAAATAATCTCATACTTCTTCAAGGAGGATAGACCCAGTCCCTTAGCAGCCCCAGCAATTCCAAACGCTGCTCCACGACGCTCCCCATACTTATCATTTTTCATCAATTGATCCAAAAGCCTTGAAATAAGAGCAGCTGCATCATCCTATACATGGGAGGCAACAAAACCAAAAAAGTGACATTAAGGTAACAATAGCATAAGAGGCTCTTACAGATATAACATCCGCGTATAACCATGAAGATGAAGCAATGAGGACTGAGGAGAAAGACATTCACTTTCTAAATAATATCAATTTAGAGAAGTGGATTGTGAAACATGATGTGACATCATAATTTATAGAGCAAACATAATATTTCGTTGGAAGACTTATGCGTCTCACACCAGAAAACGCAATGGAAAATGAAATCCAGATGTTCATCTTAATGTAACATACCTGCTTGGATGGTACTAAAGGAGATAGACACGATGATACTGCCCTTTGTACTGCTTCTGAAGGAGTGTTCAAGACGACCAACAACTTCTCAACAACAGCTTGGACTTTAGGATCGTCCTGTGGAAAGCAAAAACATTTACATCCTTGGGGAACTTTTTTAAATATACTTCTTGCTAAAACTGATCTATACCTTTGCCAAATGCTTTGCCAATGCACCAGTGAAGATAACTACACCCTCACGTACCAAATCGTACATCTCTTCATCGGATGCCTACATATTAAAGAGGAAAATATATCATAAAAATTCCACTAAGACATTCGCTCACATTTTAATTTAAACTGTACCAAAATTTAACATCTCAATTAACTGACCTTCTTATTCAAATAGTTCTCAAAAATGGGATAAAGCAAGGGAACATTTTCTCTCCCGTGTTTATCTATGATCAAAATGCCAGCATTGATCATTCGGCCACGAACATCTGCATTAGCATCAGCCTAGAAAATCCAAAACACAAAATATGGTGAATTTAGACGGCTCAAAATGCAAATGAATCTAAGAGTACATGCTTAAAGCATCCATAAAAATGTGCATTAACACTCGGCCTTAACATAAAAACAAATTAAATTAAAATCCACTCAAACCATAAGCATCCCTTAATTGTTAGAATATGATAAAATTAGAACCCGAACAAGACTAGTAAAAAGAAAAATTATAGAGCTTACAAGCGCACGCGATATTAAGAATGTCATCACAACAGGAAGGTCTTTGGTCCTTAGCACATCAGCAGCAGAGTACAAAGCCAATGCCACCCCTTGTCTACCTAACCATCCTGAATCTAAGCCTCCATCTTCACAGCCAGCGTCATGTATATACAAGGAAAAGAGAGTTGAGAGAGTTTCCTGGAACACAATGATACGCAACTAAGAATTAATATTTGTTAATACAACTGTGACAAGTAGGCCTAATGTAAATAAGGCTTGTGGATCAGAAATAACACAATGAAAGGGAAGTAATTCACAAATTTGTAACTCACAAATTTACAAACATTCACACTGACCTGTATGGTATCAGGATATTCATCTAAAGCAGCAGCAAGTGCCTCTGCAGCAGCTAAGCGAACATTGTAATTAACATGAGACAGAGCTTTGAAGAGACATGAATAGTCAGTCCCAAAATCGTATCCATAACGATCCCACAAATCTTCAGCAGCTTCTGCAACTGACTGTTAGATAAAATTTACAAGAAAATCAGTAGCATATAATTTTGTGATGATACAAGCAAGACTACAAGTTGACAGAGTAAAAAATGCCTTGCTCACATCATAATAAACAAAACATGAGCACCTAAGAGAGTATTCATGAGAATTGAGTCCATTTTCTCCAACTCTTGTTGCATAAAAAGAAGAGAATGTACCACCCACGCAAGGTTCAAAGCAAATTACCTTTTCCGGATCATGCAAAGCAATCCAAATGCTAGTAGCAACTTCCACATTCTTAGGCATCGAACGGCTGGCAAAAGCTGGAATGCACTTCACAGCACTTAAGCAGGCCATTCTCACATGAAGATCTTTAGCATACATCCCATAAAGTGCCTACAATGCAGACAAACTTGTGTAAGAAAAAGCTAAACAAGTTGTAAACCATAATACAGTCTTCCAAACAACTCAAAAAAACATTAGACTTACAGAGGCAGCTTGATCTGGTTGCAGGCCCAAGCATAACTCATTTAGAGCAGCACTAACAGGTGCTTGATAAGCAGGAACAATACCAAGAACATGGTATAGAACCTGAAAAGCATATATTTTATATAAGAAAAGGAAGATTTTAACAAGAGAAAAGTCAAAGGTGTTTGAATTTAACCGAAAGCATTCGCAGTCTTGGAAGAGGCAATATGGGATCCATGTGCAGATAAAGCACTCTTAGTATGGCATCATGGAGTCCGGTTTTCTTTGATGACAGCAAAATCCGCTCCATAATCTGCCAATAAGATTCAGTTATTGACAAAATATAAGGAAAAAATCATCTTGATGAACAGCAATTAAATGGCAATAGATCTGTAGAAACTCACCGGGAAGACAAATATGAAAGTGTCCACTGGCAGAGGTCCATATTTACATGATATAGATAATCCATTTAGTATTTGTCCAAAAAGGCCAGGTGATTGGGTCTCAGAGGCATCCGTCTCATAGATTAATGTAATTAGATCAACCACATGACCATCCTCTATTGCAATTAGGCGCAAGGCTGTTGCAATGTCAAGTGCCCAATTGCAAAGTGGAGGAGCAATACACCTGGAAAGCTTTACCAAGGCTTCATAGGCAACATCACCCACTACTGGTGAGCGTAGCAGTGGATCAACAAACTGCACCTGATATGTGAAGATCGAAAGTGCTCAGAAAATTGACGTTGAAAGGCTACATTAGAGGGCTATAGCTCATAGCTGGTAACATCAATATATTGATTCCTTTTAAGAGAAGGAAATAATATCAACCACAATCTACAGGTTTTCATATATAACTTGGAATTGTCAGAACATTCAAATGTAGGAGGATATCTAAATCAAATAGAAAAGCAACAGGTAAATCTAAAGATGTTCTGTCAAGTAGCATAGTTATGAAACAAAAGATGGCAACTGCAAGGCCTTCAGGCAACCTGTACTAATACTCTAATCCTCAAGCAATCTTCAAAACTCGAAACATACTTCCCTAGTAGAATAGAAGCCCAACCATCCCTTCCAAACATTTCAACTGACCTAGTCCACATAGAAGAGATAACCTGCTTCCTTTGACAAACTCCACCAGGATCCTTCTAATAATTAAAACCCAAAAGTAACCTTTCTATACATCACATAAAATTTAGAAATTAAAACACCAGTTAAAAACTGCACAACTAATTTGCCAGGAATGAGAACAAAAAACGTGGAGTGATAGCCTTTTTCTCATCAAGCATACAAAAACCCAAGTCTCAAAAGGTATACAGATACAAACCATTGAAGAAAGGCGACTGTGTGCAAAAACAGGATTAGAAATTGCAATTTCCCCAAGAGTCCTAAGCACCAACGAAACACTCTTCTTAATAGCCTTGACCTTCTCCCTAGTGGTAGCTTCTTCTCTAAGCACTAGTTCACGAGCCTCTTCTTTAGCTGTTTTCCCTTTATCTAAGAGGATAAAAGCAGTACGACAGATGAATATGCACATACAAACAACAGAGCTTGGATAGATATAGTATTAAGCATTATAACTAATGTTATTTTATTAAAAGAGAGCATTGAAGTGGTTATACCAGGTTTTTTGGAAGTTTTGCTTGTTTCCCTTTTCCCAACACCACCAGCTACTCTACGCCCTGCGTCCTTCTTTAAGGAATGGTTGGAGTTCATATGTCCCTGGCATTACATCAGAAAGCATAAGCAGATGGAATCTTCGAAAGAAAACAGCATTTTCATTTCCCAGATCACCATAAATAATCACCTTGCTTCCGTTTTCTTCAATATGGCCTTTATCATGGTCAGAGCTCCTTGAAGCAATATATACACCAACCTCACTCGAAAGAGTACCTTCTGGAGTATTGAAAACCTGAATTACAAAACAAACGTTCCTTGAGACATGGAAAATGTCTCTAAAACAATTGCAACTACAAAGTATCTGTTCACACTATCCCAAGGAAATGTTTTCCACCAAGGAAAAAACAAGCAATGAAAAATGTCCTACAAAATAATCATCAAGATTCCCAGAGGTCCCCTTAGAAAGTTATTCAATAAAGTACACCATGCCAAGATATTACCACATTTACCTGGAAGGTCTCTCCCCTAATGTCATTTAAGATCATAAGCATTCATCAAAACAAAACCAAGAGAAAGTGGTAACAAAAAGGAGAGTACTGTATTTATAATGAGTTAAACAAATGACATTAAGCACAAGTAAAACAGAAAGATATACCTCAATATCATTTGGTGAAAGAAGATCATGTGCAAGGCGATCTGGAAAATTGGCAAGGTGCTGCAAATCAAAAGTTAACAGATTAGCAAGATAAATCATGTACTTCCGCCCCTCGTAAGCATGTATGTAGATTAGCATCTGTCTTTAATAACCTTTTCAAACTGTGCATATGTATCTGCCGGAGCCATAGACATCAAAGTACACAAAGAATATACAGCTGCTTGTTGTTCGAGGGACTTAGGACTCATCAATCCTAGAGTGCCCATTAGATCCTGTAATGCAAACAAATCATATTATACAGATCCGTTATAGTTAAATGTCTGAGCTTGCATAAGCAGAGCTTGGGATGATACTCAAAATCATCAGGTAAGATAAAGTAAACAGAAAATGTAAGAAGTGAATCCCTGACAAACTTTACCTCGCATATTCTTGTAATCTCGTGAGAAAATATGTCCATGACATCAAAACCACAGGTTTGTAAGCACTTTGAGATCCTCTGAGAAAGAGCACAACAACATATATAGCTTTAAGTGCAAAAAAGAGGAAATCAAGGATTATAAGTTGTCTTATTGCTAAAGGACTGCCATAAAATCCCATTCTGTTCTGATGGAACGTAAAAATCATAATCAGATATCTGATTCTATCACTGTATTCATCTATCACCAAAACTCGTAGGTAGAATAACCCAAGCCAAATGGAACATCACTCTAGTCAAGCGATAAGATTAACCATGCCTAAACCAGAAGTTTCACATTGCACAACCGAAATTGCAAGTCAGCAACATAAATAAGAAATCACGAGGTTGTTTAATAGAACTTACTCTCCATACAGAATCTCTATTTCCAGATCCAACAACAGATGGATGATGTGAACAGAACAAAATCCGGCCACAAGTCTTTGAAGATGCAGCAACTGCTGCAGCTGATATCACCAGTAAAGCCTTCACCGTGACCTCAACAGAAGGAATGAAAGCAACCAGATTTTCCGGCAAATTTTCCGTGTCACTACAAACTCACAAATTTATTATCCCTCAGCTTGACAGCAGATGACAGTAAGGCAAAAGAGCCCGGATAAGTAAAGTTACACAGAAACTATGTTTTTATTTTGTTTGGTTAACAAAATTCTATAATCAATTAGAGTGGAACAAAAGAAGGGAAAAAAAGTGCAGTTTTGCTTAGTTTTCCGTGTGTGTGGGTGAGTATGTGAGGAGAGTGGTACTGTAAGAGAATATATTATCCTAACAAAGAGAAGCCGGGTTATTTAGAAAGCATAAAATAACAGTCCGTGAAGAGCTAATCTCCCAAGCAAAACTTTCTTCAGAAAATGGAAAGACAATAATAGAAAAATAAAATTATATGTTTTGAGAATTGAGATGATGCATCTCTGACAATAGAAGCAGAAAACTCTTGGCACAACCAAAGTACACTGTCCCCACAAACTTATTCAAGAATATGAGTATCATGCAATACACAATAAACAAAATAAGATAAACCCTATACCTTGCCATCAAATGACGATTCTCAGCCACAGTTGAGAGAAAATGGATAAATTCATTTAAAAGCTCTTCAGCTATTTCGGGGGCTGTGTCAATGATTCTTTTGGCAGCATCATTAGCAGCCTTTCGGACATCCCATGCTGGATGACACATCAAAAAGAGTAATAACTGCAACAAATTGTATAAGAATTAACAGCTGAATTTGATGATTTCAAGAGCTACAAATAATTTTTAAAAATGTCACCTGAAACAATGGTTTGACGGAAAAAATGTCCAATATCCTGCATATAGATGGGAGGAAAGACTTGTTAGGTCTCATCTCAGCATTCCCTACCTTTATGAACAAAAGAAGTTCACAAAAGAAGAGAAAAATGAAAGAATAAAGTTGGGTAAAATGGCAAAAGCCTGTCTACAACTTTACATAACTACAAACCTTTTTGTATGCTCCACCAATAGCACATTAAGGAGATCAACACAAGCTAGGGAATCCTCGAGTGATAATTTAGAAGCCTATTAAACAAAACCATAAGGATTTGTAAGAAATAACATCTACATAAAAGGGAAAGAAGAACAAAAGAGGCATAAGAATGTTGAACAGAAAATAATGTCAAAGTAGATATATGATTATTTTGTTTGAACTGCTATGGCATACATGTTTGGGGGTTGGGTTCCATAGAGCACTAAAGGAAGTGTCTATAACATTTTTTCTTTATTAAATGTCATTATGTTGAACTAAGCAAAGGAAGGGAAAAAAAAAGAATCAAAGAATATCCAGCAGCATAGTAAGGCAAAAAGAGAACTGGCAAAGTCTAAACCAGCTCATAACCACAACTGAAAATGTGTAGAACTGCTCCTCATACTGAAGAAGAATAGAGTGAATCATTGTGGGTATGATGCTGGTATTAGAATTTTGGGTTCATGTTATATTGTAAACTTGGAAAATAACAAATAACTCATCGAAGTACGAGATTAGTGAGCCACATCACCAATCTTTAACCAATTTTGATACCATCTTTGCAACCACCTTCACCAGTGAGTACCATAAGGGGCCACCTTAGCAACTCAATGTCCCCCTCTCTCATTTTAGATTCAATTTCAACCACAAATTCTGACCTCAAGCAAACCATCAGTTTTTTCCCTCACAACTCACTTTCCACACTTCCCCTTTTCCCCTGTGTTTCTTCATTCGAGGTCCAAGTACTAAGGAATTAGGAATCCATACCCTTGGATGCAGACGGATACATGCAAATTTACATATAGGTTCTGGTTTCTCAGCCGAGATAGATTGTGGAAAGAGAAGTTGGAATACATGCTAGCTGAGAGAGTGAACTATTAAACGGAAAAGCCCAGCAGAAGGACACAACCCAAATGCACTAGAAGCACAAAATGCTACAAAATGATCGACAACAACACTGCTATCTTAGCACATTAGCAGCAAGGTGCCAAAGAAAAGGCTAAACAGAACAAAACACAAAAATGCTTCCTTGGAGAATAGGTAGTAGTCAGACATCTAGGCTACAGTCCCCTCATAGTATTTGTACAGCCATATTTAATACTGTTCAAACCACATTAATGCTCACCATAGCAATTGGTACAATTCCAGGTTCATTCTGGGATATCAAAGGCCAAAGTTTCTCCTTCATTATGGCATCCTCTGTGAGCATGAAAACATTTATAAGGTTTACAGAAATTAACAATACATCATTAAAAAAACATGTGTGTACTCATGTATGACTAGTTCAAGCACACCTGCTTTTATATCAACAGCTGCAATTTTAGCAACTAGAAGCAATGAATACATGGCCTCAAGACGCTGAACTCCTTTACTATATCCTGTCTTTACTAGTTGAATAAGAGGCCCCAGCAAAGATGAAATCTGAAGAAAATTACAACAATCATTACACAAAATGAAATGACAAAATATCCAAGAACATAAAGACGACGTTTTTTAAAGTACTCCACAATTCTGAAACAATTTATATACCTGTGTAACAGCATCCACATTTTTGCTAATAAGATGTAGACATCGAAGATGACCCCTCCTAATAATTTCCTTCTCCTTCAACCCAGCAGCAAAAAATGACACTAAATTGGGTTGGACAAAATCTGCAGATCGCACTGCCCAAGAAGCAATTGCTTGCAAAATTGCAAGCTTCACTTCTTCATTGCCTACAAGTTCAACAGCAACAAAGTAATATCTTAATGACGCCTGACCCGCTTGCTAGATAGGATAAATTCCAAAAAACATAGCTTCAAGGCCAATTGCAGACTGTATCTCTGTATATGATCAAACACTCCAATATACAAAATGAAAATTAGATAATGTAGCTATGTAATACCGTCATCCTTGTAGCATGACAAGAGAAAATTAGATATCAATGAAGCCAAGTTTGACAACTGCTTTCCTCCAGGCGCATGAGACAATTCTTGAATAGCATTGACCATACCAATTCTCTGATAAGGAAACGCAAGTCTACCCTCTGAACCTGGTAAAATCAGCACTTAGTAAGTACTTATCAAACTACTTGATCCAAATTCAACCTAATGTTTCACTTATTTGAACAAGAAAGCAAGGCTTGCCATAAACCAGATTTGAAGTGATAAGTACAAATGTCCACCTCCAATTACAGCTTTTATTGCATTAAACATGGCTTCAACGGCATCTGGGTTGCTAGATTTCAAGCTTAAGCACTGTACTATTGCTAAGGCTCCAATTTTCCGTCCTTCGTCAGAATGACGAGCTTGGGCCAAAACTACTGACAAAATTTCCAACGCATACTTGCTTAAATCAAGATTGACTGCTTTCAGCAAAACCTCAACTGGTTCCAAAGCAATCTCAGGGTTGCGCTTCAGCATTTTAACAGATGAGGGAACGACAATACTCCCAAACTCGTCATGCGATAAGCATGACAAAAATGGGTCAAATGCTTCACTAAGATCCTTCGTTGGCTTCTCTTTTGCGTTCAAAACTGATTTCACATAAACTTCCAGGAAATTTTGCTGCAAATGCAATGATTAACATAAAATAACAAGTGCAAAAACTCAGCCATTAAGTTGGGAAGAATAACACTTAATATACAGAATATAAAGCAGGCACCAGTATCACAGACCTTGTGCTGCTCATACAGAGATGCATTATTTCTGGAGAATTCAAGCAACAGCCATATCAACTCAGGGCTTTCTTTGCAAGGTATTTTTCCACCTTTCAACTCTTCTAGATAAATTTTATAAAGGTCCTGCAACTACAGAGATTGGGAGAGAAAAGTATATAGTTCAAATCAAAATTTCTATTTTGTTTCTCCATAAACTTGTCAGCTTGACCTATAAGAAAAAGAACAACAAGAAAAATAAGCTGAGAGGGCCAACCTGTGAGAACAAATGTAAAAATAGTCGCTTGCAGGACCTTTGCTGCCCAAAAGGCCCATGCATAACAATGTGAACAAGAGATGCTTGAGCTACAATCACTCTTGATAAAGCAGTTTTTGAGAGCGAAGCAAATTGACTTCCCTTAAGAAGGAGACATGACCACTTAAGAAGCCTATAGCATCCTACATGTGATTGGCACTTCAAATGCTTCTCCATAAACTGAACAAGGGATGCTGCAAAAATTTTCATAAATGTGACATCCTTCAAGTATTTAAGAATCGCATCATCCACAGCTTTCTTTGATCGGAGGTCATCGTATAAATATAGTGTTCTAAATACAGCCTCCACCAGCACCACTGCTTGCTCATTTGAGATTTCTGCAGCACCCAAGGGGTAAAGTAAGATTCAACACACAAGAACCAACATAACACAGGCTACAGCAAATTGCCAATAAGATTGATATCTCATTATTATCATGTTTAACATAAAACAGTTGAAACAACCTGCGTAGGTGTAATTAAATGTGTCCATGAGAGCAAGTAAGTATCTAACTAGTTCGAAGGGAAGCTTTGGAGGATAACTGTTGAGTGAGAAATCATCTATCTTTTGAGTTTGGCCTTTGACTTTATGTAATTCCATACATAATTACATAATTCTAACTCTAGTCAGCATTGAATATATTCCACGCAAATCCAGAAAGCTTGCATTATTAAAGAGCTCCAGTTAAACGTACAAATCCTAGTCAACCTCAGATACTCATAACACTCAACTCTTTCGAGCTCCGAAACTAAATCTTAGAGTGCGTGTGCATTGCTTGAGCATGACAAAGCTCGATTGACAACAACAGCTGAACTGAAGTGATAAAATGATGCGCAATGCAATCACTGCATTCATTTTCCGAGCGTAAACAAAGTCAGGCGAAAAAACACCTAACGCGATGCATATCTGCGAATTCATCACCTGAATTGCTGATGACCGATGGGATTTCTTCGCGGAAAATCTGAATCCGTCGTTTCGTGGATTGAGTTGACACGCTTTGAGAGATTGAGGCCAAGCGATCCACCGAATCCGCCAATACCGCCATGGAAGCGAAGCAGGATGAGGTACTGAGCAATTCAAGAGCTGGAGTACTATATATGAAGTACTAAAAGGTTCGTTGTTCGTCGAAATACAGAGTAGATCTTGATGATGAGACAAAACCCTGGGCAGAGTTGGACTAACGATTCTAGGGTTTTAGGATGACCCTCTGTGGTGAGGGCCAGAGTCAGGAATGGCGGAGAATTGGGAATGAAGTGTAGTTACCAGGTTATAAAAGCGGGCCGGCCGGCTCTACTAGTGGGTGAAGATAGCGGAATTACCTCAAATATCTTGATAAAATAAATCCCTTTCCAAAATATTATTGTAGCTCAATGTGGTCTTGCTATACTTTGTATGGAAACATACATTTTAGTGCCTTGAAATTGGTAAAATTAGTTAAATTTTGACAAATTTCAAGGTGAAAAAAATATATTTTTTTTATAAAAAGTACTTTTCAAATGAAAGTAGCAAGCCCTATCAAAAATCAATCCAATCTTAAAAATTGTTTGAAAATTCCTATATTTGAATGCCTAATCGAAATCAATGACTCTATGTGAGGTAATTTAACCAAATCCGAACCCGTTTGAGTTGAAATATGATCATTTTAGATAACTTATCTCATATGACTCGATCTAACTTGATCCAAACACATATTCAACTCGACGATGATATTCTGGTGAATGACACTTTATGTTGATGATGATGATGATATTTTGGTGAATGACACTTTATGTTGATGATGATGATATTTTGGTGGATGACACTTTATGGTTGCGCTCGGTGTTGCCCACATTATCCAATATAATGCATTATAATATACTCCATTCGATCCTTAAAAACTGACGTTTAAGCCTTGAGAATTATATCCAACTGTATACAAAATAGAAGTACTAGGGGGTACGATAATTGCTTTTATTGGGAAATTCCCCCTTCTTTTGTACTCCCGCATTGTTATTGGAAAATAGGTCAATTTTCCTTCTTTTTTCCACCGATTTCTCACCACGATAATCTTTTCTATAATTACCCATGTTAAGGGTATTTTTCTTTCACATGAGAGGTTGTACAAACCCTTCATGATTGTGTTCATCGCTCCAACGCGTAAGTATTCATGAATAACTTTATTTTGGGAATTGAGATTTTAACTTATGTATTTATATGGAATTTGAGAGCAACTAAATAATTTAGTTGTAAATTGCAGAATGTTGAGTACGCATTCTTTATGGATTTTAGACAATTCATCTTCTCATGCATGGTGATTTTTAATGTATAATTTTCAGTTTAGTGGCCTTGGAGTTAAAGCTCTATTGCACGTGTCACTTCAATGACAGACGGTTTCGACTTGAACTTACTACCACCGGAAGAGAAGAATGATTCTAATTCCAATATTTCCAATAACAAGGATGATAATTTGGAAGTCCACCATGGTCTCAATACAAACCTATCATCAAATGAGAAGGTTGATGTTGGTGCGAATTGTGATTTGAACAATGTTCATAACTTTGATTTAAATAAGTATCCCATGGAAGTACATCACCCAAATGAAGAAATCAATGAATTGTTAGTGGAAATGCTGAATATTTAACTATATTTAACTCCCAAGTTGGTATTGGACTTCAGCGAAGAAGGAATAGTGGTCTGCATCGATTGGATCAAAATTAGAAACTGGATCTGCATCGACTGGTTTTGTAATAAGAGATGAATAAGGAAATGTACTAAGTATGGGATCAACACAAAATGAATATGACTCTATAGTACAGATTGAAGTTCGCGCACTAAGAGAAGGACTTAAAGAAGCAATAAAGAGGGGACTACGAAAACTAGAATTGAGGGAGATAATCTCACAATTATTAATGCAACATGTGGAACAGGGACAAGCCCATGGGAAATCGACATGTTCACTACGGATATTTGGATGCTATTCCGCGATCTTGAGACAATTAGCATCCGACATGTGACTAGGGATTGTAATGTTGTGGCCGATAAAATAGCCAAAATGAGCCACGTATACCCTATCTCTCACATCACCAACTATCCAGAAGTTAACGTTCTCATCCGTCTGGATGCTCTAGACCGGCCTCTGTAAGGGAGCCCGTCTAATTCTTACCTATATTAAAAAAAAAAGGAATAGTGGTCTAGTTTAGTTGTACTTTTACAAGCAAGTTAATTGTCCTATATTTTATGTTTTGGATTGTCATTTGTTATTGAGTACATGCAGAGGTCGTATACTGTTATGGCCAATATTCCATGAAGCTACTAAGTGTATTTTTACTCCAACATCTTATTGTATTTGAAGTTAATTGGACTCATCTAGAAAAATTGTAGGGTTTAATATATACCCACTAAGAAGCCACGATTTATATATGAATAGAAAAATGTTTTGCATAATTAGGTAGAAAGGAAGTTGAGTACATCATTCGTCAAATCAAATTATTATTCATTTACAGTTGCTAAACTGTTTGACATTTTCTACTACTTCGTAATCACAAGGAACTTGTCTAGGAAGTGTACCATTCCTTTCTAACCTATTCTTGCTTATACGTGGTATCTTATATCGATTGGACCCTTCAATTTTCATGAATTCCTCCATACAATATTGCAAGGTTTAAAAAAACAAGGTTCATCATCTTCACTAGATACTCATCGTATGCTTTGGCATGAATAAGCTCATCCACAATTCTTGCACACTCCTGGTCGCGTAATGATTAAATTGCACTAAAAAAATAGAGATCAAGAACATTTAAGTCTGGAGAGTTAGCTAGTTGACAAAGCAATTTAATGTCGAACCCATTTTGTGTTGCGGCCATTTGAAAGATTTCGCCGTTTGGATGAACATGCGTTCTTGCATTGTCTTTTTGAAAAGAAATTATTTTTTCAACATCCTCGCTCGGCCACTTAGATTGAATAGCTGGAATTACCTTTTCAATTAAAAAGGTTCTTATGACTTCCTAATGTTGCCCAATGAAACGGTCAAGGACTACTCATACCGTTTTGAAGCTCTTGTCACTAAGATGCGGAATTTGGGCATCCCAGAAGCTGAAATCTCAATGAGGAACAGAGTTCAAGTGGTCATTGATGGACTCATAGGGAAATGGAACTTTGATAGGACTACGTTCAAGGAGAACACTGCTAACAAGACCCTGGATATGGAAGAGATCTATGGGAAGCTGAGAGGTTATGAAGCAAGAAGGGACGCCGATATGGCTGAGTTGGCTAGGAACCCTCAAACAGATCTCGCCCTGATGACAGCAACACCAGAGTACGCTGAGTATCTGCGTCACCAAAGAGAACTTGCTTTAATGATGGAAGCAAACAAAAATGAGAATCGTGAAAAAATGCGCGCTCAAGCTTTAAGAGAGAAGGAAAGCAAGACTAAGGAACAGCTTGAAGAAGAGGAAGAGCTTGCCCTTCTACACAAGGTTGCTCGCTTATGGGGTAAAAGGACCAAAGAATTCAGGAAAAACAAGATGCCCTACAAAAAGGAGAGTCCCAAGTATACAGAGGCAGAAATGAAGGAACTTACTTGCTACAAGTGTAACAAGAAAGGACACTTTGCCAAAAAGTTTACTACGGGACTGAACTCAAAAGAAATGAAGATGAAGGCCCTCTTGGGAGCATGTGAAGCCGCATGGGATAATGTGAGTTCTGATGATGAAGAACCTGAAGGACCAGCGGCGTACATAGCCATCGAGGACGCCTCAGATGATGAACAAGTGGCGTACATGGCTGTGGAGGACGCCCCAGTTGTTGAAGAGGACGCCTTTGAAAAGGAACAAGAGGTAACTCGTGAATCCATGATGAATTCCTTTGAGAAGTGTTCTAAATCCAAACTTATTAAACTCATTAATAGAATCATGGAAGAAAGCGTAGTCATGCAACATAGAATGGATGAACTTGAACTTGAAAATGAAAATATTTTAGTTGAATGTGAGAACTGCACTACAGTGTCATCACAACTAGAGTCCTCATGTGTCGAAATCAAATCCCTGAAAACTGAAGTGATGTGCCTTAAACTAGAGAACGCTAAACTTAGGGAAGAGGTGAAAGTGTTAGGAAAGAACCCAGCCATTGAGGAAGTTCAACCAATGGTGTTTGTCCCAGCCAAGAGAGGACTAGGCTATGACTCTGACACTAGGAACTCCCTCCCTGGCGACTTTGAGGCAAGCAAAACTTCAGAACTTGAATTGGAAAGGGAAAAGACCAAGAATCTTCTTGAAAGAATTAGAGTCCTAGAAAGTGGAGAGAAAGGTCAAGAGGACTACTACACTAACTCCACCCGTCATAGGATCTATAAGAAAATTGCTAAGGGGGAGAGTTCAAAAGTTTGTAACCCTCAAAAGATGAAAGAGAACAAAATCCAACGTCCCAACAAGAAGTACTACCTTGGTACCTACTATAGGACATGTTGGTACTGTGGACGAGGAGATCACTTCAAATATGATTGTTTAAAACTGAAGGAAGACATTGAAAGTGGAAAAGCTGCTAGGACTAACATTGAAAATGATAAGTCCGTCCCTAAAGCTAACCCTAGGCGTCCTAGACGTTCTAAGAGTTCTTTCCGAAAGCATGCCATTTCAAATGATGTGAATATAAATGACTACATGCCAGAACCAAAGTTCTATTTCTGTAACGAACCAGGTAAGGAACACCTTGCCTGGGTCGCCAAACACTAACTTTGTTTTGGCAGGTGGAAGTGAGGGGACGCCCATGGATCATTGATAGTGGCGCCTCAAATCATATGACAAGAAGCCAGATCCATCTCACTTCTATCCAAAGTAGTGCCACGGGAGGAACTGTCTCGTTTGGCAATAAGGGCAAGGGAAAGATCAAAGGGACGGGAACTGTCATTCTCAATCCGTCCATCAAAGCAACAAACGTTAGCCTTGTTGAAGGACTTGGTTTCAGCCTCCTAAGCGTCTCTCAAATGTGTGATCAAGGTGAAAACCTAGTCACATTTGACTCAAAGGAGTGCCTCGTTATCAACAAGAAGTCAAACAAAGTTGTTCTCAAAGGAGTCCGAAAGAACAATGTCTACATCTTCAACCAAGAATTCAAGCCTAAATCTGAGTTGTGCCTATCTGTTTCAAGGGAGGACGCTGACCTCTGGCATCACCGACTTGGCCATGCTGGACCAAGCACAATCCTTAAGCTACATCAAAGAAATCTTGTGAAAGGTCTTCCCCAAATTGATCTTGAGAAAATTGAACAGTGTGAAGCTTGTATCAAAGGGAAGCAAACAAGAACGTCCTTCAAATCCAAGAACGATGTCAGTACAAAGAAGCCTTTGGAACTTCTCCATATGGATCTATGCGGACCAATGAAGACGTTGAGCTATGGTGGAAAGAGGTACATTTATGTTCTTGTAGATGATTTTTCTCGATTCACCTGGGTTCTTTTCTTAGCTTCAAAAACAGATTGCTTCAACGCATTCAAAGTCTTCATCAAACAAGTGGAAGTTGCTCTTGAGACGCCTCTCAAAGCCATAAGATCAGACCACGGGACGGAGTTTCAGAACTCAGAGTTCCTGGCCTACTGTGATCAGCATGGAGTCTCGCACAACTTCTCAGCTCCAAGGACTCCTCAACAAAATGGAGTTGTGGAAAGAAAGAATAGGACGCTGGAGGATACAGCAAGGACTATGCTCTTAGCAAATAGCGTTCCCAAGTACTTCTGGGCGGAAGCTATTGCTACAGCTTGCTACATCATCAATCGTGCCATGATCCGTCCTTTGCTGAAGAAGACGTCCTATGAGTTGTTGAATGGAAGGAAGCCTCGCATTGACTATCTCAAAGTCTTTGGATGCAAATGCTTTGTTCACAACAATGATAAAGAAAGACTTGGAAAGTTTGATGCTAAGAGTGACGAAGCCATATTCCTTGGGTACTCCCTCACCAGCAAAGCATATAGAGTTTTCAACAAAAGGACTCTAAAGCTTGAGGAGAGCATTCATGTTGTGTTCAAAGAGAGTTCCTCTCATAAAGAAAAATCAAGTAGGAAAGAACGCTCTTCCTCTCAACAGCAGGACGACTCTGACGACGAAGTTGATGTTGGGTCCTCTGGAAAATACTATGTTCCTAAGGACGCTACTCCAAATCCTGAAGAAGTCTCAGTGGATTTTTCGAGTGTTGTTCAGGAAGTTCCTTCTCAAAGTGAATCTCCAGTTCAACAAGATGTGGCTGAATCAAGTTTACAAGGCGAGCAACGTCAAAGTTTGGACGCTCAATCTGGGGGGGAACACACTGAGCCTTTCAATGAAGACAATGGCTTTGACTCCGATGAGTCTGATTGGACGGATCCTAGGTGTACTCCTGCAAGGGACGCCACTCATAGGGGATCCAACCTTTCAAGACTTCATTCAACAGATCAAATCATCTCAGACATTTCAAAAGGAGTCCAAACAAGATCAGCTGTGAATCAGTCCCATAATGCCAACATAGCGTTCTGTGCATTCAACGCCTTTGTGTCCTTAATTGAACCTAAGAACATAAAGGAGGCACTTCAGGACGCTGATTGGATCCAAGCCATGCAAGAAGAACTCAATCAATTTGAAAGAAACAAAGTTTGGACCCTCGTCCAAGAAACAAAAACATAATAGGGACGAGGTGGGTCTACAGGAACAAGCTTGATGAGAGTGGTCGCGTTTCAAGAAACAAAGCAAGGCTTGTGGCTCAAGGCTATAGGCAAGAGGAAGGAATCGACTATGATGAGACCTTCGCTCCTGTCGCCAGAATTGAAGCCATTCGCCTCCTCATCACCTATGCCGCTCACAAAGGGTTCAAGCTTTTTCAAATGGACGTTAAGATAGTCTTCCTCAACGTAAAGCTCAAGGAAGAAGTGTATGTCGCTCAACCTCCAGGATTTGAGGACGCCGATCACCCTGATCATGTATACTTCTTGGACAAGGCACTCTATGGACTCAAGCAAGCCCCTCGTGCATGGTACGATAGGTTTGCGTCCTTTCTCTTGTCCAACGGATATACACGAGGTAACATTGACAAAACCTTGTTCTTAAAGAAAGTCCTTAAAGATGTCTTGATTGTCCAAGTCTATGTCGATGACATAGTATTTGGAAGCACTAACATGAAACTTGTAGAGAAACATCATCTAGTTTGTTTCGTTTGGGATACTGAAACCCAACCTTTCAGGTGTACATAATTCAAGAACTTGATGAGTAGTGAGTTTGAGATGTCCCTCATAGGAGAGCTCAACTTCTTCTTGGGACTTCAAATCACTCAGCTCAAGGATGGGACGCGCATTCACCAACAGAAATACATTCGTGAAATGCTCGAGAAGTATGGGATGAATTCGTCAAAATCCATTGATACCCCCATCTCTCCCAACACTCGCCTTTATGCTGATGAAGAAGGCAAGAGTGTAGATCAAAAGCTCTACAGAGGAATGATAAGGTCCTTGCTATACCTAACGGCAAGTCGTCCCGACATCATGTTCGCTGTATGTTTGTGCGCCCGCTTCCAAGCAAATCCAAAGGAGTCCCACATGCAAGAGGTCAAAAGAATCTTCAGATATCTCAAGGGACAGGATGACCTATGTCTATGGTATCCCAGGAGGACGTCCCTAAAACTGGTGGCGTACTCTGACGTAGATTACGCTGGCCATGTGGTGGATAGGAAGAGCACCTCAGGAATGGCTCAATTCCTTGGCTCTTGCCTTGTGTCTTGGGGATCCAAAAAGCAAAACTCCGTGGCTCTCTCAACCGCGGAAGCTGAGTACGTTGTTGCTGCTTCGTGTTGCTCACAAGTCCTATGGATCAAGTACCAACTTGAAGACTATGGTACGTTCCTCAACACAGTCCCTATCTTGTGTGATAACACAAGTGCTATAAGTATTGCCAAGAATCTTGTTCATCATTCTAGGACGAAGCATATTCATATAAGACATCATTTCCTTCGTGACAATGTTGAACTTGGATTAATTAGAGTGGATCATGTTAGGACTGAGGACCAAGTGGCCGATATTTTCACAAAAGCACTAGATAGACGTCCCTACGAGCACCTTAGGCTGCTCTTGGGGATGATAACTTTTAAATGATCAAGTCCCGTTCTATTATTCCCTCCATGATTGGCTATGTGTTGTTGAGAACTTGTTTTAAAGTAAGGTATTCATTTAAAGTCATCTTTAAAGGACGCTAGTCTAAGACATGTGTTTTGCTTGTGTTTTTGAATGTCATTCATTTCGCTTTTCATCTCAAGAGTATCCCAGATCAAACTACCCTCATTATAAGCCGAAATGATGGGAACTCTAAGCGTACCTAAGCCGAGAATCTTGCAAACGCGTCCTATGAGCGTTCTTTGTCTTATCTTTACGGGACGTACTTGCTTGATTTTCAAAAATGGTTCTAAGTGATCAAAGGGACGCTTGTTAAGAACTGAGAGTTGTCCATACAGAGTTCTAAGTTCAGAGGTTGAGATCAGTGTCTGGGACGCCGAGGTTCAGTTCTGAGTAATGTAGTGTTGTGTGCCTAAAGGACGCCAAGGCAGAGTCCTTTACAGTTGTGAAGTTTTGAAAGTTGAAAGAGGGAAGTTGAACCGTTTCGGAGAAGTTGAACGCAGATCTCGGGATATGTGTAACAGGTGCAAAACAGCTGTGTTTCTTAGCAAAGAAGGAAGCCACGTGCGGGATTGCGGATGGAGGAAGCCATATGAAAATACCCTATTACCCTTGACCATTCTTCTTCGTCTTCTTCCTATAAATACGCCCCTGCATCCTCTAAAAAACCTTCTTCGCTCCTCTGCTATTTACACACATTTAGCAATCTCTCAAGATCTTGCCAAATCTTCAAACCCAAATCCCGAAATCACTTTCTCAACCCTAATCTTCTTCTATATAAACCACCCTCTCAAATGGCCAACACAAGAACAACCAAGAACCAATCTCCCTCTCCGGCGGCGAAAAACCCTAGCTCCTCGAAGTCTCCTCCGGTGAAAGGCCGGTCACTCATGGACTCGAGAGGGCGACCTACTGGGCGCCAAGAACCCCCTCGCCACCATTCCTCTTCACAAACCACCCAACGCCACCACTCCACCACCTCTCCCCAGCCACAACGCTCCCAACCTCCTCCACAAAAACCCCAGTCTTCCCGATCCCAATCCAAACCCGCTCAAAAACGCTTCCCATTCCTTGAGCAGCCTTTCAGACCCGAGCCCGAACCAGACAACGTCGCCAAAGGCTCCGTCTCTAGGCTTCCTGCCCAACCCAAGCGCCGTCCTCCTCTCGACCCACTCGTTGAGGACTGGCTAGAAAAAGAGCCAAGGACGCTCGCCAACATTTGCCTACGGGCGTCCGCTCATGACCATCCCCCAAAGGTCCAACGCCTCCTCCACTATTTTATGGTCACCTATGTCAAGCCCCGCCTAGAGGAAACCAACCATACCAATCCACCCTTCATGGGGCCAGGCATCATTTCTGATTCATTCGGTGGGACGGTGGATGAGCTTGCCAAGCTCCTCCCTGATATCATGGAGTTCTTGGTAGCTCCTACGGGCTCCGTCCCATCTCAGAAAAGAAAGCGCCCGTCCTCTCCTCCTCCTTTCAAACAGCTCCAAATTAAAGACCCTTCCTCCTCTCTCCCAAAGCCTATCTCTTCCTCTCCGCCTCCCGCCCCAAAGAGAAGGCTGAAGACGTCTGCTCAACTTGAGGGCGTCACTGAAGAGCAAATGGCAGCTATCCGCCTCTCTGAGCTGCAAATTGAGAAAGAAGAGAAGGCGCGGCAGGAGCAAGCAGAAAAGGACGTCATTGCTGCGGCGATCCAGAAAAGTCTGCAGGAAGTCCCACGACTCCCTCCACCTCCTCCAAGGGTAGAGGACGCAACTCCTGCTTCTAACGCTGCAGTGGACCCGCTGGAAGCGGAGATTGAGGCGGACCTGGCAAAGCCTATGCCAAAGGTCAAACAGGACGCTCCTCAAGTACAGGTCCCGGCCAAGGACGCTGTACCAAAAGTTATAACTCTTGAGGATTCCCCTGCTAAGCAGCCGCCTCCTCCCCCTGCTCCACTCAAGGTAAAGCCCCTATCAATGGCTCCGCCTAGCTCCTCCTCCGCCCCCACCAAAGCCAAGATAAGAACTCCCACTCCCTCTCCTCCCAGAGCTTCAACTCCCCCTCCTCCTCCGCCTGCTCAGGCCGTCGAGGAAACTGCTCAAGTCAAAGGGACGCCTCCTTCAACCGTCCCTACAGAGTCCTTGGCAAGGACTCCAGCTGTGGACGCGCCTCCTCCAGCACAGGCGTCCACTGCTGAGGACGAAGAAATGGCCGAGTCCCATGAACAAGGGGACGAGGCCTCAGATGAAGAGGATGCCCCTCATCAGGATGAGGAGCCTGAGGACGAGGAAGGAGATGGTGATGAATAGGACGCTGGTGACGAGGTCATCATCAGCAACGGCTCCAAGCAGAAAAGGCTCAAGAAGATCTTGTCGCCGCTCCTCTTCACTGCCCAGTTCTTAGAGGAAAATGGACGCACAGAGTTTTTGGAACTACTGGAGTTCCAGGGTTGGATGCACTTGGGTGCTGAAGCTGCCGAGGTGGACCCCGAACAGGCTCTCCGCTTTTACTCCAAATTCGAAATATCAAAAGTAAAAGGGAAGCCTCAAGGGACGTTCGAAATTGATGGGGACGAGTACTCGATTGCTGAGGGTACCGTCCGAAATATGCTCGGCTTGCGTCCTTCTCCTCCGGATGCCCTTCATGACCTTCCGAACAAAAACTTTGGTCGTTTCTCCCAAGAAGACATCTTCAACAACATTTTCAACGGGAGACAGCTAGTTGCTAGGGACAGGGTTGCCCACTGTCTTTCCAAGACAGGCGTCCTTGCGCACCACTTCATAGTGCACATGGTCGTCCCCCGCCAGGAGAAGAAGTCCATAGTCCAGATTACCGATAGTATCGTATTGGACGCCTTCTTACAGCGCAAGCCCATCAACTTGCCGTGGGTGATCTTGGAGCACATGGGTAAGTGCACAGGAGGACGCCACTCTCTCCCCTTCCCTGGCTTAGTGAAGCAAATCCTGAAGCAGCAGGGCCTCTACGTCCCCAAAACAGAACAGTCGTTTGGGATTCACTGGGACGTTAGACAGATCACAGCCCCTCCAGTTGGCAAGATGAGATTTGATGAGCCACTTCCCTCCGTGAAGAGGCAACTGGCCAAGGAGAAGAAAGAGGCTGAACGTCGAGCTAAGGCTGCTGCTGCTGCTGCTGAGACCATGGAAGAAGATCCTGAGGCCGAAAATCTGCAACTAGTTGGGACGCCATTTGAGGACGTTGATGCTGAAGTTGAAGAAGATGAACTGGATGGCATAAGTGTCCCTCACGAAGCTGAGAAGCATTCCCAGAAGTATCTGCTTGGAATGATGATTGAGAATCAGTGTATGATGATCGATCTCATCCAACAAGTCCACGACACTTTCCATCAACACACAGAACTTCTTGAACGCAACAACGAGCTCCTTGCGCAGAACAACTACCTTCAGGAGCAAAATCTCAAGGCTCTCGGCAAGCATCCCCGCAAATGATCACTCCTCCCCTTCCAAATCCTGAAAAAGTTTAACTTTTGTTATGTTTTGTGTTTAAGACTTTGGGACGCAGTCCCTTTTTGGACCATTTTATGTGTGTTTTTTATGTAATGATCGTACTCTCTTCATGAATGCAGCTCATTACATTTGTGATTCATTTTGTCTAAGCGTTCATTTCTATAGTTATGCCTTTGTGCATACATGCTTTACAACTTGTTCTCCTTTTCGATGATGCCAAAAGGGGGAAGTATAGTTTTGCAGAGATGCGATTGTTTCTTGAGTTGTCATAGAAAGCATGTGTTTATGGGGAATTTCGGCCAAGTTCAAAGGACGCTAGTTAAGAATAAAATAGGACGCACTTGAAAAGAATGTATTGCATGTCAACTTAAGCTGAAAAGGAAAATCCAAGTGCAGTCTCTCTTGCTAAAAGCTTTACTTCTACATGCACTGCTTAAAGGAGTTTGTCATCATCAAAAAGGGGGAAATTGTTGGGACGATATTAAGGACGCCAGTCATTAATATCTAAACAAATAATGATCGTCCCTTATTTTGATAATGACAAACTCAAAGGTATTTGATAAGTTGTCCAAGTGTTGATCTCCGGTAAGTCCAAAGGACGCACATGAACGAAAAGGACAACAAGTGAACGGCAGTCCCTAAGCTGTAGGGACGCACGTCATCAGAACCTCCAAAGCTGATCGTAATTGGCGAAGTTCCTGCGAAGATAGGACGGCGTCCTCATCAAGAAGGGACGCGCGCCAAAACACGGACGAGGTTCAAATTCAAATCAAGGCCGCCCCAACATGATTACATCACGTTCGGCCGTAGTCCTCAGAAGGAAGCTTCCCTTGTCTGGGCACGTGTAGACAACTCCAAAGATGTCGCTTTCCCAGCGATGGTCCCCTACCCACGCGGAGGCTTCCCAAGCGTCAACAGAGTTGACTTCCTCAAGGAGCTCATCGCACCGTTGATGGAAGATCAAGCATCCGACCAAGTCTCAAAGGACGCTAGAGGACAAGAACCACTTCCGCTATAAATACCCCCCCAAGGATATGCATAGCGGTGTGGACTTTGAAGACTTTCTCTCAAGCTCTCCCGAAGCTTTCAAGAACACGAACGAAGATCAAGTGAGCTTGAAGCAAGAGAAAGAAAGTCCAACCACATCAAATCCAAAACAAACCACAAATCAGTTAGAGTTGTAGTTTGTCTCTCACAACGAACCGTGAGAGACGTGAGTGATAGCTTCCTTATAGCTAAGAGCGTTAGGTTACTTGTTAGGTGGAAAGGAGCGTTAGACGGACGCTTAGCTCAGAGAAGTGTAACGACTCGCCTAACTTGTAAGGACTCACTCTTAATAAGATAAGGGACGGCTATTGAAAATCCTCCAACGGAGGTAGAGGTTTACCCATAAGACTAGTTGGTCTTAGTGGGGTTCCTCTATAAATACTCGTGTCTATTCTCTTATCTTATTTCCTGTTAAGTCGATTTTCCGCTGCACTTAAGGACGCCCTTAACCCAGTTAAGGACGCCCATTCTAACGACTTACGATCCAACAAAAACGATGAATAAAATGAAAAAACAAAGGTTTTTAAACAACTCAACATTCGCGCGAGGGCCTCACGAAGAGTGCGTTGTAGCGATACCGCAATCGTGGCCGCAATGGCGATTTATCATCTTCGGCACGAATTGTCCCTACTACGATTCCGCGCTTGTAGATTGAGGGATGCGTGCATGATTCTGCCTCAGTAAGGAAGCTTTGCGATCTGGACCAGAACCGCGGTCGCGGCGTAGAGGCCCGCGGGCGCGGTTACGCACCTGGTCGTCTTTGCTCGATTTTTGGACAGCACTACTTGTGTCCAGTTTCGACTGACTTTTAGCAGGATTCTTGATTCGAATTCTTAATACGAAACGTAGTGATCCTCGTCAGCTTTCCAGAATATCTTGATTCGTCATGATCGGATGACCGTATCCCCCGAAACGTAGTGTGTTGCTGTCACGAGAGCAAGACTGCTCTGACTTGATCCGCAATTTCGGACTAGTTGGAGTGCGATTCTGGTCTGGATGCCATAAGAGGACTTGTAGACAATTTCTTCAGCTTTCCAGGGACGTAAAGCTTGCAATTTTTCAACGTCTCTAACTTCTGATCGAAGGGTTAGAAGCAGGCTTCTCTATTCTGCGCTCTTTCAGGACAGCAGCCTTCGGATGCCTTTTCGACCCGCTTCGAGGGAGTTTCTGGGGCTGACGTCTAAAGATGGTTTGCATATCACGCTTTCCACTTTCCGCTGATATGTGGATCGTTCGATTCCGATAAGCGTAGCTCCTGTACGACTGGTCGGAAGTTGGCTCATCGATCCTGGACGCGAAATACAATGTAGTCTCTTATGATGCGATTTCGACCCAGATGCAATGAGTTTCTACGTGAGAATGAGAAACGTATCATTCGGAGTCTACTTTCCAGCGCCTCTTGAATCATCTCATTTCGACTACCGTGGAGCCCAAACGAGCAATTACAGCATTGCAGGTTCCGCGTTGATCATTGGGCGGCGATCGAGCCCTTCGACCTTTTGGGTTCGACTTCTTGCCCCGGTAAGGGGTCATCGTTGACTCTCCCCTATGCTGCGATGTGATGAATTTGGATTCCGTGCTAGGGACCCGAGAGATTGGTTTTACGAGCCACGACGAATATGTGGTAACCCTTTCGAACGTCGCATCGATCAAGGTTCGATTGGAGTCGAAGTCTCCACCTTTATGCTACGTCCTTCTAAGTCTTGGTTCCGGAATCCATCATCACCACCTTGCTCCGAGTTGAGTCGATTAGGGTTTGGGGAGAGTCGAACTCTCCGCTTGGGTACGATGCTACGCCAAGGATGTGCTTGTCCCCGGTGGACTCCGAGCCTTCACAAGATCCAACACTTGCTTCATTGTGCCCCCGCGCAGGACACCTCTCCGGGCTAAGTCGACACAATTCTGACGACATCGGGTCGTTTAGATGCCGCGACGGGATTAGGGTTCGCGCTCGGGTACCCGTGGTTGTAGTCGACGATCTTCATCCGCTGTTGGGCCCGCGCTCGCGGACCCATCACCGAGCTCCTAGTGGCTCTTGTGCTCGCGAGTTCCTCCTCGCTCATCGCCCTGCCCGTGCTCGTGGGCCTGCCAATGTGCCCGCGGTTGCTCTGCCGCGCTCGCGGCTCCGTTACCGTGCCCGCAGTTATCGTGCAGATTGCTCTTGGCAATGAGCGAGGGCTTGTGAGATGGGATCGGCTCCGATCCTTCCTTTGTCGTTTTGAACCTTTGTGGACGCTTATCTTTCCTATCCGTCGATTACGGATCTTGATCTAGGGTTTCCCTTTACTCTTCGTACGAGATCGCGAATTGTCTATGATCTAGGGTTTCGCTCGATTAACGAATCCTTGCGATCAAGATTGGATCTTCTGACTAATCGACAATTAACCAATCCAATTCCACTATCGTCTTTGATATGTGATTTTCCCTTTGCTCGTGATCAAAGGTTGGACTTTTATCACTTGATCAAGGCTTATCAACTTAAACATGTCTTCATCTCATTAATTAGGACGGTCGATCACCATCATTGTTCTCGCCCATAGCTGAAGCTCGACTTCTACCATCATGGCCGCTAGGAACCGTGAGGTGCACGCGAGTTAGTGGGCGCGCTCGCGGCCCGTGGCGATTACGTAGGGTTTTCGCGATCGCCTGCTGATTCGCTCTATTTTGTATAGGTTAACTCTTGTATTTTAGGGCTACATTGAGTGTGTTTAGGTTAGAGTTGTGCGTAATTGTAATATCTAGGCCGAAGACACAAGCATTCAAGAATCAAGAGTTTTAAGGCGTTTTGAGCTGTCTTCCCGACACCACTTGCTTGCAAAGGCTATATCTTGAGCTACAGAGGTCGGATTGAGCTGATTTCGGTGCCATTGGAAAGCTAACTTCAAGGGCTTCAGCCGAAAATGGTCAAAACAGCCGCCGAACTGACACCAGCGATTCTGTCGAGATTCCGCGACCGCGGATTGTCCACCGCGACCGCGGTGGCTGCCGAGACCGACTTGTTCTTCTCTGTTGCGATAGCACGGGTGCGGCCATGGCGACGCGACCGCGGTGATGCCGGATCCGAGCGGGCCGAAATCTTTCTATCTTGTTTCCTTTTCTATCTTTAATTTGCCTCCTTCCTTATCTATCTCGTGGAGCTTGTTCCTTGGGCTATATAAGGAGGAGCCAGCCTTAGGTTTTTAGTATCTTCTATCTCCTTTCTCATAATTCAATTCTTCTCTTTTAGTTTAGTTATGGAGAGCTAGTCTCCTTGGGTTTGTTCAAGGGAGAAGCTCTGATGTATGAACTCGTGAGGTTTTGGTAATTGATTTCTATCCTTTGGTTAATATTGATTCTCTTGTGTTTCATCTTATGATTGTTGATTGTTTCTCTAGGATTTGCGACCCTATTGAATTGATTAGCTTTCTACTGTTGGATTAGGTTTGGACCGTGGACAAAACTAATCTGTGAAAACAACTTAACCTAGACCTGTTGTCTATGCAACTAGGATTAAGAAGAGAATTGATTGTTTTATCTTGCACTTGACTCGTAGCTTGATTGTTTGATATTATATCCTACATATCCTTGTTCTCTATGCTAATTCTAGGTTAAGCGTCCTTGCCTAGGATTATAGAATAGCTTGGACCATGGACTTGCGATTGTTAATGATCAGGATAGGAATTAACCATAGGAGTGAATGAAATCAATGGATGAATCTATGATCGAGTGATTATATCATGAGTGGATCTTTTGAATAAACTTGTTTCCATATCACTTATCTCCCATATTTGTTTGTTATTTGTTTTGCTTTTTAGTTTAGATTAGTTTAGATATCTTTCTCTTAAATCCCCCTTTCATTAGTTGATAATTGTATTAATACTAGAAGCCTTAAGTTCTCTTGGGTTCGACCCCTTACTTACTCACTATACTTAGTTTGTTTGTTTGGGTTATTTATCTTTGATCTTGGCACGACGACTTTAGCCGAGTCACCTGCCGTGCTCCCGGGACCGTGGTTGTGTACACGGCGACCGTGATGATCGCGGAACTCTTCGCGACCGCCAGCGCCGCCCTCAGCCTTATGGCTGGCGCCTACGGTCCGGTGGCCGGTCCTTGTGTCCTGGGGCTGCAGAGTGGTGGCTAGAGGTGACGGGCTGGTGGCCGACGCCGGCATTGCCCCCCATCACCCAGGGTTTCGCTTTTTTGTTGAACGTCATTGTTGATCTACTTGATTAACTATTGATCATCAATTAATCAAAGTCAACTGCCGTAGTAGTCACGTACGTACGTCAATTGCAAATCGTGTTGATTAACTTTGTTAATTTGCTTTCGCCGCGTACGTATGCTCATACGTATGTAAATCCCTCCATTACATATACACGGGATTTGTTATGCCCCATTGCCTGGGGTCTTCATTGGATCGATAATCAACAATGATTTTTGAGTAGGGGAACCTCATAGATCGACAATCAATGAAGATGCCCTAAATTCATGGGATTTACGAAGGTCGAAAACCTGTTCGTTCCCATAGACGGCGCCAATTGTAAGTGCACAAAATTCGCCTTTAATGCACTTAGGTAGCTCCTTCGTATTCCTTCTTCTCCAAGCCTCCTTCAATGACCTAGGACCTGCAAAACAATGGACAAAGGGGGTGGGGACCCCGTAATCCACCTCTGATGCCTAAGTCAGTAGAGTATTTGTCGAGCGCGCGAGGGTAAATAATTGCGGAGAGGGGCGCAGGGCTAGGACTGAGCGATGATCAACCTTTTCATGATAGTTTTTGTATATCCTTTCTACATGGCGAAGACATGTATTTATAGTGGAAGAGAGAGGGTCAGTCGATTACTTGGAGCTCAATCCAGCAATAATTCTATCTTCTTAAATAAGATAGAATCTTTCAACTACTGGATAACTACCAGGTTTTAATAAGCAAATAAAGATACTTATTAGATATGCTTATCTGGATGGTGAAGATAGCATCCTTAATTAAGATAATAAATTTTACCCGCTCACACATTCTATAATGTTCTAAATGACGAGTGAAAAAAGTTGTATGTGGAGAGGCTCATTGATCGACTTTGCCGTCAAGAGTAGAGAGGTTATTACGACGAATATGTTATTTTTTAATTGTGATTGCAAGGTCATTTTTATGGTATGGTTTTTTTGGGAACTTTGACATCCCTTATCTATCAAACATTTCTCCTTAAGCGTTTTTGCACATTTTTGTATTTTGATGATATAATGTTATGATATGTATGTTTATTTGAAATACAATGTACTAGCAATTGTTCAGTCATTTTTTCCTTTAAATTGATTAATATTATGTCTTAAGGTGAAATAGGAACTTATTTTTACTAAAATTAAGATTTCATATCTCATATCAGAATAGTTGAAATCAAATAGTAGATATAAGATATGACTAGTATCGAACAACATACCAAACAAGGATATTGGATATCAATCTCATACCCATACCTGATATCTGATATCTATACCCATACCTGATAGGGGTGGGCACTGGTGATTAACCGAATTCTTGGTTAACCGAAAACCTGTTAACCATAAATTTTGTTATTGAATCGCGATAACCGTAAACGTATCGATTGTTCACGGTTAACCGAAATATTCGGTATTGTTTTTCGGTTAACCAATAACCATATCTTAATGAAAACTTAAAAATTAAAATATTTAGTGGATTATTAACACCGTGTATACTACATACTCCCTCAGTCCCCGAAAATTTGTCCATAAAATAATAACAAAATTAGCTATAAAAATAGCTAGAATTTCATGGTAGGGGAACACAAAATGGGCTTAGTCACAAAATAGACAATATCTGACACATTGAGGCTGAAAGTGTCGTGGCTATCAGTTTGACATGTAAGTTTAAGTTTGTAGCTATGACATTTAGCAATAAAATATTCATGACTGTTCGTCGTGAGTCATCGTGACTGATATGAGTGGCTGATTGTCACACCTCCATCAGGCTAAAACTGAGGCTCATAGCCATGACAATTTGCAATCATTTTGGTGACCAAGTCTGAGACTTCGCCTCCTAAAATATATACGTCTTTATACAATAGGCCATGAATTATTTGTAGCCATTATTTGTGCTTGATAAAACTTAGTTAAATTATTTTTATAGGCTACGATAAATTATTATATTCAATTTAAAAATTTCTATAAATAAGTAATAATAAAATACAATGTATGTAAATAACAACACATTATTGTCATTAGCAAAGATAATTAGTCATTATATAATACATCAATAGTGTCACATGCACATACATGGGCTTGCATCAATATTACTACCACACAAAAAATAACATTACCACCTACTTTAGTCCATAAACATACCATACATCAAATATTATTACCAAATTAAAGTTCAAACTACCAGACATCAGTAGAGCCCTAAGCAAAAACCACCTCCAAATCAAATCACCAGAAACAACACATACGGACTAACCACACGGCCAAAAGACAAAAGATTGTTACCAAATAAAACAACAAGTCAATAATACTTTGTTCGAACTACTAGACTCCCACCAAAACTACCATAACCAGGGGCGGATCCAAAACTGGTTCAATGGGGGGGGGGGGCGACTTTAGGCCGATCTAGTACTAAAAAAATTCAATCAACTAAAGATAGTTAAAATAGCATATAACAATAATATCGTTTGACATGAGAAATAACAACGACATATAATTCAAATCACATCCGACACTTTGGAACGAGATAATTGACATCTACGAGTTTCTAAACATTGAAAGTGACTCAAAATAGGTTCATTATTAATAGTTACAAAGATCTCCCTCTCGATAAACACCACCAAACTGTCGTTGAGCCATTCGTCGCCCATTTTGTTTCTCAAATCGCTCTCCACATACTTCCTTCTAGAAAATACCCTCTCAACTGATGTTGTGGCAACGGGTAACAATAAAGCTAACTCAACAAGGCGGTAGACCAAAGAAAAGAGATTATCTTTTGCAGTTTGTTTCACCTTCTTTGCAAGACATCCGAGCTCCTCCACACCACAAAATCGTGCATCCCTTCTTATATCACTTAAAAACCATTTGAATTCTTGAGGCATCAATGGACGATCTGTACTTGAGAAGTCCTTTGGATATAAATGAGTAAGCCCAACAAGCTTCTTTACATCAAAACTAGAAAATCCATTCTGTGGATCAAGACAAGCAAAACCATTAAGTAGTTTCGTGCTTGCTTCAGAGAACCGATGATTGAACTCAGTAAGAATTGAATCCATAACTTAATAATTGAAGAAGAGTTATAAAACTAATTAAACACCAAACT
The DNA here is from genome assembly GCA_963924305.1 of Polygonum maritimum. Lineage (NCBI taxonomy): Eukaryota > Viridiplantae > Streptophyta > Magnoliopsida > Caryophyllales > Polygonaceae > Polygonum > Polygonum maritimum. Next base: position 36,368,828 of record OZ002728.1, read on the forward strand.
TCAATTAACAAATGTCGAAGAGAATAATAACTATTTATAAATACCTCATGAAAAATGTCATGCACATAATGGTGTTCATTGGTTTTTGAGCCTATCTTCACACGAACATTGCTTGGAACAATTGCTTTCATATCAACCATTGGAATGTCATTTGCTTGACAAAAATTATTCACTTTTTCTACTAAACCATCCCATCTAGAATTTCTAAATTCTTGCAGTTCTTCTTTCACAACTCTAATCTAGTTGATAGCATTTAGCATGTTCTGATCTCTTTCTTGCAATGCCAAAGACAACACATTCGTCAAACCAAACAAATGCCTCATCAAATATGGGAAAGACAAATGGATAAGTTGGCATTATTTGAAGCACACGTATAATTTGGGGACCTACATCACGTTCATCACCATCTTCAAACACATTTCGAAGAACTTCTAAAATTGGAGGCCACACATATCATGAAGGCGAACTATGGTAAGATAATGTGATCCCCATCGAGTATCACCCAATCCCCTCAAAGAAGTTTCTTGATTCTTTTCAGTTCTAGATGAAATTTCTCCGTTCTCAATCTCTTCTACCTTTTTGTCATGCTCCAACTATCAAATATTATCTTTTGAAAGAAGCTCCACCTACATTCACAATTATTCCAAGATAGTTAAAAAAGTTACAAACGTGACGATTCACCTTGCATACAGCAACAACTATAAACTAGAGTTGATGTGCAAAACAATGCACATACCAAGCACTAGGATTCTCCTTCAAAATAAGAGTCTTCAAGCCATTAAACTCACCCCTCATATTTGAAGCACCATCATATCCCTGATCTCTCAATCTCGATAAAGATAAACCATGTTTGGCAAATAAAGAATCAATGCCTTCCTTCAAACATATTGATGTTGTTTCTTTTACGTGCACCAAACCTAGGAATCGTTCCACAACTTCTCCATGCTTGTTTACATATCTAATCAAAACTACCATCTGTTCCGTTATTGAGCAATCACGAGACTTGTCAATCAAGATAGAAAATAGCTTATCACCAAGGTTAGCTAATATAGCAAGAGTTGTCTCAACTGCACATGAATGAACTATATCTTTCTGTATTGACGGAGCAATCATTTGATTATTACCAAGTGCATTCTTCAAAATAACCTTACCTACCTCATCACATCTCTCGTCATATGATTCGCCCTAGTTTGTATGGGTTAACTCTTGTATTTTAGGGCCATATTGAGTGTGTTTAGGTTAGAGTTGTGCGTAATTGTAATATCTAGGCCGAAGACACAAGGATTCAAGTTTCAAGGGTTTTTATGGCGTTTTGAGCTATCTACGTGACACCTCTTGCTTGCGAGGAATATATCTTGAGCTAAGGTGGTCGGATTGAGCTGATTTCGGTGCCATTAGAAAGCTAACTCGAAGAGCTTCAATTCATCTTTTTACACCGAAGTCAGATTCCAAGTCAAAGATGGTCAAACCAGCCTCCGAAGTGACGCCATTGATTTTGTCTGATTTCCGTGCCCGCGGTGGAGGATCCGCGCCCGCGGTGGCTGCCCGAAATGACCTATTCTATTCTGCCGTGTTTCCATGGGTGTGGTGGAGACGACGCGACCGCGGTGGTGATGCGATCCGGAGTGGACGAAAATCTATCTTCTTTCCTTCTTCTTATCTTTCCTCTTTCCTTTTCTATCTTTTCTCCTTTCATAATTAGATTAGGGGAGCATGTTCCCTAGGTCTATATAAGGAGGAGCCTACCTTAGATTTTAGGTATCCATTATTCAAATTTCATAATTCAATTCTTCTCTTTCTAGTTTAGTTATGGAGAGCTAGTCTCCTTGGGTTTGTTCAAGGGAGAAACTCTGATGTATGAACTCGTGAGGTTTTGGTAATTAATTTCTATCCTTTGGTTAATATAGATTCTCTTGTGCTTCATTATATGAATGTTGATTGTTTCTCTAGGACTCGCGACCCTATTGAATTGATTGATTTTCTACTGTTTGATTAGGTTTGAACCATGGACAAAACTAATCTGTGAAAACAACTTAAGCTAGACCTGTTATCTATGCAGCTAGGATTAAGAAGAGAATTGATTGTTTTATCCTGCAATTGACTCGTAGTTTGATTGTTTGATATTATATCCTGCATATCCTTGTTCTCTATGCTAATTCTAGGTTGAGCGTCCTTGGCTAGGGTTATAGAATTGCTGACCGTGGACTTGTGATTGTTCATGATCAAGATAGGAATTAACCATAGGTGTGAATAAAATCAATGGATGAATCTATGATCGAGAGATTGTTTCAGAGTGGATCTTTTGAATGAACTTGTTTCCCACAATTGCTTGTTTGATTTGTTATTTGTTTTCTAGTTTAGCTTAGTTTAGATCTTTCTCCTGAAATCCCCCCTTATCTTTAGTTGATGATTATATTAATACTAGAAGCCATAGTTCTCTTGGGTTCGACCCCTTACTTGCATATTATACTAGTTTGTAGTTTGGGTTATTTATCTTTGATTTTGGCACGATGACTTTAGCCGAGTCATCATACCATGACAACAACCCCAGAAAAGCACCTCTATTAAGAGAAGTAGCCGATTCATCATGTCCTCTCATTGGCAAACCATGACCAAAAATAAATTGAATAACGTCAAGAGTTGTTGTCAACCGAATGCGATAAGCTTCTTCTCTTCTCAAATTACTTCACTGAATAATATAGCTCACACTTTGTCTCTGATTCCTGAAATTTTCAAAATCAATTCTTGCTTTATTATGTGGACTACCAACTGAACCAACATGTTCTCTAAACTTCTGAATTGCTTTTTTCCAATTATCAAACCCTTTTTTTTGTAAACACTTCATCTCCCAGGTTATAAATTTTAGACTTGAAAAGAAAACACTAAAAGAGAAATGATACATCCTTTTGAGCACTATACTCCAACTATTCAAACTCAATAAACAAAACATCTCTAAAAGCACTATTATCTTTCGTGTATTGCTTTCTAGGAAAATGATGTCCTCTTGGTTGACAAGAGCCTTTGGCTACATATCCTCTTTGTATACGATCTCTAATACTAACATCACAATCCTCAATAGACTTACGTAACCCAAGATCAACAAGAATATCCGCATTATCAATTTCAACCTCATCAATTTCAATATCATCCAAATTTGCTTCCAATTCAACATTTGTATTCAAGACATCAACATTCGAAGTATGCGGCGGTTGATCAATACTATGTGAATCAATTGAAACTCTTGGTCTTTTTGAAAAATACCTCTCCATTTCAATTTATGTATTCAACACCGCCCTATCAAATTATCAACAATTTAATTCAACAATGAAAACATCAATCTAAAATCTCAATTCAATAATATTACATCAATCTCAATTCAGTAATTAATATTTACAAATTTACAATGATAAAAGATACTCGATCACCCCTTGAACTTGATTTATCAATTATGTCGGCCGAGAACATCATCAATCAATTTTCGCTCAACTTGATTTCCATCTTATACAAATTATAAAATTCTTAATCTCATTTACAATGGTCAATTAAGTAGCTAAGCAGTATTTGGTGGCATAAAACTACTTAATTAATTCTCAAAATAATAAATTATAATACCATTAATACATACCCAAAACCGAATTCCTTCGCCTCGCCGGAATTGCCACTCAGAAGTCTGGCCGTCGGCGTCACCGCGTCGGAGGCTAGTGGGCAGCAGTCGGCCAGCTGCCGGCGTCTCGTCTCCCTCGTTGGAATCGCTGGAATCGCCATTCAATCGTCCCTCGGCCCTCGCAAGCTCACAGTGGCACTCGTCTCCAAATAGTGAGAGCAGAGCAAAATCTTGAGATGTGTTCCATCCATCTCGAAAGACCGCTAGCACGTCGTCATCTATACCCCTCAGGGATTCTAATTCAATAAAAAAGAACCGAGCCTGTAGGCTCCGTGAAGGCATTTTGGTCTTGGGAATCAGAGGGTTCTTGACATTCCGGGCATGAAGGGTGATCCTACCAGCTCTCTGAGGGACAATTTTGTAGGCGAGGAGGAGTTCTCCCATGGTCATCCTAAGACCCCGCTGCGTAGCGAGCTCGTCAATTCTAGCAAGCGTACGCCAGGTCGTGGGGAGGATTTGGCAAGGTGAAACTTTTAGGGTACTAATAAACTCTCGGATGAACTCAGAGAAGGGGAATTTCAAACCTATGGAGAATGGGTAATCTAGAAAGCACACCGAACCCTTTCGCACCCAATCGATCTTTTCAATGGTGGGAGCGTGGAATCGGGGTCCCTTGGGAAAACCCCCAAATTCGACCCATTCCGCAATTTCATCTCGGGTCATGGTGCAAGGAAGAAGGTCCTCCTCACTGAGGGCTTTGGAAGAAGTAAAGAGGGACCTCAGAGCCATGGAAAGCAAGAAAGAGAAGCGAAAAGGGTTGGAGAAGTACCTGGAGCGTTCGAAGAACGAAGAACAGAGGAAGAAGAGAGAAAGGCGGACACGATTGAAGGCAAAGATGGAAAAGAAGGACGAAAGAGAGGGTTTAAGAATGGAGCCTGCAAAATCCCGAAAATCGAGGCTTGATTGCAACGTCAAATCAATTAAATGCACCGTTCGAAATTTGAAAAGAATTCAAAATCCAAACGCTAGATTTAGGGGTATTGTTGGGCCCAGAATTTCCTCACAAAAGTATCGCGACCCGGTTGAGACTTCTTCAGTACTTCTTCAGAGCACAGCGAGAGACGGCGAGGACCGAAGTCGGTTAAACAAGATAGAGTTAAAGATATAAGATAGATCTCTTCAAGATATTTCGTTAGGATCACGATTAGCTAGAATCTTGTATTTTCTTATCTTTTCCTATAAGATAGATCGATCCTAAAGGGCGCTATATAAACCGATTGTAAGCCCTATGGCACAGAGGACGCTTTTTTACACATTCAATCATACTTTGAATACAATTCACGAGCTTTACATCGTACGTCTTCTTTGTGATTAACTTCGATCAGGCCCGATCTAGGCCAGAATTCCCTTGGGTGAATTTTGGTTCAAACACTCGGCAAAGCTGAACGAGGGAAGATGGAGATGAAATTCCTAGATGAATCATCTAGCGTCTGGCCCCCTACCCGCCAAGGGTGCTGAAATTTGCCCATATAGATGAAGGTATTTGCCCATGAATTTTTGAAGAAATCCCCCTAAAATTCCGGCACAATTTTGTGCACTCCGAAAATTCGGTTGCACACTCTTATATGGATGTGTTAAAAACCCGCACATGTTTTTAAAAGAAAAACCGGGTTCAACCTGTACTGGTCCGTAACCCGTCCAAACTTCAAGAAAAAAACCTAGTTCTTTGAGCGGCTTTAGAAACTGTACAAACGGATTGGATTTTTCTCGGAAAATGCCCAATTATGGACTGGTTTACAACCCGTCCAACTTGCTCTCTTGGAAAGATCCTAAACCCGCCCATGATGCCTCCTGTTAGGTTTAATAACGCGAAAACTATGCGTCGTCGTCTTCATTCGTCGTTTTGCAACAATCCCAAACTCGTCTCCAAAATCGAAAGCAACTGCGCCGGAATCACTCAGTGGAACGAGCGAGAGATGAGGATAGAGCCGAAGAGGAGTTAGCGGCGGCGGCGGGATGGAGTGATCAGCGGTCATCGCCGACTAATTTGGAATCCGCACGGAAATCGGTGCCGGATTTCGAATCAGCACAACTATCGTTGAGAGAAGGAGAATGGGCGGCGGGAGGAGGCTCGACTGGTACTGGTGTTGTGGAGGACAAACCGGCGGTGAGCGACAGAGAAGGGTCGTGGTCGGTGGTTGCAATGGAGGATGAGGTGGTGGGTGGGGTGGCGGTGGAAGAACATGCGGAGGTCGCACCGGTGGCGGCGATGGAGGACAAGGTGGCGTCGGAGGAGACAATGGCCGGAGAGATGGCGTGGCGACGAGCGGTACTGGAGCTCCGACTAATAAGAGAATAAAAAAATAAAAAAAAGTAAAGTAAAAAAATATTGAATATCGAAAATGAGGAAACTGATATTCGAAGTAAAGAAAAAAGTAAAATAAAGAAATAAATATGTGTACATAATATATATAAGGTTATGAAAAATAGCTTACTAATAAAAATATAATAATATTATGTAAATTTTAAATTGTTTATAAATATCTGGATGAACTTGTTCACGAGCATGATGATATTTTTTACATTTTTTTTGACGAAATATTTTTTACATTTTTATTATATCTTCACATATAGACAGTCCATGATTTCTATTTATATTTGAAATAAGAAAGTTGATAATTCTTGAACAGAGATATACAGCTAATTGTCAATATTTATTGAGTTTCTTTTGAAAAATTATTTACACATTGTTTTTATAAATAGAGGAAAATCAAATAAACTTACAAATTTTACAACATTTTCTTCTTTAACAAAAATATGCAAAACAAAATAGTAAACTTTTTATAATTTTCTATAAGAAGTACCAAAACTAAAGAATCGAACAAGTATTCGGACTATGGGCCCATTATGCAAAATACGAACCAAGCTGAGTAGCACTCTTGATTCAAGCCAACGTTCACTAAAGAGTAAGAACATAAACTGAAATGATAGTTGAACTTGATGAATTGAAGAACTGAAACTAAGGAATCGAACTCGAATTGGACCTATGGACCCATTAGGTCCAAACGATTCAAGCCGAATTGAACTCTCGATCCAAGCCAACGTTCCTGAAAGAGTAAGAATGTAAATCGAAACGATAGTCAAATGTGATGAAAAATCGAAACCAAGTAATTGAACTCGACTTAAGACTATGGGCCCATTAGGGCCAATACGAACCAAGTCGAATAACACTCTTGATCCGAGCCAACCTTCATTAAAGAGTAAGAACATAAACCGAAACGATAGTTGAACGTGATAAAGAGTCGAAATTGTTCAAATTTTGGAGAAAACGGGGGTTCGGCTTAAATGGTTTCGTAACCCGTCAATTGTACGGGTCCGGCTACGATCCCTCGAAACCGTATGTACGAGCGCGCAACTTGTAAAACCACTCACAGTTGACCCTCCCCAACTCCGCCATTGATGGCCGTTGCGAAACTCAAACGGGAACCTCACCATGAACCACCCTCATCATCTCCCACCTCCACCCCCGTCTCCCAACACCCGCTTCTTCACCCCCAACCCCCCTTTCAACCCTAATCCTAATCTCCACCCTTCCTTCCTCCCCGCTCCTCCTCCCCCTCTTCCGCCTTCACAGCTCAACCCTGTTCAACCTCAACCGAACGACGCTCCTCTTCCCTCCCTCCTGAGCTCTCTCTCCCTCCTCACCGACCTCCTCGATCTCACCACCTCCACCCTCAATTCCCTCTCTTCTCTCCTCTCCCACCATCCTCTTCCCCTCTCCTCCCATGGCTTATCACGATGCCCTTCCAATCCCAACCACCTCATGGCCCCGGAATCTCTCTTTCTCCATTCCCTCCACTGCCCTTCGCCGCTCGCCGAAGACCTTCGCTCTCTATTGGACGCACTCCACTACCCCAAAACCCTAAAATCCCAACCCCAAATCGACCACAACCATTTCGCCGCTCCTCTCTCCGATCCCCATTCCGAGCTCTGCTTTTCCCTAGACGACTACGTCGATTTTGGCTCCAATTTTTTCTACCAGGATTGCCCTGGTGTCGTCAGCTCTTTGCCCGATGATGGAGGTAAGAGGATGTTTTCGCTTCCCGGTGTCTTATCCGTTGAATGTGCCAACTTCGCTTCTGGTGTTGAAGAGCTAACTAGTTGTTCCTCCGGGCTTCTTCTCCTTCCATCTGAGTTGTGGGTTGTTAGTTCTGAAGTTGGACAGTGGAGTGATTTTCCGAATGCTTATTCGTACGCCGTCTTGAGGGCACTTTTGTGTGTGGAGTTGGTGAAAGAGCATGATATTCTGACGTGGGTGATCGCCAATTCTCCAAGATTTGGTGTTATTATTGATCCTCCCATGAGAGACCATATTTTTGTGCTCTTCAGGCTCTGTGTTAAGGCCATTGTGAAAGAGGTTCATCATTTGTATCAACCCTTGTTGAAAGCAACTGCGGAGAACGGTGGAGGACATTTGAACCTTAAAACTATGAGTTTTAGGTGTCCAGCTTTAGTTAATGCCTTATCATGGCTGGCCACGCAGTTATCGGTTTTATATGGGGAGGCAAATGCCAAACAGTTCACAATTGGAATGTTGAAGCAACTACTCCAAAATGTTGCATCAAGCTCTCTAGTATATCCTCTGGACAAACATTTGGAGGAGGTTTTGGATAATGAACCAGATTTGATGAGCTCAACAGGGAATAATCTCAGAGCTGAGCAATCGTCTGGACTGGTAGGGCACAACAACGGTGGAGGGATAGTTCGTGGAGCTATTTTTGTCTACCAAGTTGCAGTTGCTATAGCAGCATTACATGAAAGATCATTCCTAGAAGATAAGATCAAAGCACTACGGAGCTATCGATACATGACTGCTTATCAGCGGTATGTCTCTTTCCTTGTTGTTTACGTGGAAGATGATTTCCTCTTTGTCATGATCTTTTGAGCTATCACTATACATGACCCCATGATTTTATAATGATGTGCACAAGGGTTTCACAGTCTCAGTCTAGAACATTTGATTCTGTCAGTGGGATTAACTCATATTCATAGATCTGAATTTGGAATGATATTTGTTGGCATGGCTTTGCATTCTATCTTATTTACTGTGGGTTTCTTGTATTATAAATGTACATTGTTGCAGTTGATAGCCATGTCTTTATTCCCCTTGCGTTTTATACTGCTTGTTTTGTAACAGTCATCTATATGCTTGTTCCTTGTGATAAGATTTCAAATAGGAGTAGAAAGCAATGTGACAAGTCATTATTTATTAAATTGCTTCCACCTCTAAAGGGTAGCGGAGCATGACTACTTGTCAAAGAAGGCTCAGGACGAACGGGAAAATCGTCCAAATTACAGACCACTTGTTGATCACGATGGCCTCCCTGTGCAGTGTCAGCATGACAAGGTATGTCTTAATATGCGGATACTTTACAAGTCAGTACTATGTAAAGTAGTTGACATTCACTTATAGCGGAATATATCTTACCTAATTGGGAGGAAGGAAAAGAAGTAATCTAAGCATGCTGAATAGCGAAGCTGTCTAGAATGTTCTTAATAGGTTTATAATCCAAACTCTCTTGCAAAGAAGTAGTCTGTTTCCAGAAGGAGGACATGGTTGAATATATATGCTTGCCCTCTGGTTGTCATCATGATATAGTGTAATTTCAAAAAGGCACTTCTATATATCTGTTTTTTCATGTTTTCATACCTACATGTCTATGCTCACTTGTTGAGTATCAATATCTGTTTATAGTTACCACCCTTGGCGTATATTGTTAACTGCTTCTTAACATCTCTCTCCCCATGAAACATCTACATTATATATTTCTCTGGGCTTAACAACATCTGTGAAAAAACTTTGGTTTTTATATCTTTATGATGCATGCGGATCTGAACAATGACCTAATGATGTGATTGGAACTGGTATTTTTCTTAGATCAATGGCCAACTGTGGTTATTTTGTTACCCTGCTGTAGTCATGCTTTTTTCAGATGAAAGTATGCTAACTTATTCTCTTGATTTTGAAGGACATGGCTGACAGAAACAAGACAAAGGAGCAGCTACTTGCAGAAGAGAGGGACTACAAACGTCGACGAATGTCATATCGGGGGAAGAAGACGAAACGGAATGTAAAGGAGGTAAGAAGCATGTTTTGCTGGAATTTTCTGCATAATCGTTCATAGTTGCATTATTGCATTATAAATTCTCACCATGTGATGATTATATGCATGAATTTATTAGTGCTTTATTCATTTAAAATTGATACTTAGTACATCACCCTGCTAACCTTCAAAAACCTTGCAAGCCTGCATTGTACTAAACTCAACTTCAGAGTAAGCTATATTTATTTTTCTAATAAATTAATTATTTTCAAGGTGATGAGGAATATAATAGAAGAACATATGGAGGCAATTAGGGAAGCTGGAGGTATCGGATGTTTTGATCAGGGTGTCAAAGAGGGGTTGGTGTCTACTTCTGAACCCACTGCCCAGACTTATGGTAAGAACGTGCAGTTCAACAGAAGCATGTCGTATGAATATGAGCCCAGCAGAAATCACAGTAATGTCTATAATAAACATTCGAATGATTCTAAAACCCACACCATGGATCCTTCTGAACATGCTCAAGATCAAAAAGTAAGCAGTAGGAGTAGGGATAGTCGAGATAGAGATAATTCCTATCATAGCAGAGAGAGGAACCAAGAGGGTTCAAGATTTCAAAGGAATGGAAGGAGGAAGGAGATTGGTAGATATGACTCATATCCAAGAAGTCCTAGCAGAGAGAGAAATTACAGGTCATATGGAGAGCAAAAGAGTGATTGGAAGAAAGAAACTGAAGATGATGATTCTTATTCTAGAAAATATGGGCAGTCAAGAAAGCAAAGGAGTGATAGGAGGCTTGAGAGAGAAGATAGTGATTCTTATCACAGAAGTCCAAGCATAGAGAAACATGATTGGTCAACAGATCATAGGAGTTCCCGGAGGAATGAAACTGACAGGGAGTTCTACAAAAGCAGAAGCACATCAACTTCTGGAAGGAAGGATAAAAGGAGGTTTGAGGATCAGGATAGAGAGAGAAGGAAAAGGGTCAGAAATGATAGGTCAGGCTCTATTGCAGGAAGTGAATTTGATGACAGATATGCTCCTTCTAGATCTCCGGAGATGTGAAACCATGGATATTGTGAAGTTTTTACAGGTGAGCAAAGTATCCAATGCATTTTGTAGTCCAGCGGTTTTTGTTGTTTTGGTGTTGACTTGATTTGTGGATGGCGTGCAGTAGAAGGTCATTCAGGCTTCTCATGATTTAATCCTCATGCGTATCCTTTTCCATATCCTTGAAATTGATGTTACTTCATCACTTGTTTTTTGGTGATTTTTTGCTTCTTTACTGCTCCATGGTTTATTTTTCTACATCTGTTGTGCTTTTCGTTTGCTTTGTTTCTTCACTTGACATTACCTTCCTGAAATGGTTTGTTTGCTTGAAGCCTTTGGGAAGATTTTGTATGGTTTTCTTATAGGAGATACATATTCCCTTGATGCTTATTTTTTAACAAACACTACAAATAGATGACTGAACCATTGCACACAAATCTATGCAGCACCCACCCATTTAGACTTGGTATTAAGGGTGGTAGTTGGGTAGTATTTGTAGTGTTACCTTGATTCAGGATTAGGAGAAACCTTCGTTAAAGAAGTATGAATGTCTGTATTACTCAATTTACATTTTGGGCTGTGTATATGGAAACAAGTATATGTTGAGCTAGATCAGACATACTTAATCCTGCAGTAATGTGGTTGCAGTGTGGGACTAAATCAACCGCATGGAATGACCTCTTTTTGCCTCTTATGAAGCACAGAGACTTTTCATGTATTAGTTCTTTACATTTCTTTAAGAGTAATAAGTAACTTTTCATGTATTGCTACACAGAGACTTGAGTAATAGATGAGAATAATTACCAAAGCAATGTCATCATTCTCACAACTTCTTCCATGACATCCAAAAAAGGGATGGAAACTTGGTGTATATAACTTAAAACTTGTATCGAGATTACACAAAAGAAATGCCATATGATCAAAGTTAAAGCAGTTATTGGCCTGACTGGTAGTTATTCCATACTACCATTTCCTGTACATGAAATATAGCATACTATCATATTAGCTAGCCTAACTAGGAACATCCCACGTAACCCAAAATAACTCAAAAGGGACACAACACAACAGATCAACGAAGTCACCAAAAAGAAAGGGCAGAGTTTGAATCAAGCTTCTTCAAGCCATGGATTGAGTTGAAGCGTCAGGCTGTGCAAGGCATGACCAGGCACCTTGATATGAAACCAAGCTTCTTCTTCTGTTGTATAGACAAGACAAACAGTTAATTGGGCCTAGTGATAATGGAAATGGGCCAGGCCCATAAAGAGGGAAGGGTCCAGTACCTTGTGGGTTTTGTGGAGGAGCTCAGGAGGGATCTTGTAGAGATCCTCGTCGACAGCCTTGGGGGCCCGGCGGTTGCGGGATGGCGGGCCACGTGGCGGATGACGTGTAGCAACGGCGTCGTTTTGGAGCTTCTTCTGATTGGTAAAAGTAGGAGCAGTTGGGACGTCATAGACTTTTACGGTCTGTCTGCCACCTCGTGGCGCCTCCTTCGAATGCGGGGGGCATCGTTTTTCTCCCCCTTTTCCTCCCTTCATCGTCTTCAAAAATTAAAAGTTAAAATTAAGTAAATTAGTCAAAGCTCATGAACAGAGCCTAAACCTCAAATCCTAGAGATACGATACGATACGATGCTGGAATTAAATGCATTGCGTGCAGATTCAACCATCAAAATTGTTTTTGAATTAATGAAAAGATGGGGGGTGATTGAAGGGGGGCGATCCAATTACCAATCCACGGGTGAGACAGGAATGAATGGTTGAAGGGAAAATCATGTGAGGTTTCAGAAAATTGGGAATTGGGAAATTGGTTGGCGATTGGCAATTAATGACCACTTAACGGATTTCTAAGAAACAAACTTTCTGTTTCTGCGGTGCAGAGATGCAGAGTTCGATGCAATCAAGCCGAGTATTAAAAACGCCTAATCGTGTTTAATTTAAGAAACAATCTGGAAAGGGAGATAAACAAAAGGGAAACAACATTTCTCTTTCTTTTCCATATGTAGCCGAAAAGGCTAGCTAAAAAAGTGAGGTTTCAGATTTAGGGGAATGGGTTGTTCCACCCTTTTTTCCCGATTGTCTGACAAGAAGACGAGGAAGAAGAGCTACACAAGATTTGCTTAACCTTGTGTTTTTTTGACGACTCCATAAGTGAAGTAATAAACCCTAAAAAATGAGTAGATAAATAAACTACTACAGTAAAGAATACTGATAAAACCTTTGTAAGGAGCTCCTGAATTAGCGCTGAAAATTGAATGAAGACTTGGAAATATTAGAGAACAGACAGCAGGTGTACAGCAGTACCCATCAGAGAGAGAGAGAGAGAGAGAGAGAGACGTGGTCTACTGTACTACTACAACTATTCATCGGTTTCCTGGTAGTTTCACCATTTCACTGCTAAACCGACGGTGAATGAATGATCCAGGGTGAAAAATTCTTACAACCCAGATCGAGGAGGGCAGAAAAGGACAACAGAAATAGAGACAGAGAGAGAAATGTTACGGTGTGATGCGGAGCAGAGTTGGAATGGACGTGATGATGATGATGATGATGGGGCTTGTGAGGAGGATCGACGGCGTAGAGGTCGCCGGAGGAAGTGTCGCCGGAGGAGGAGCTGAAGCGGGTGAGGCCGGCCTGCTGAGCCGACTCGAAGTACTGAGTGATGGGGAGGTCGTTGACATGGTCCCAGTTTCCGAACGCCGGAATCTTCCTCAGCTGCCCGCTCCTCTTCTTCCCCTTCTTCTGCTGCCATTTTCCACACACATCAATCCACCAATCTTGTTCTTTACAATGAATGATGATGATGAGACAGAAAAATATAATGCATAAAAAGGACAACTTTGCACTTACATCCATCGTCTGGTGCAGGAAAATTGAAGGAGACAGGCTAGGAGATACAACAAAACAAGCCTTTTTTGATTCCTCGTGTTACTTGGATATGCATACACTATAGAATGACCACAAGGAAAGAGAAGGCTATTTATTTAGTAATTTTGAAGGAGGGGAGAAACAGAGAAACAAACCCCGATGGGATTTTGAGGATCTATAGAGAGAGTGAGATGAGAGAGATGTGTGGGAATGAAGTCTGAATCTGTAGTGTAAGAGAAAAAGGAGGGATCTAATAGACACTGTGGGTGGTAGTAGTACTACTGCAAGTGTATTAGTAGTTTGTTGAGGATTGAAGAAAATGGACGTTTGAGGCTAATAAATATAACAGTAATATTTTAATGGCGGTGGGGGGCCCAGTTGGAAGGTGGGTTTGATTGCTTAGAGTCAACGTCGGCCAACACGTTTTATCATTAACCACCATTCACTCCTTCACTACATCCCTATTTACTATGCACTAAACAACATCCTTGAATTTCTTTTTGGAGAGTTCATACTAGCTAGTACCAGAGTATGTTTTCTTTTTGAAAAGTCTTTTTAATTAGTCACTCACTAAATCATTCGATCTTGTCTTAATGATATAAAAAAACTCAAGGGCTTAAGATGTTAAGTAGGGATCGATCTATATTGACAGTGTTTGTGTGCATGTACATAATAAACTCAACATACACACCTATACGATTTTAAGATTTGAATGTTGTATAGAATAAATATTTGATAATTAGCAGTGTATTGTAAAATATCAAACATAATCATCAAGTATCAACAGTTTATCTCTAAATGGATCGTACTATTATAATGAATCAGAAATATAAGTGTAGTTTTGAGACTTTATAATGTGTTTTTTGTGTCTAAATCGGAGAAGAAGGGTATACAACTAGAGGTGTCAAACGGGTCGGGTCGGGTGGATTCGGGTTCGGTCTTTTCGGGTTCAGGTTGAGTGCGGGTTTGGGTCAATCTCAGGTTACAAGTCAAGCCGGATCTGGTCTTAACAGGTTATTGTGCGGATTCGGGTCGACCTAACAGGTCAAGAATTTGAAATTTTAATGATTATTAAAATAATATTATGATTAAATAATAATATTCAATAATAAATAGTATTATTTTTAGGGTCCGGATCCGGTAGGAATGATTATTGTGGTAGGAAATAGGAATGAATCATAGCCATTGGATGAGGAGAGATCAAGGGCTCAAGAAAAAAATGGGAAAATAACGGCACGGGCGTATTTTTCGGAAAACGGCACGGGCGTCCAGATTTGTGCAACCGTATGGCCTATTTGTGCAACCGTATTTGTGCAACTCTATGGCCGATTTGTGCAACCATATTTGTGCAACTCTATTGCTTATTTGTGCAACTCTATGATCAATTTTGCATTCATGTCATATTTTATAGCAGTCGAAAGTTCGTATAGTTTGTTTCGCTTTGGCAATTTGTGCAAGTCTATTGCCAATGTGTTGAATTCTATGACAATTTATTCATCAATATTTGTGCAACTCAATGGTCAAATTTGTGCAACTCAATGGTCAAATTTTTGCAACCCAATGGTCAATTTGTTCATTCATATTTGTTCAACTCTATTGCCAATGTGTTGAATTCTATGGTCAATTTGTTCATCAATATTTGTGCAACTCAATGGTCAAATTTGTGCAACTCAATGGTCAAGTTTGTGCAACTCAATGGTCAATTTGTTCATTCATATTTGTTCAAGTCTATTGCCAATGTGTTGAATTCTATGGTCAATTTGTTCATCAATATTTGTGCAACTCAATGGTTAAATTTGTGCAACTCAATGGTCAAGTTTGTGCAATTCAATGGTCAAGTTTGTGCAATCCAATGGTCAATTTGTTCATTCATATTTGTTCAACTCTATTGCTAATGTGTTGAATTCTATGGTCAATTTGTTCATCAATATTTGTGCAACTCAATGGTTAATTTGTTCATTCATATTTGTTCAATTCTATTGTCAATGTGTTGAATTCTATGGTCAATTTGTTCATCAATATTTGTGCAACTCAATAGTCAAATTTGTGCAACTCAATGGTCAAATTTGTGCAACTCATGCTAACAACTTGAAACAAAGATCTAACCATCGAGAGGTTGAATCCGGACGCCATTGACGAGATTTGAATTGGTAAAAGAGAGCTAGTATATGTCATTTACTTGGTCTAATGAGCAAGATTGTATAAAACACTAATCAGTCTAACAAATCTTGCGTACCAATGAAAAGAAAGTCTAAGGCAAATTAATGATTAATCTAAGTAGGTCAGAATTCTTGCGTGGTTTGTTTTTCCCCGGTGCATGACTAGTTGATAATGTAAACTTGCGCAATTATTTGAAATGGTGTGGGTTACGTTGACATAATGGCATCATGTGCCAAGGCCAAAGGCACAAGTAGGAAGACACTGTTCATTTTTTTGCAAAATTATGTTGCCAAACAGAAGAAAGTTTTGATAAATTAGATAAGAGAAACTAGTCCACACAGTGAAGTTTGAATCCAAATCAAATCAAATCCACAGAACAATCGAATCGGAAATAAGCGGCAGATTTCATGGCCGACTTTTAGTTATGCATGTTCATCCAATTAACTAATTCACATCACACTGAAATCGGATTCAAATTGAGTCTCTGGAATGATCATCCAGATAAAATCGAATCAAATCAAACGAAGGATCGACAAGAAGAAACAGAGATGAGAAGCGAATTCGACTGTACATACAACGATAAGATTAGACGAACCTATATAGTCGGCGGAAGCAAGCAATTGATCGACAAACGAACAAGAACGCTACAGCGAAAAGCCGA
Organism: Polygonum maritimum; assembly: GCA_963924305.1. Lineage (NCBI taxonomy): Eukaryota > Viridiplantae > Streptophyta > Magnoliopsida > Caryophyllales > Polygonaceae > Polygonum > Polygonum maritimum. The sequence continues at coordinate 36,385,271 of OZ002728.1, forward strand.
ACGCAAGGATCGCAGCAAGTCTTTTGAGCGAATCTGGAGCGAGATCAGAGAACGCAAAGCTCGGATTTCAAATGGAAGCTTCAAAATGAAGAGGAAGGAGGAGAGCGAATCAAATCCGCTGCTTTGATCCGTCGGCGCCAATGGAGGTAGATCTGTTCGGCGACGTAGCAGGGAAGAGGCGGACGAAATTGGAACATCTGCGAGAACGCAACCAGATGCCAGATTCGTGAGTCGCGGCCGGTGTATCGGCGGAGGACGGGCCGTCGGCGATCGGAGTGGGAGGAGAACCGGCCGGAGTCGACGTTCTTTAGATCCGCTCTTAGATCCATCCCCCGCCGCCTCAAGCTTGTTCAGATCTGAATTGGCGAAAGTGTGCCGTTCTTCAGATCCGCTCTCGGATCCATCCCCCGCCGCCTCTCCGCCGTCGAGAAGCTCGCTCTCCGCCGAGATCTACGCCCTCCGCCAGACCTACGACCTCGATAGAGCCTTCTCCCTCGCTCGCCAGGCCGTCCTCTCGCGCACACGTCCTCTGCCGAAATCGCCGGATCCAGAATGCTGAGCGAAGCGACAGGGGAGGCGGACGGGGCTGGTGAGACGACGGGGTAGGTCGACGGCGCCGGAGGGGGCCTGACTCCTGAGCGAAGCGAAGCAGGCAGGGGGAAGGAGAAGAAGATGAGGAGGACGGAGGCGGAGAGTGCGAGGCAGAGAGTGCGAGGAAGATGACGTACAATTTTTGCAATTTTTTTTTCATTTGTTTTAATCGGATCTCGACCGTACAGGTTGTTATGATCCAAGGGACGAAAATCATTCCTATTTCTCACGTAAAAGAATGAGTCTTTCTCTTATTTTTAATAGATTTTAATAATAATATATTATTTATAATAGGTTTTATGATAAAATATAGTATAATACTTAATAGAAAATATATTTATTCTACATATATATAAAATATCGGGTCGGTTTCGGGTTTCAACCCAATCGGGTTCGGGTTTTTTCTTTGCTCGTTACTATTTGAGTCAGGTTTTAAGCCTAAAATTTACGGTCAGTTCGGGTCGATTTTTCGGGTCGGATCAGGTTTTGACAACTCTATATACCATGGATAATAGTACACTTTGAATTACACATGACTTTTATTTTACACCCAATTCACACTAAAATTTTAACTTAAACAAATCAACCCTGAAAAAAAGTACATGTATACATATACTAGAATGCTTATTTATTTATGTGAAATATATATATCTCTTTGCTAAATTTAGAGATTGAGTACATAATTTAAAAAGTCTTAGAGACGTACCCAGAAAGTTAAAGCACAACGGAGGTTTTGCTAATTACTCGGTACTGTAGTAATTAATTGCATATGATTCAGTAAAAATCCCAGTACTTTATTCATTTTTTTTTTGGTCAAGCCAGTACTTTATTCATTGATTAAGCTGAAAGGAAAAAAAACTCAATTTAGAAACCCAAAGAAAGTCGCAATAAAAAAATGCCAAATGACACTACACGCAAGAGAAGACAAGAAAGGTGGTGGAAGTGAAATTGGATTATAGTGTGTGTTGAATGATGCAAAAAGTCAAAAACAATGGACTTTAGTGTAAGCTGTAAACTGGGTAAATAATAATACAATATAATTTGGTGGAGGGGCTCAAAATAAGTTAAAAACTGGCTTCCTTTTCTGACGCTATGGGGTTCGTCTTTTAGCACGATGAGTTACGTAGCACATAACATCAAAATATATACATGGAGTACTACACTAATAGGAGTGTTTAAACACAACTTTTATAATAAGCAAACACCAAAAAAGGCACCTTTTGAAAAAGTCTAAAAAGGGGTTTTGTCTAGACTGGATTTCTTGATGTGTCAAACCCATTGGATTCTTGGAAGGACATTGGCATAGCATGGGCGGATTTGTCTACAGAGTTTGAGGGATAATTGATTGTTTATGAATGCTTATGGGCGATTTGTTTGACAGAAATCTGTCTGTCTACACTGTCAAATTCCTAATCAAGTCATACACGATTGAATCGATACACGATATACTATTAATTTTGTTTGGTCCTCTTCACAAGCTTCTTAATTTAGTTCTTAGCCTTTAATTTTTTTTTTTTTTTTTTTTTTTTTTTTGAAATAAAAGGTGCCCGAAGGCTAACCTTCTGAACTTAATTCATTCAGCCAGACGTTACAAGCATTAGGTGGGAGATAACAGTCCCATACCCGAGTATCAAAAACCCAAGGAGCACACCTAGCAAGCTCATGGGCCAAAACATTACAATCTCTTTTAGCAAAAAGGAAGCGAACAGATTCAAAACACCTACACAGCTGCTGAATGTCTTGGGCCAAAACATTACAATCTCTTAGCCTTTAATTTTTAATATATTAGTTCTTAATACATCAAATTTTGACACCGTTAATACTTTATTAACATTTTCGTTAAAAATACCGTAAGTTGCATAATGTAGATTGTAAATGTTATCAGGTCGATGACTTGATAGTGTATTATTTTATTAATTTTAAAAACCTTATGTAAAAGCTAAACAATTGGATATAATATGTGTTTTAAAAATACGTTCATTAAAGCTCATTATTTTTAAATAAGCTAATCATGTAATATTGATTGTAACTTAAAAAAATTCTCACATTCATCATTTGAAAATAAAAATCAAAAGACCATCAAGATTTTGTTTTTACTAGTAGTTGCCATCAATTAGATGACACGTATAGTACATGGAATACAACTGATGATATTTTTAACGGAAATACTAACAAAGGAATAACGGTGTTAAAATTAGAGACTAAGATAGTAAAAATTAAAAATTAGGAACTACTCCCTCTGTCCCTTAAAATTTGTCCATAAAGCAAAAAAGCTCAAGTTTTAAGAAAAAAGAATTTGTGTCAGTTGTGTAGCAGGTGAGAAGAAAGGGAAGAAAGTGAAAATTTGAAGAGTACACACACACGTGCAGCTGGGAAAGGGATGGATCCACCACTTTCCTTTTCCACCAATCAAAAGCATTTAAACTAAAATGAGAACCAATCAGATTACAGCATTAACTTCACAAGGATTGCTACCAAACAAACACCTTTCATCTCCCTACAAATACACCATTAAAGCAAGCTCAACTACAAATTCTCTTACAACTCAGAGAATATTCAGCATTTACACAGTTCATTCAAAAAAAAAAAAAAATCCTTTTCACTACAATTGCATCACTGCTTCCATTTAATGGCTTCAACTTTTTTTGATTTAAATGCACCTCCACCTCCAGAGTTTGTAGCCCCACCAGCAGAAGAGGGTCATGTGAGCATTGATTTAAACGTGCCAACAGCTGGGGAGAGTGAAGAAGAAAACTCAGGGGAACAAACACAGGAAGAAGTGCAGCAACAGATTCCAACAGTTTCACATCATCAGCCATCAAAACAGAAGCTCAGCAGTGAAAAGAGGTTCCATATTCTAATGAAACTGCATCAAATAAGGCCAAAAGGGAGACATCTTAAGAGGGGAGAAATGGAGGCAGTTGCAGATCAGTTCAATGTTTCAACAAGAACCACATCAAGGATATGGAACTTGGCAAAACAACAAAGTGAAGCAGGGCAAAGACCCAATGTCAGCACAAGATATCATAATTCAGGGAAGAAGAGCAAGCCAATAAATCTGGAGCAAATCACAGCAATCAAGATGGGAGACAGATCATGTGTAAGGGACTTAGCAACAAATCTGAGCATGTCCAAGAGTGCTGCACACAGACTTATCAAAAGGGGAGTATTGAGGCCACACACAAATGCACTAAAACCAGGGTTGAAGCCAGAGAACATGACCACAAGGTTAGAGTGGATTCTTAGCTTACTAAGAGGAGGCACACCAGAAACAAAGCAACAATATTATCCAATGTTTGACTTTGTACATATTGATGAGAAGTGGTTCAATCTAAGCAAGAAAACTCAGAGAGTGTATCTGGCACAACATGAAAGGGGAAAATACAGGGCAGCTAGTTCAAGTAAATTCATTCCAAAGGTCATGTTCACAGCAACAGTAGCAAGACCAAGGTTCAACAATGAAGGAGCATGCAGTTTTGATGGGAAAATAGGTATTTTTCCATTCACTTATCAAGAACCAGCAAAGAGGAAGTCAAAAAACAGAGCAAAGGGGACAATAGTTACAAAGCTAGTGGAATCTGTCAACCAACAAGTCACAAGAAGAATGCTCATTGATCAAATAGTTCCAGCAATCAAGGCAAAATGGCCACAAGAAGGAGAACAACAACAAGTGATTTTTATTCAGCAAGACAATGCAAAAGCACACATATCACAACAGGATCCAGAGTGGCAGCAGGTATACAAACAAGAAAACTTCACATTCATATTAATTCAGCAACCACCTAACAGCCCAGATCTGAATATATTGGACCTAGGTTTCTTTAGAAGCATACAATCATTGATGCATAAAAAGATGCCAAAAGACATAGATGCAATGTTGGATGCTGTTAAGGAGGCATTCTATGAGCTAAATCCTAAGACTTTAGCAAATGTGTGGATGAGTCTACAATATGTAATGAATGAGATTCTTAAAGTGAAAGGTAGCAATGACTATGATATACCACATGTAAACAAAAAGAGAATGGAAGCACAAGGAACTCTACCAAGAGAAATTCAAGCACCAATGTGGGCTGTTCAAGAAGCATGGGATCTCACTCATGGAACACAACAACAACCACAACAAGTCAGCATGCAAGAGGGTGAAGAAGGTAACATGCAGGAAACTCAAATTAACAGTCAAGAGGAAGCATATGAAGACATCCATGAAATGCAGTATTAAGTGGGAAGGGGAGTTGGTGGTATCAATCTTTTGTAAAAGTGTGAGTAATACTTTTGTGTATATATGGGTATGTAGCATGAATGCAATATTTTGGAAATCATGAAATGATTGATCATGGACATGACAGATATAAACAAAATAAGCAAACTGAAATCAAAATAACAAAAAATTGTAAACTGCATTAAACAAAATAAGCAAAAATTGCAAAATGTAATCCAAAAGATGCAAACTGAAATCAAAATAAGCAAACTGCAAGCAACCATGACTTTGAAATAAAAAAAGAAAGAAAAGAAAACATGGTCTCAGATCTCCCCATTCATCATTGATACAATCCAGGATTAAACTTTGAGTAAAGATGGCATGCCAAAGCTGTTTCAAAAGCTGGCTTCCTTTTCTTTAATCAAAGCCATAGGGAAAGGATTACAGATTGTATCTCAGAGCATGCTCATCATCATTGACCTTTGTTTACAAAAAGCATGCATCACAAACATGGAATCCAGAACATTGCACAACAATTTGTCCATAAAGCATCAAGCATGCACACAGAGAGCACAAATCAACAATGTGTCAAATGTGTAGCAGGTGAGAGGAAGAAGTGAAAATTGAAGAGTACATACACGTGCAGCTAAGGAAGAGCACAATCAAAATAAGCAAATTGCAAGCAAGCATGACATTGAAACATGATTCAGGCCTTTAAATAAAAAATAAAAATAAAACATGGTCTCAGATCTCCCCATTCATCATTGATACAAACCCACATTAAACCTTAATCAAAGATGGCATGCCAGAGCCTTAAGAAAGGCTGGCTTCCTTTTCTTTGATCAAAGCCACAGGGAAAAGGATCAGGGTTTGTATCTCAGTTTCATGCTCCTCATCATTGACCTCACACAAGCAAAAAAAAAAACAAAACATACAAACATGCCATCATACAGATTCTAGCCTACTCAATCAACCATGAATTAACAGGCATGGAATACATAGCATGGATTTCAGTTTCATGACATACCCAATCAACCATGAATTCAAGAGCATACATTTCATGTTCATTCAATCACAGGAATCATGCATCTCAGATTCATTAACACAAAATAATCATGCATTTCAGTTAATCAATTAACGATGAATTAACAAGCATGAATTACAAAGCATGGATTTCAGTTTTATGAAATACTCAATCAACAATCATTTCAGCATGCATCTCAAGTTCATTAACACACAATAATCATGCATTTCAGTTTCTTGCATTTCCAGAATAATCATGCATTTCCATTCAACCACAAGAATCATGCAATTCAGTTTCATTCAAGCAAATCTGAACATTTCAGGTTCATTGAAACACACCAATCATGCAATTTAGTCTCATGAATCATGCAATTCAGCAAAACAGAGCAACTCAGAATCATGCAATTCAGGAGCATACATTTCATGTTCATGTAAATTCACACCCAAGAATCATGCAATTCAGTTTCATTCAAACTAGTTGGACAGTGGAACCTAGTTTCTAATGTATGATTCGACAGTGGGTAAGACACCATGAGGTGCTTCCCAATCTGAGCATGAATCAAAAGCAATCAACAATCAATTCAGGAGCATACTAAAGCAAGACTACAAATCAATTAAACACCCAGAAATAACAACAATGAGACCAACAACAAATCAACGTACATCCAGCAACAAGAAGGGGAGATCCAACAGATTTCCAACAAGAACAACAACACACATCCAGGAACAACACACATCCAGGGGAGATGGACAGATTTCCAACAACAACAAGGGGAGCAAGAACAAAAATCAATTTACAAGAGCATACAAAAGGGGAGTTTAAGAGACTCATCTCGCTCAGATCTAATCATCTGAGAGATCCACAGCAGCCTTGTCGTCGCCACCCTTCGAGTCAGGCACCCAAGCTCCTTCTCCTCCGTCACCGGACTCCGGCTCACCAACGGCGGCATGGGACTCCACTTCAGGGGCATGGGACTCCACTTCAGGGGCGGAGCTAACCAGAGGAGGGGCTTGATAGGAGCTAGCCACCGAGGGTTCGGATCTCTCAGGAGTATAAGAGTGAAAACCCCCGCAGTCGTCGCCCCACTCACACCTCGGGAAATCGGAGCATGCATGGGAACTCAGAGATGTCCAACTCTCGTCGCCGGAGTTGTCGGCAAAGAAGCGGTCCCAAAAGGACATCGTCGGAGAATCAGGAAGCGGCGGTGGGGGTTTCGACATGGAGGCTCAGAGGAGAGGGCAACGGCAAGGGACAAAACGGAGAGGGCAACAAGGCGAGGGACAACGAGAGCTCAAGATCGGAATCGGAGAAGAAGGGAGATGAATGGAGGGAGATCGATGGAGAGGCTCAAGGTCTCAGGACAAAGGGCGAAAGAGAGCGAAAACGGCAGACACAAAGCAAATGAGGGCTTTGCCCTAGTTTGCCACTCTCCCTTAGCTTAAATATGTGGATCACCACCTCCACACAAACAATGCAGCCCAAAACCAACGAGCCCATATACACAAAAATGGAGGTTAGTTTGGGGTATGTACATTAATGGAGGTTTAGGTCAATTTCGGTCCATTTTTTTTTTATCAAATGTATAGCTAAGTGGGTATGGTTTTAATGGAAAAAATGCAATGAGCATGAAAATGGAATTTTTTTTATCAAAATCTGTTGTTTAGTTTGGGTTATGGGTGTTTAAATGAAATGTATTTTGTGTAGATGGGTAAATGGAGAGAGTTTGTTAGGGAAGAAAGAGATGATAAAAGTGTGTAAAATGATGGATTGGGTAGGGGTAAAAGTGTGAAGAAACTTGTGATAAATATGGAAAGAATTGAAAGATGGACGAATTTTTCGGGACGACTAAAACGGAAATATGGACAAATTCAAGGGGACGGAGGGAGTAATATAAAAAACTTGTGAAGTGTTGAGAACCGACGACATAATTTACCCCTCCAACCTTTCGATCAGAATGCTCCTCCAACGAACGGCAAAGTTGGGCCCCATTTTTTTGATGTGAATCTTTGCACTTAATTAGCACTGCCTACTTGATTGAACGAAAAGAAGGGAATGAAATGAAATGGGTTGGTACGTTTGGAGCTTGACACACAAGAATCGCGTGCACACCATTCTTTCATGCTCCCTCTCTTCCTTGTCTATCCATACCTTATGAAATTAGGAATAGCTATACATATGATGGGTCTCCTCTCTTCTTTTGACTTTTTTTTTGTTAATTACATGAGTTATCAAATTGGTATTTAAATCTGTGTCAAAATATATACTTAACTACTTTTCATTGTAACTCATTTTTATAATGTGGGTGGGGTTTATTTAGTTTCCAACTTTAAAAATATAAAAAGAATCGAAATAAATTCAGTTAAAATTAATTTTTTGATACATTCAAAATGTTGAATAATAAACTTAGTTAATATTGATATTAACATTTTTCATAATGTGGGCGGGTTTATATGGTTTATCTAGTCTCAACAATCAAAACGCTGAATAGAAAATAAAGAGTTAAGAAAATAGTGAGATACAAATCAAACCAACTAGACATCTAAAAATTAAAAATAAGAGGAAGACCCCGAAAAACGCTCTCTTCCAATATGCCCCCTTTTCCAATGGCGATACCCAGTGTGAAAAAAATCCTCTTACCCCTTACCCAGATCCTCCTCCTTCGAACAACCATCCATGAAATTGAACCAGAAATTTCGATCAAACAAGCCTTTAAAACCCATGGCTCTAGAAATTTGGCCAATTTCTCTGTAAAGAGTGAAAAAACCCAAACCCGAAAAAACCCTAGAAAATCAATCTTGAAGCTCCGAGTGACAATGGCGGTAGGGCTTCAATTGAAGGCAAATAAGGGTTCAAAGTGGAAAAGAAAACATGGAATTCAACAAAGGAGAAGAGGATCGAAGAGGGCTACAGCCAAAATCTACGATCGAGTATTGAAACATCATCGACTCTCGAAGAGGGCTGCAGTTGGCCTCCGTTTACCAAACCAAAATCGATGGCCCTTAAAGATAGATCGAGGGGGATCGTTGGTCGCCCAGGAAGGCGGAGATGGTGAGCGGGACTCACGTCAGCATCACCATGGGAAGGGCGAGTGCGATGTCAGGCTCTTCCATGGTGGTATGTACTCATCGGAAGCCGGAGCGCTTCTTCAAAGAACTAGGTGTACTTCTAGCCATGTTATCTACTTTATGCTTAGCCCCCATGAAAATCAAGAAACAGGTTTGAAATCTGGTCTGAATTTGAGTGTTTGGATGCAGAGAGTAAATGTTATTTCGGTTTGGCCTCACCCTTATCCTAATACATTGCAAATCTACCACCTACAAGGTTTATATTTGTATTATCTATGTGTTAGTTATGTGTGGTGCAGCTTCTGCATATCGACTGTGTGCATTGAGACTGTGTGGTGCTCTCTGAGCAAGAAGGAACAAAGAGGCAATATACTATCCACCTTTGAAAGACACTTTGATATGAAAATCTGTGATGAATCAATTTTTGACCCAATTCTCATTGAACAACTTGAACTCACCATGGTCGAGGAGATCATTAATGGTGGTGTTCAAATGAACAAGATTATTGAGCCAATACACATTGAACAACTTGAAATTGAAATTATCATGGCCCCTGGGCAAATACTTCTACAAGACAAATGGATACTAGGAAAGCTTCGGACCCTTTTTTCTGTAAAAAAGGTGTCATGGCATCGTGACATTGTTTCCTATCCCAACTTTGAGCACAAATGGTGTCAATTCTCACTCAATTACTGTAACAGCAAGACCGGAACCCGAACTAAACTTGCTAAGTTTGTGCCATGGCAATGTGAAAGGCCTAGAAAATGGAAACTAAGAAATATAAATTGTTGTCATATGAGAGGATTGTCATATGATACTTTTTTAATTACAATATACGGTTTTGAGAATAATGGCGTGAATTATAATCAAAGGATTGATAACTATGACCCATGCTTTGGCCGATCCCGGACTCCATCGGTACAAAGCCAACATATAATAGCAATGTTATATCTCCGTTATTGGACTAAATCTTGTACATGTATTAGCAAACAGAGAAAGATTAATACAACAAACAAGTGTGCAAGTGCCACCTGGAAAATTAGACCCTCACACAATCAAATAGTTATATATGAAGATAAGTCTATGGAATAGCAGAGGAATAGGGCGTAAATCATTTTGGCCCGAAATTGACTCATTTTGTAAAATAGAAAGAATACAACTCATGGCAATTGTGGAGACTAAAACGGATAAACCACCAGCCGACCAAAGTTGGAGACGAGTAGGATTTGATAACATAATCTGGTCCCCGGCTTTTGGCAGAGCAGGGGGAATATGTGTTTTGTGGAAAGAACATCAAATGATTAATGAAACTGTTGAGCTATTGGTGCAAGAAAGTCGATTCATAATTCTCAAATATGTTAACCTAGCTACAAAATATGTAATAGCGATTTGCTTGATATATGCACCCCCACAAGAAAATGAAAAAGAAGCCTTTTGGTCATTTTTCACCGACATAGTTAGAAATCTTAACATGGCAACAATAGTGATGGGTGATCTTAATGAAATTTATGAACCAGAAGATAAAAAAGGAGGTGTTTGCCCCGACAACTCTAGGTTTACAAGAATCACAAAATTTATGGATGAATGTGAATTAATTAATATTCCAACGGTTGGAAATAGATTCACATGGCGAAAAAATAAAACAGAAATTAACAACATGTATGAAAAATTAGATAGAACTTCAGTTTCTAATCAAATTATACAATGGTTTCCGGACATAAAAATAAAACACTATGCGTTCACAACATCAGATCACTGTAAAATTGCTATTGAACTACAAAATGGGCAAACTTTTAAGGCCCAACCATTTAAATTTGAGAAAATGTGGATGTATAGAAAAGACTTTAGAAATATCGTCAAACAAGCTTGGAGAGGTAATTTTGTAGGATCAAATATGTACCAACTCATTAAGAAAACACAGTTATTTAAACTCCAGGCAAAAAAATGGAACAAACGTACTCTAGGCAATACCTTTGAACAACTTCAGATTATAGAAGAAGGGTTACAGAAGGTACAAGAACAAATTCACCAATCACCCCAACAAAACATTATTCAAAAACAAATAAGATTGATAAAAAAGAAAGAATGCCTTCTAAAATTCCATAACACATACTGGAAACAACGAGCGAAAACAAAACACATAAAATTAGCTGATTCCAACACAGGATACTTTCACAAGATAGCAAGTGGACGAAGAAACAAGAAGATAATCAAGGAAATCACCAACAGAAATGGCACTCAAATATTTGGAGAAGATAATATAAGAGAAGAAATACGATCTGACTTTAAAAAGAGATACACAAAAGAACCCATTAATAATTCAAAACTACAAGAATACCTTGATCTTATTACTGAGGAAATAACCCCTGAAGATAACTATGAACTAACAAAGGTTGTGACAAACGAGGAAATAAAAAATGCACTAATGGGTATAGGATCCGATAAATCACCTGGGCCGGATGGAATGACAGCAGAATTTTATAAGAAATATTGGGATATAGTAGGTCCTACAGTTATTAAAGCAGTAAAGAGTTTCTTTCACTCAGGCAAGATATTAAAACAAATTAACCATACCTTCATTTCACTACTACCAAAAACCGACAATCCAAACACTATGAACCATTATAGACCCATAAGCCTATGCAATACGATTTACAAAACTATATCAAAGATCCTAACTGAAAGATTAAAAAAAGTTATTTGGAAAATAATTCACCCATTACAAGGAGCATTTGTTGCTAGCACATGAAATATTTCACTCATTTAGAGGAAGAAAGAATAAAGATGGTTGGTTAGCAATTAAGTTAGATATGGAAAAGGCATATGATAGACTAGATTGGGATTATCTTTTTAGGGTAATGAGGAAATTTGGTTTTGCAACTAATTTTATAGATTGGATTAAGGAGTGCGTCCAAACAGTCTCATTCTCGATCCTAGTAAATAATGGACCTATAGATCCCTTCACACCAGAACGAGGACTAAGACAAGGAGACCCATTATCACCTTATCTCTTTATAATTGGGACAGAATTATTAGCAAGAAAGCTACAAATGGAATCCAATAATTCTAATAAAACAATAGGTTTCTCATTAACTAGAGGTGGAACAAAAATACCGTTTCTCTCCTTTGCGGATGATTTAATCATCTTCTCAAAACCATCACAACAAGCATGCTCGACAGTTAAATCAATTGTAGAAGACTATTGCGCTATTTTGGGCCAAAAAGTAAATTATCATAAATCGACATTCCAAACATCAAAAATAGTGACCAACCAACAAAAGCAACACATTCGGCAAATACTACAAATGTCTTCCATGTCCAACATAGAAAAATATTTAGGTTGCCCCATCATAAATGGAAAGGTAAATAAGGAAACATTCAAGGAAACCATAGGAAAAAGCAGAAAACAATTAACCAAATGGAAAGCAAACACCCTGTCACAAGAAGGACGAACAACTCTAATTAGAGCAAACCTAGCTACAAAACCAAACTACTTGATGCAAAGCTTCATGTTACCAGCTAACATCCACAACGAATTAGATAGAATTAACAGAAACTTCTTTTGGAATAAAGGCGAAAACCACAAACCGCTTATTGGGTGGGATAGGATATGCAAACCCATAGAATATGGAGGGTTAAATCTAAGGAAAGCTGAACATATGAACAAAGCATTACAAATGAAACTACTATGGAAAATCATCTCAGAACCAACAAACATTTGGGTACAAGTCATAAGAGAGAAATACCTCAAACAAGATGATTTCTTTTCTTATAAAGTCAAATCTAATGCATCATGGCAATGGAAAAAGCTTATGACACTCAAAAAAGAATTTGAAGAAGGTCTTATGTGGCAAGTTGGGGATGGTAAGACAATTAATTTTTGGACAGATAGATGGGTAACTAATGAATCACTAGAAAAATATGCAATCAGTCCCGACAGAATAGACAAAAAATGCAAAGTTGCAGAATTCTTAACGGTAGAAAAAACATGGAAGACAAATGAGCTTGAACAACTGCTCCCACGAGACTTGGTTAATAAAATTACCAACACAAGAATACCTGACAATGAAATCAGGGATAGGTTATATTGGGCTTCAAGTAAACATGGGCGGTTCTCAACTTCATCGGCTATTAAACATATAACCAAGACTAATAATTACTCTCAAAATGTTAATCATTGGATATGGAAAATGGATATATTGCCAAAGATTAAAAATTTTTTATGGAAAGTGGATAACAATGGGCTACCAACAAAAAATAGATTAAGGGAGCAACAAGTTGCAGTTCCAGGAGGATGTATATTATGTCATTGTACATATGAAGACATTGGCCACCTGCTCTTTCAATGAGAGCATACGCTTAAAACAACGAAAAAAATAAATCCCAAAATTGAGCGAGTTCTAATAAACTTTGATTCTACAAACAAAACTCCAAAGCAAATGCTTTCAGAAATAAAACAAATGCTGAACTCACAAGAACTTAATGAATTGGCTACTATATGGTGGGGAATTTGGCATCAGAGAAACAAATTAATATTCCAACAAACGCCAACAGATCTCATTAGTGATCTACCTAACTACATAAAAACACAACTCGAAAACTGGAAACAAGCTAAAGCATGGGAGGAAGATGAGACAATAATAGAACGAAAAACAATCAAATCACAACAACGGGGTAAAAAAGTGGAAATCTGGCAAAAACCGAAACAAGGATTCTATAAATTGAATTTTGATGGATCCAAAAATTCAGAAGGATTAACTACGACCGGAGTAGTTATTAGGGACTCAAATGCTGAAGTTATTGAAGTTGATACCAAAAAATATGGAGAAATATCAGTACTAAAAATTGAAACCCTTGCATTACGTGATGGTATACGAAAAGCCAAGGAATTAGGAATTCGAAAACTAGAAATTGAAGGAGATAATCTAACAGTCATAAACTCTGCTAAAAAACTAACACAGAGCCCATGGGAGATTGATATTCTCCTCTCTGACATCCTGGTCTCATTAAGTTGTTTTGAGACCCTCATTGTTACCCATGTGGGCAGAAACTGCAATGCTGTGGCCGATAAAATTGCTAAATTGGGCCATAGTCTTCATGTGGGTTCCATTAAGAATCACTTAGAACTTCAAGTTCTCGTTTGTCAGGACGCTATAGGACGTCCTCCTTAAAGGGGATCTCCTAATTCTTACCTTTTCAAAAAAAAAAAAAAAAATCTAAAAATTAAAAATGGGAAATTTTGAAAATGAATTTGTCAAACTTAACTTTAATGAATTAGAATTCCCAATAAAATATGTCTTAGTTGGGGTGTGATCAGGAACCATGATACAACATTGTTAAGAATAACGCCAAGAAATATAGACACAACTTCATCTTACATAATGAGGCATGTAATCTTAGGAATTTAGTTATAAATGTTAAGTAGTTAGGACTCCTAAATAATTGAAACTAGTTTAACCCTCTTATCATGGACGGATGATGCTAATAGATTTACTAAGAAGATTTGTATGAAGAATATGTTAGATGGAATGGGGTGGGGACTCTTTGGGGGTGATAATGTGCTAAGTTGTCCCCATTTAACATTTTTGCACTAACTAGTTTCTCCGATCCCATTCTTATAAAAACCCTTATTCCTCTCTTTTTTTCCTCTCATCCCATTTTTTTGTTCTCTCTCGTCCTAATTTTCTTTTCTATCTCCTAACCTTCTTCTCTCCTCTCATTTTTTCAGATCTGGGAAAACTCTAGATCTGAATTGTCGTTGCGGCTTATCTGATGACCTCATCGTCCATATCTCCGACGACCTCGACTCCTTCCAGTTTGACGTGGCCTCGTCTATGGATGGACTATGCCACGTGAACTTCTGATCTAGATCGTGTGCTACGTGTCTCCATTTGAGATTGATGGTGGCGGAAGAAATAAGAATAAAGTTGATGAAGATAGATCTAGTTCCCAACGTGATGGAAACTCTACAAGCCAATGTTATGGCTCGAATTCTCTTGAACTCTATGCTAAGAACACAAGGGGAATCAAAGATAGCATTTGGTAGCAACGAGGGACGCAAGAATTCATGGAGGAGGAAAACTCTCTACTTAATTCAAGTCTAATATGTGCATAACCTTACAAATGAAGAAGACAAAGCCTTAAATAGGCAACGACTCAACCTAGCTTCTAATGGGCCGCTTATTCATGCAAGAAAAGAGGCAAACCCATACTACTAAATTAAGTTAGACTATAAATAGAAAGACTTAAAATAAATATGCTAAAAATAATATAAAAGGAAGCATTGGAGAAGACCAAGGGCCTTGGCCAACGAAGGTAAGCCTAGGCTATCGAGCCCTAATGGCCGAGACAAGGGCCACAGGCTGGCTGTGGGTAATGGCCGAGGAGAAGTGAAGAAATCGACCCAAGGATCGAGCTAGAAGGGGCCGTGCACGAGCCAAGTTGAGAAGTGTGAAGAAGCTGGAAGTCTACTCTCAAGATCGACCCTAAGGGGGTCGATCTCGACCATTTTTGGGTCGATCCCGGGCGCCGACTCTCCTTTATCCGAGATCTAGCGAGATTATCCTATTTTGTATTCAAGGAAGGTTGTTTCTTTATGTTTCCTAGTTAGATTAGGACTCCTTTTCTTCTATAAAAGGTGGTTGAACCCTTTAGTTTTTATCATTCATGATTGGGAGAGCTAGAGGGAGACTTGGAGAGCAAGTTTGAGACTTTTGTAACATGTCTTCTTTGTTTAATTTGAATTTTGGTTTGATCATGTCTTCTTCTTCTTTCTTCTTGTCTCTCTTTGCCATGAGTGAGTAGTCTTCTTAAATTCTAGGGTTGGGTAAAAATCCAACACAATCATGCATGTCTAAAACTTGAATTCATAACTTGAATGCTTGAAGATCATATTTATCTATCTTGTGCTTAAATCCTTGACGAAAGTTGAGGCATATCTTATGATTGACTATGGCGAAAGTTAAAGTTGGTTGCTTGATTAGATCTAATAGGATTATTTGCGAAAGTTGATTTTCCTAGGTTGAAGGATAGATAGAAAGTTGTTGATTTGCGAAAGTAGATTGAATGACTTGAATTGTTTGCGAAAGTTAACACTTCTATGATCTAGATTGCATGATAGTTGTGAAATCTTGTTGGAAGCATGTATGATTGTTCTTGTGGTAGCCCTATCCCTAGGATTTGCCTTTTATATTGATTAAAAGTTATGACTTTGCTTTGATCTCGACTCCTAAGGTTGTGCTCGAGCCTTGCTTGTGACTTGTGTGTGTTTGGTGTGTGTTCGTGATAGATTACTCTCAGGATCGGCCCTCCTCAGGTCGGTCCTGACTTGTTTTGTTCGTATTTCCTTGGTTTTTCGTAGTTTTTCGACTAATCTTTAGCATTATTCTTACTCCCGTGGACAATACCGACTTCGCTATACTCAGCGGGGTCTTGAATATAAATTTATTTGTTCAAGAAACCTTTCAACATTACCGATACAAGTCTATTTTTCTAAAATATTTATTTAAGTAAGCTATAAATAACTTAATTTTTGATTTCTCTCATCGTATAAAAATCTTAATAATTACAAATATATATATATATATTGATAACATATTTAGCTTCAGATTTCATATCGTATCACATATGATTTTTTAAATTAATTAAATACACCTTGAGATAATATGATTGTGTTTTATCTATACTTTTTATTTAATTCATATTATGTAAAATTTAAATTTAAGTTTATTCTTAACATCAAATCACGATCTTGGATTAACAAAACATTCAAACGAGTTTGAATAAAAAAGACGATATCAATATTGCTGATACCCGGATCTGTCACCGCGTTGATGTACGAGATAAATAATATTGACAAAAGATTAAAGCGCTAAGTACGTATTAACGCGTTGAGTACACAAATAACTAAAGTAAATAAATGTACGCGTGATGTCTCTCGTTTTGGTGGTGTTTTAGTAGTTAATTTCTCTTGTAAATATGTGTTTTTCATTCCTTTCTTTGTTAGTTTTATTCCCTTTTAGCTTAGTTCCCGGTTTTCTTCAAGAGTAGGAAACTATGCGAGTTTGTTATGTTTTGTAGGTAAAATGGCGCAAATGAGGATGTTTTGGAGGAGCATTTCAAGTAGGAGCTAAACAAGGAAGCCAAGGAGTGGATGAGCCATGATAAGAATGAAGTGGAACCAAAGGAAAGCCAAGAAGAGACAAGGATCGAGGCCCTGGATCGAGATATCATGACATCGGGCCCGAGTTCGAGCACAAGACAACGGGACCGAAGTTCCCAACGTCGGGCCCGAGGTACCCAGTGTGTCGGTCCGAGTCGGCGTTTTTGAAGATTAGGCCCCAAGGCATAATTATGATGATCTTCCAAATTTGCCCTTCTTCTAAATTGGAATTCCTTGGTCCCCAATCAATAGAGTAGGATAATTAAAGGTGATTAGAGAGCATTAGGGGGGGAACAACAATTTCACACCAAATCACTCTCAAGGGCTCAAGGAAGACTTGGAGAGCAAGGAGAAGAAGGGAGGAGGAGAAGAGAGGAAAATCGGTGGAGCTAGGAGGAAGGATAGTGAGTTTGTACTTGTTTCCCTTTGGTTTTTAGTAGAATTAAGACTTGGATCTTGTGAACCCTTTGAATTTGAATGCAATTTGAGTTTGATTTAAGATTGATGATTGAGATTTGCTTGCTTTTCCATTTGATTGCTTTATTCTCTTACTTGATGGAGTAGATTCCATAGTCTTGGGCTATGGGGGAATCCCCTAGCTAGGATTGGGTATGAACCCCCAATTCCATAGCCATTGAGTGCTTGATCTATGTATCCTCTCTACACTAAGCTTCAATTCTCTTGTGAAAACAAGGGGTTTAGGGCTTGTGATTGGTAAGAGTAAGCGAAAGCAATCTCAAACCCAATCACTAGACCTAACATCGAAGGAGAGTGAAAACTCCCTTGGGTCGAAGTGTATAGTGGAAGGATCGAAGGCTAGCAACCTCGATCTAACAAGGATCAACACTTATTGGTTGAATTGGGGTGGAATTACCCAAGTCTAGTTAGGGAAGGAACCCAAAAACCCAAGACCGATCTACTATTTTGCCTAGACCGAGATCCCCAGTACATCGGGCCCGACTTCCCCAGTGTCGGTCCCGTGCAAATTGACCTCGATCCACCCTCGGACCGAAGTGACCTGTGTCGGTCCGAGGTGATTTTCCTTGATTTTCCTTTGTTTTGCCTTTCTTTCATCCCTTTTTAGTCTTTTCGGGTACTCTCGACGCACGAACTCCCGTGTGTTCGACACCCTACCTCTTTACTACAAGTGAGGTTCGGTTTATAAATTTAGATTTTGAGACCCTCCGATCCCGGACCGATCAACGCGTGTTGGGACGCTATCAAGGACGCCCTCGTACTTGGTAGCGCGCCCACAACCGTCCCTTAGTTTTGATATGACAAACTCACTTTGATTCAAATAAAGATTGTCCAAGTGTTCAGGAACGCTAGTGACAAAAGGACAACAAGTGTGTATGGGCGTCCCATAGGCTTTGGGACGCTAGCTAACAGGAAGTAAGGACCGACCAGAGACTACTTGAGCAAGGACGCAGTCCCAAGTAAGTAGGAACGCAAGCAGAGCGTCCTTACTCTATAGCCGACAAGATGACATCACTCGACAATATTTGATCATCCAAGGACACGTGGAGACCGATCCTGTAGCGGAGTCCAACACTACGTGGCGGACGATCCTGTTGCAGAGTCCATCAACACGTGGCGGCCGATCCTGTAGCGGAGTTCATCATACACAGCTGGATACAGGAAGCTTCCTCATCACCGCCCTACTACGTGGAGGAAGATCCTGTAGCCACGTCCTCGAAGGGCATGATCATCCCAGGAGAAAGAGGCCCTTCCCCAAGTCCTATAAATAGCCCCAAGGCATTTATTGTGACGTTAACGCTTTCAGGAATATTCAGAGAGAATCAGAAGAAAGCGGCTCACTCAAGAACACGAAGAACTAGCGCAAGAACTCAAGAACAGTAACTAGAACTTGTGTTAGATCGAGTGAGAGTTGTAACCAAAAACCAAAAACTGTTTGTAACCAGAAAACACAAAAGAGAGAAAGAGAGTCCTACTAAGTACTGTAGGACGTAGGGATAGGAGTTCTTTATAAGATTGAACAAGCTTGAGTTGTAGGCTTAGAGGAGTTCCTTACTAGTGGACTTAGGGAAAAGCTAAGTACCAGAGAACTGTAAAGGCTCGCCTATACAACTGTAAGAACGTTCAATATAAAGAAAAAGCTATTCAAAAATCCTCCAAGGAGGTAGAGGTTTACACTCAAGGACTACTTGGTCTTGAGTGGTTCCTCTATAAATCCCAGCGTTCACTTTAACTTGTTTAGTATTTTATTCCGCTGCATTTCTTAAGGACGCCCCTACACCTCGTAGGGACGCCAGACCAAAGGACGCCTTTACTCCAGTAAAGGACGTTCCTCAGTACTAACGATCCAACAATTGGTATCAGAGCAGGCGCTCTAGATTCTTACTGAGTTGCAGGTTAAAGATGGACATGGAACCGATTGGAATCTCTTTTGTGAAGCCTCCGCGCCTAACGGTCGGCAACTTCAACCGCTGGAAAATCAGATTTGAGAACTTTGTAAGGAGTCAGAACTATCAGTGCTGGAAAGTAATCATGAAAGGCGACCTTGCCGTTCCTACTGATAAGAAGGACAAAGAGGACGAGTGGGGTCCTGATGAATTCAAATTGATGGAAACAAATGCAAAGGCTATGTGCTTCCTTCAAGCGTCCCTTTGCGAGAGGGACGCCACCAGAGTTAGTAATTTGGCAACTGCCAAACTACAGTGGGAAGCTCTTGAAAAATTCCACGTAGGAACTGCTGAGATGAGGGAAGACGTTCAACTTGAAATCAAGCGAGAGTTCTATGCTTTTAGAATGCTCCCCAATGAAACTGTGAATGACTATTCATACCGCTTTGAACAACTTGTTACCAAGATGAGGAACCTGGGCGTTCCTGAAGCTGAAGTTTCAATGAGGAACAGAGTTCAGGTGGTCATTGATGGTTTAACAGGAAAGTGGAACTTTGATAGAACCACGTTCAAGGAGAATACAGCTAACAAGACTCTTGACATGGAAGAGATCTACGGGAAGCTAAGAGGATACGAAGCAAGGAGGAACTCCGATTTGGCTGAACTAGCAAGGAATCCTCAAACAGATCTAGCATTGATGACATCAACACCAGAGTACGCTGAGTATCTTCGCCGTCAACAAGAACTCGCTATGATGGTGGAAGCCAATAAGAATGAGAACCGTGAAAGGATGCGCGTTCAAGCATTGAAAGAGAAAGAAAACAAGACTAAGGAACAGCTTGAAGAAGAGGAAGGACTTGTTCTCTTTAACAAAGTTCTGCGTTCTTTTGGCAAAAGAAACAAACAATTCAACAAACACAAGATGCCTTACAAGAAGGAGAGTCCCAAGTATACTGAGGCAGAGATGAAAGAACTTACTTGTTATAAATGTAACAAGAAAGGACACTTTGCCAAAAAGTGTACAACGGGAATGTCCGCAAAAGAAATGAAGACAAAAGCACTCATCGGAGCGTTCGCATCTGCATGGGATAATGGTAGCTCCTCTGATGATGATGATGAAGAACCTGATGAGCAAGTGGCGTACATGGCCATGGAGGACGCCACAGTTCTTGAGGAGGTGATTCGGCCTATTTTGTATAGGTTAACTCTTGTATTTTTAGGGCTATATTGAGTGTGTTTAGGTTAGATTTGAGCATTATTGTAATACGAAGACCGAAGACACAAGAATTCAAGAATCGAGAGTTTTAAGGCGTTTTGAGCTGTCTGCGCGACACCACTTTCTTGCGAAGGCTATATATTGAGCTACAGAGGTCGGATTGAGCTGATTCCGGTGCCATTGGAAATTTAACTTCAAGGGCTTCAATTCATCGTTTTACACCGAAGTCAGATTCCAAGCCGAAGATGGTCAAAACAGCCTCCGAAGTGACACCAGCGTTCCTGTCGAGATTCCGCGACCGCGGCCTGGCCGACGCGCCCGCGGTGGCTGCCGAGACGAGAAGTTTTTCTCTGTTGTGAAAGCGCGGGCGCGGTGATGGCGACGCGACCGCGGTGATGCCGAATCCGAAGCGGGCCGAAATCTTTCTATCTTGTTTCCTTTTCTATCTTTTGCCTCTTTCCTTATCTATCTCGTGGAGCTTGTTCCTTGGGCTATATAAGGAGGAGTCCTCCCTAGGTTTTATTCATTCACATTCACATTCTACCTTCTTCCTTCTTTCACATGTTAGGTTTTTAGTTTAGTTATGGAGAGCTAGTCTCCTTGGGTTTGTTCAAGGGAGAAGCTCTGATGTATGAACTCGTGAGATTTTGGTAATTGATTTCTATCCTTTGGTTAATATTGATTCTCTTGTGCTTCATCTTATGATTGTTGATTGTTTCTCTAGGATTCGCGACCCTATTGAATTGATTAGCTTTCTACTGTTTGATTAGGTTTGGACCGTGGACAAAACTAATCTGTGAAAACAACTTAACCTAGACCTGTTGTCTATGCAACTAGGATTAAGAAGAGAATTGATTGTTTTATCTTACAATTGACTCGTAGCTTGATTGTTTGATATTATATCCTGCGTATCCTTGTTCTCTATGCTAATTCTAGGTTAAGCGTCCTTGCCTAGGGTTATAGAATTGCTTGGACCGTGGACTTGCGATTGTTAATGATCAGGATAGGAATTAACCATAGGTGTGAATGAAATCAATGGATAAATCTATAATCGAGGGATTATATCATGAGTGGATCTTTTGAATAAACCTGCTTTCCCTTATTTGTTTGTTTGTTTGTTATTTGTTTCTTAGATTAGTTTAGTTAGATTTCCCTCCTAAACCCCCCATATCTTTAGTTGATAGATTTATTAATACTAGAAGCCTTAAGTTCTCTTGGGTTCGACCCCTTACTTGCTTACTATACTTGTTTGTTAGTTTGGGTTATTTATCTTTGATCTTGGCACGACGACTTTAGCCGAGTCAAATTTTGGCGCCGTTGCCGGGGAACTTTGGTTTCTTTCTAGTATTAATATTTTTATTGGCTTTTGTGTGGACCTATCTTACGGTCCGCACTTGTATAGTCTGATGTCTGCTTTTAAGTTTTGTCAGTTGCAGGATGAGCCCTTTCATGGGTATTTCACTAGGTGCCAGGAAGAGTTATATGAGCTTGCATCGTGGGGCTTATACGTAAAGATTAAGGATGCTTGCGATTACATCTTTGGTGGGGTGACTCATGAGACCCTACTGATGTTGTACCACAAGAGTGAAGGAAAATACGTCATCTGGGAACCCATGGACCAATGGAATTTCTTTTGTGGGATCCGAGCCGACGAGGTCAAGGAGTTAGCTTTTGTCAAAGATCCGCGCCCGCGCTCACCAACCCGCGCCCGCGGAAATTTGACAGATGCTACGGAGTTTTCTTCGGATGATGAGCCGCGACCGCGGTACCCAAAGCCGCGACCGCGGTCACCTGAGCCGCGACCGCGTTCCCCTGATTGCGCCCGCGGAAATACCCCAGAGGCATCCCCCGAGTTCGCCGGAGAAAGGCGAGCGCGACACGCATGTCGCGAGGTCCTCGGTGCCCCTTGCTTTGAATGTGCTACGGTGGAAGGGCACTACTACCTTCCTCGCAGCTCAGCCCCTGTGTCGTATGAGGAAACGGAGGATTTCCCCCTGGAGGAAAACCGCGACCGCGGCCCACAAACCGCGCCCGCGGCCTCTAAGGAGGCTTCTCCGCCGGTGCTCAAGCACGAGACTATCTCCCCCAACAATGTTCCGGGCCGTGTTATAAAGCTCAATTACCCCATCTCAATGCCAAAGGGGCTCCCCGAGTTCGTTTTCGCAAAGCGAAAAGAATCCATTCAGAATGACAAGACGAAAGAAGAAGTTGATTGGGCGGTATTTGGTGAATTTTGGGATAGTTTGGAGCAAGAGGAGGTTCGAGATGATGTTATGGAGATTTCTTCTTCACCGTCAGAAACCTTTATATCCCCTTCCATGGAGGTTCCTGAAATCAGCCTTGACGTTCCCTATATCCTTTATTCCACTTCTTCTCTCTCTTTTGATCCTGATTTTGTTCTTACATGCCAATCTTTCATTAAGGATTCTATCTTTGAGCATGCTAGGGTAGGTGATGCGTTCTTCTATGCTTTACCTCATGATAGTGAAAATTCAACTAGGGGATTTGCATGCTTTGCCAAATACTTTGAAAAATCACCTAAATCACCTAATTGGTTTCACTCTAGAAAATCACACCCTAATTGCTCAAGCATGTTTGATAGGTTAAAAAGGAGTTTGAATTATTTCTTATTTCTTGATAATTTGTCAATATGCTATGAGTCCTGTTGTAAGATAGCTGTGCAGGACTTTGATTTGATGCTCAGGGCATTGACGATGTCCGACCCTGAAGACGTCGGGCCATCGACGTTAAATAAAGGCGCTACTTGGGAGGCAATCCAAGGCTTAGATAGATTGTTTTTCCATTCCTAGCTTAGGTTTTTATTCGTTTTCGGACTAACGTGCAGGTACTAGGTCCGAAAGGACATTCTGGTGCAAAACCGCGCTCGCGGCAGCCATACCGCACCCGCGGTGGAGCACCAGAACCAATCCCCGCGACCGCGGTTATCATGCAGTGGGTTCCGAAAAAAAAAAAAAATTACCGCGCCCGCGCCTCGGGAACCGCACCCACGGTGAGGCCGGGTCTGGCAAAAAAAAAAAAAATCGAAAAAAAAAAAAAAGATTTCGGGCGTTTATCTTCTATTTTCCATATATCTTTTCCATCTTTCTATCTTTACCATCATTCTTTCTATCCATATATCTATCTCCTATTTTCCATATATCTTTCCACCACCTTCTATATTTCTTTTCATTCATCTTTGGAATTATTTTTGTATTGGCTATGTGTAAAAGCCTAAGTATGGGGGAGCTTTGTCCCCAGAGAGTTCTCTTCTCCACGGCTCGAGTTCAAGTAGTTGTCTATCTTCCAAGAGACGAGCCAAGATACGAAGGTTTATTGCACATCATCCGGTCCGAGAAGAACTCAAGAGTTCATGACTACACGAAGACCGCGCCCGCGCCACACTAGCCGCGCCCGCGGTTAGCCATCAGAACGGTGTTCCGAAGTCTTTTCTTCCATTCTTCTACCACCTTTGAAGAGTTCTTCCATTCCACCTCTCTTCATCGATTGTGAGTCTTTTGATATACCTTTCTCCTTGCTTCTATCCTTTCTCTTTGCTTCATTGAGGACAATGAAGGATTTAAGTATGGGGGAAGGAGTACTCGCATTCGCTTATCCTAGTTAGCTTAGTTAGCTATTTGCTTCAGATTTTTGATTTTCTTCTTTTCATGGAGCACTTGCACCATATCTTTTTGCATAATAAAGGAAGAAAGAAAAAGAAAAAAGATAGAAAGAGCCATAAAAATTGAAAAAAGGCATATAAATCCTGGGATGAGTCGAAAACCCGAAAGGGCGGCTCAGGTAATAAGCAGGTAACCCGGACCAGCATTAGGCTGGGGTAAAAAGAGGTTCATGAAAGTTGTGAGTTTTGTGAGCACACCCTATTGAAAAATGAAAAGAGCGGTTAGGTGAAAACCCGAAAGGGCGCCTAAGCAGAATTGAGCGGTAAAATATGAGTGTTTTAGGATCATTCTTGCTTGGGGACTTTGGGGATTACATGCTAGATTTGGGTAGATCCTAGGTTGCTCTACACTTTTTAGAGCTTGAGTGTTATATCTTGTTGTGAGGTGTGTGTTTGAGCTTTATTGTTTTATGCTCATGATTTCTCTATATTTTTGGGTTCGGGTTGTGAGTTGAGTGTTTTATCTTCCCTTATATTTCCTGAGATCTTAGATGTGCTACCTTGTTGTATTTGTTTTGAGCTTACTCGAAGACGAGCAAGATCTAAGTATGGGGGAATTTGATTCGGCCTATTTTGTATAGGTTAACTCTTGTATTTTTAGGGCTATATTGAGTGTGTTTAGGTTAGATTTGAGCATTATTGTAATATGAAGACCGAAGACACAAGAATTCAAGAATCAAGAGTTTTAAGGCGTTTTAGCTGTCTGCGCGACACCACTTTCTTGCGAAGGCTATATCTTGAGCTACAGAGGTCGGATTGAGCTGATTCCGGTGCCATTGGAAAGTTAACTTCAAGGGCTTCAATTCATCTTTTTACAACGAAGTCATATTCCAAGCCGAAGATGGTCAAAACAGCCTCCGAAGTGACAGAAGCGATCCTGTCGAGATTCCGCGACCGCGGCCTGGCCGACGCGCCCGCGGTGGCTGCCGAGACGAGAAGTTTTTCTCTGTTGTGAAAGCGCGGGCGTGGTGATGGCGATGCGACCGCGGTGATGCCGAATCCGAAGCGGGCCGAAATCTTTCTATCTTGTTTCCTTTTCTATCTTTTGCCTCTTTCCTTATCTATCTCGTGGAGCTTGTTCCTTGGGCTATATAAGGAGGAGTCCTCCCTAGGTTTTATTCATTCACATTCACATTCTACCTTCTTCCTTCTTTCACAAGTTAGGTTTTTAGTTTAGTTATGGAGAGCTAGTCTCCTTGGGTTTGTTCAAGGGAGAAGCTCTGATGTATGAACTCGTGAGATTTTGGTAATTGATTTCTATCCTTTGGTTAATATTGATTCTCTTGTGCTTCATCTTATGATTGTTGATTGTTTCTCTAGGATTCGCGACCCTATTGAATTGATTAGCTTTCTACTGTTTGATTAGGTTTGGACCGTGGACAAAACTAATCTGTGAAAACAACTTAACCTAGACCTGTTGTCTATGCAACTAGGATTAAGAAGAGAATTGATTGTTTTATCTTACAATTGACTCGTAGCTTGATTGTTTGATATTATATCCTGCGTATCCTTGTTCTCTATGCTAATTCTAGGTTAAGCGTCCTTGCCTAGGGTTATAGAATTGCTTGGACCGTGGACTTGCGATTGTTAATGATCAGGATAGGAATTAACCATAGGTGTGAATGAAATCAATGGATAAATCTATAATCGAGGGATTATATCATGAGTGGATCTTTTGAATAAACCTGCTTTCCCTTATTTGTTTGTTTGTTTGTTATTTGTTTCTTAGATTAGTTTAGTTAGATTTCCCTCCTAAACCCCCCATATCTTTAGTTGATAGATTTATTAATACTAGAAGCCTTAAGTTCTCTTGGGTTCGACCCCTTACTTGCTTACTATACTTGTTTGTTAGTTTGGGTTATTTATCTTTGATCTTGGCACGACGACTTTAGCCGAGTCAGGAAGACGCTCCGAAATCTGAAAATGAGGTAACCCGTGAGTCTATGATGAGTTCCTTAGAAAATTGTTCTAAATCCAAGCTCATTAAACTTATTGGAAGAATCATGGAAGAAAGTGTTATCATGCAACACAGAATGGATGAACTTGAACTTGAAAATGAGAATATTGTGGTTGAATGTGAAAACTGTAGTTCTATGACCATTCAATTAGAGTCCTCATGTGAAGAAACTAAGTCCCTAAAAACTGAAATCATGTGTCTCAAACTTGAGAACGCTAAGCTTAGGGAAGAAGTGAAAATGATGGGTAAGAGTCCCATAGTTGAAGAAGTTAGACTAATGGTCTTCGTCCCAGCTAAGAGAGGTCTAGGTTATGAATCTGACACTAAGAACTCTCTTCCTAGCGATTTTGAGGCTAGCAAAACTTCCGAACTTGAACTTGAAAGAGAGAAAACTAAGAATCTCCTTGAAAGAATTAGAGTCCTAGAGAGTGGAGAGATAGGAAAAGAGGACTGCTACACTAACTCCACTAGTCATAGGATTTACAAGAAAATTGCTAAAGGGGAAGGTTCTAAAGTCTGTGATCCTCAAAAGATGAAAGAAAACAAAATCCAACGTCCCAACAAGAAGTACTACCTCGGTACGTACTATAGGACGTGTTAGTACTGTGGACAAGGAGATCACTTCAAATTTGAGTGTGAAAAACTGAAAGAAGATATTACAAGTGGAAAAGCTGCTAGGAGTAACATTGAAAATGATAAGTCCGTCCCTAAGGTTAATCCTAGGCGTTCTAGACGCTCTAGGAACTCTTTCCGCAAGCATGCTACTTCAAATGATGTCAATTTAAATGACTACATGCCAGAACCAGAGTTCTACTTCTGTAACGAACCAGGTAAGGAAGACCTTACCTGGGTCGCCAAACACTAACTTTGTTTTGGCAGGTGGAAGTGAGGGGACGCCCATGGATCATTGATAGTGACGCCTCAAATCATATGACAGGAAGCCAGATCCATCTCACTTCTATCCAAAGTAGTGCCACGGGAGGAACTGTCTCGTTTGGCAACAAGGGCAAGGGAAAGATCAAAGGGACGGGAACTGCCATTCTCAATCCGTCCATCAAAGCTATGAATGTAAGCCTTGTTGAAGGACTAGGTTTCAACCTCCTCAGCGTTTCTCAGATGTGTGATCAAGGTGAAAACTTAGTCACTTTTGACTCAAAGGAGTGCCTCGTTATCAACAAGAAAACAAACAAAGTTGTTCTCAAAGGCGTTCGCAAGAACAACGTCTACATCTTCAATCAAGAGTTCAAGCCCAAATCTGAACTATGCCTAGCTGTTTCAAAGGAGGACGCTGATCTCTGGCATCGCCGCCTTGGCCATGCTGGACCAAGCTAGCACAATCCTTAAGCTACATCAAAGAAAACTTGTGAAAGGACTCCCCCAAATTGATCCTGAGAAAATTGAACAGTGTGAAGCCTGTATCAAAAGGAAGCAAACAAGAACGTCTTTCAAGTCCAAAAACGAAGTAAGCACGAAGAAGCCGTTGGAACTTCTCCATATGGATCTTTGTGGGCCAATGAAGACGCTAAGCCATGGTGGAAAGAGGTACATTTACATTCTTGTAGATGATTTTTCTCGATTCACTTGGGTTCTTTTCTTGGCAACCAAAGCAGATTGTTTCAATGCGTTCAAAGTCTTCATCAAACAAGTGGAAGTTGCCCTGGAGACGCCTCTCAAAGCCATAAGATCAGACCATGGAACGGAGTTTCAAAATTCAGAGTTCTTGGCCTACTGTGATCAACATGGTGTCTTGCACAACTTCTCCGCTCCAAGGACTCCTCAACAAAATGGAGTTGTGGAAAGAAAGAATAGGACGCTGGAGGATATGGCAAGGACTATGCTCTTGGCTAATGGCGTTCCCACGTACTTCTGGGCAGAAGCTATTGCTACAGCGTGTTATATTATCAATCGTGCCATGATCCGTCCTTTGTTGAAGAAGACGTCCTATGAGTTGTTGAATGGAAGGAAGCCTCGCATTGACTATCTCACCAGCAAAGCATATAGAGTTTTCAACAAAAGGACTCTAAAGCTTGAGGAGAGCATTCATGTTGTGTTCAAGGAGAGCGTTTCTCACAAAGAAAAACCAAGTAAGAAAGAACGCTCCTCCTCACAACAGCAGGACGACTCTGAAGACGAAGCTGATGTTTGGTCCTCTGGAAAATACTATGTTCCCAAGGACGCTACTCCAAATCCTGAAGAAGTTTCAGTAGACGTTCCTAGCATTGTTGAAGGAGTTCCCTCTCGTAGTGAGTCTCCAGTTCAACAAGATGTGGCTGAATCAAGTTTACAAGGTGAGCAAGGTCAAGGTATGGACGCTCTCTCTAAGGGGGAATACACTGAGGACGTTTCTCAAGAAAACAGTGATGATTCAGATGATGAAATTGATCCAAGGTTTGCTCAATTGTTTCAAAGAGAGTCCCGCTTCTCAAAAGATCACCCAACTTCTCAGATAGTCTCAGATCCTTCTCAAGGTGTTCAGACAAGGTCAGCTGCCAGCAAGTCCCAAAGTGCAAATTTAGCGTTCTGTGCGTTCAATGCCTTTGTCTCTATGGTGGAGCCAAAGAATATCAAAGAAGCACTCCAGGACGCTGATTGGATTCAAGCGATGCAAGAAGAACTCAATCAGTTTGAAAGGAACAAAGTTTGGACTCTTGTCCCTCGTCCCAAAGGCAAAAATATCATAGGGACGCGATGGGTGTTCAGAAATAAGCTTGATGAGAGTGGACGTGTGTCAAGGAACAAGGCAAGACTGGTGGCTCAAGGATTCAAGCAAGAGGAAGGCATAGACTATGATGAGACCGTTGCTCCTGTTGCTAGAATTGAGGCCGTTCGTCTCCTTATTGCCTTCGCCGCTCACAAAGGATTCAAGTTATTTCAGATGGACGTCAAGACTGCCTTTCTCAATGGAAAGCTAAAGGAGGAAGTCTATGTTGCTCAGCCGCCTGGCTTCGAGGACGCCTCTCACCCAGATCATGTGTACCACTTGTACAAAGCGCTTTATGGACTCAAGCAAGCCCCTCGTGCATGGTATGACAGGTTTGCGTCCTTTCTTTTGTCTCATGGGTACACTAGAGGTTCAATTGATAAAACTTTGTTCATAAAGAAAGTTCACAAGGACATTTTAATTGCCCAAGTCTATGTTGATGATATAGTCTTTGGTAGCACTAACATGAAACTTGTAGATGAGTTCAAGTCCTTAATGAGTAGTGAGTTTGAGATGTCCCTCATTGGAGAACTCAATTTCTTCTTGGGACTTCAAATCAATCAACTCAAAGACGGGACGCGGATTCACCAACAAAAATATGTCCGTGAAATGCTTGAGAAGTACGGGATGAATACGTCCAAGCCCATGGCAACACCTTGTTCTCCCAACTCGCGTCTTTACGCAGATGAACAAGGGAAGGACGTTGATCAAAAGCTTTACAGAGGAATGATTGGCTCTTTGCTCTACTTGACCGCAAGCCGTCCCGACATCATGTTTGCCGTTTGCTTGTGTGCACGCTTCCAGGCGAATCCAAAGGAGTCCCACATGCAAGAAGTAAAGAGGATCTTTCGCTACCTCAAAGGACGCGATGATCTTTGCCTTTGGTACCCCAGGAAGACGTCCTTCAAACTTGTTGGCTACTCGGACGCTGATTATGCGGGTCATGTAATTGATAGGAAAAGCACCTCAAGAATGGCACAGTTCGTTGGTTCATGCCTAGTCTCTTGGGGATCTAAGAAACAGAACTCTGTGGCGCTTTCAACCGCGGAAGCCGAGTATGTTGCTGCTGATTCGTGCTGTTCACAAGTTATCTGGATCAAATATCAACTAGAGGACTATGGTATTAATCTTGAAACTATTCCCATTCGTTGTGATAACACAAGTGCTATTGAAATTTCTAAGAATCCTGTTTTTCATTCACGCACAAAGCATATTCATATAAGGCGTCATTTTTTGCGTGATAATGTTGAACTAGGACTCATTAGTATGGAGCATGTAAGGACTGAAGACCAAATAGCTGATATTTTCACTAAGGCGCTTGATAGACGTCCCTATGAGCATCTAAGGTTGCTCTTGGGGATGATAACTTTTAAGTAGCAAGTCCCGTTCTACTATTCCCTCAATGATTGGCTATGTTTGATAGATTCTAAGTGTTTAAGGACTGTTTTGCATTGAATTCATATTTGCAAGGACGCTAGTCTAAAACTTCATATGTTTGCTACTTTGGAACGCCATTCAAATTTCTCTATTTGTCTTGAAAAGAGTATCCCTGATCACCCAACCCTCATCATAAGCTGAAATGATGGGAACTCTAAGCTTACCCTAGCCGAGAACTCTGCAAAAGCGTCCTATGAGCTTCAATTTTTTCTTTTACGGGACGTACTTGCTTTGTTCTCAAATGGTTCGCAAGGTGATCACAAGGACGGTTATCAAAGGATTGATTTTGCTTGAAGAGGTAAATTTTTACTAAGTATGAGAGGACACTCAGTGTTTGTTAGAAAGAACGCCAGTTCAGTAATTGAGGAGAAGTTGAAGAGTCAGAAATTTGAACTTTTGAAAGTGTGAACAGTGACCGTTGCTTTTGCTCAAATCTTAAGGGGAAAGTTTTGCCACGTGTCGCACAGTGAAACAGTGATAATTACAGTTGTGCCACCGCTTCCTCTATATAAGGCCAGAACAGTCGCTATCAAATTTATTATTCTCAACCACTTCCTCGCTCTCAATTGTGCTCTGACTTCTCTCTAAAACTCCGGCGACTTTCTCTCACTAAAGCTCATCTGAAAAAATGTCTCAAAGGCAGTTGAACGTGGCCGGATCTTCTACCGGCGGGAAGCGAAGAAAGTTGGTGAAGTCCCACTACATCGAAAAGCCCAAGCCCATCGTTCTAAATGAATCGTTGGTGGACTTCATCAATAGGAAGCCAAGGACGCTGTACAATCTAATCAGGGAACGTATGGACTTGCCAGAGGTCAAGAACGATCCCACAAAAACAAAGAACTATGAGAGGTTCATTGAACGCTTCGTCATGCCAAGTCTTCACAAAACAGACTACAAAGATCTACTAGGACGGATGGACGACGTTCTCTTCTTCTCTCAGTTTGGAGGTGAGAATCTGGGTCCTTTACTTGAACTTATTCCTGACCTCCACAACGCCGTCCTTCCTGAGTTCTCAATGTACCCTAGGGACTCTTTGGCCTACAAAATGTTAAAAAACCGTGTGCCAAGTCCCTCTCCCGCTCCTCCTCCAGTCCCCACAGTCACAACTAAAAATCTTCTTAAACGTCCAGCTCCTGCTTCCCCTCTCTCAAAATCATCCAAACCCTTCTCCTCCTCAAACCCAACAGAAATTGTGGACAAGTTTCCACCTCAAATCAAGGAGGGACGCTCCAAGAGAGTCCATGACCCAAGGCCCCTCAAAAAGGCCAAAACCTCGAGCGTCCCATCCTCCAAAACCTCCTCAAAAAGGCCTAGCACCTCAAAAAGGCCCTCCAACCTTTCCAAGGAATCCACTCCTCCCCCTAAACCCATCTCAATCGTCCAACTACCAACTCCTCCTCCGTCCCCTCAACCTTCACGAACAAATGCCCTAATCCCTTTTCCTCCCAAAACCCACTCTCCCCTAAACTTGGCCAACTTCCCGTCTGCCCCGGCCCACATTTCCCCACCAAAGGACCCCAAGACCCCAACGTCCCGTCGTCCATCCTCCGAAAGTGGCCCGGAGGAGAGAGAACGCACGCTAGAGCACACTTTTCGCCGAAGGAAGGCTGGTGAAAAGCCCAGGGTTTTGCTCGCTAAGGACGTTCCTGCTCAAGTTGAGCACGTTCCCTCCTCCTCATCCTCCTCTAGCTCTTCTGAGAGCCAAAGAGGAACGCCTCAACAAGTTGCTGGTCAAGTCTCCCCATATATAGATGTCGTTGGGGACTCTAATGACGAGGCTGAAGGAGTCGAGAACGCTCCAGCTGGGGACCAAGTACCTGAGAACGCTGGTGAGCACCAGGTTGCTCAAAAGGACGCCGAGCCCTCATTATCTGAGGAACTCGAGCGTGATGCAAATGAGGTACCTCCCTACAACCAATCCCTTCCTATCCTTAACCCTCTCCCAACCCCTCAAGCAAATCCCCCACAAGAAAACCCCTCCCCCACAATCCAAACAGATTCCACCCAAGTCCCCGAGGACGCTGAGCCAGAAACCTCACATCTTTTAGAGGCTCAGGACGCTGAAGGCGAGTCTCAAGAGCAGACTTCTTCTGGTGCCGTTCAAGCCACAGCTGGTGGTAATGCTGAAAATGATCAAGGCACAGAGGACGTTGCTGAACAGGACGTTGAGAAAGATGAGTCAGGCGACTCCGCTGATGAGATTAGTTCCTCTGATGAAGAGGACTCTGAGTCCCCCAAGGGCAAGCGCAAGAGAAAGCCTGATGGCGCACCGGTCAAAGTTCTCAGCCCCTTGATCTACTCGGAAGAATGGCTCGCCTCCTTCCAAGATGAAGACGTCCAAGAATTCCTCGAGCTGCTAAGATTCCAAGGCTGGCTGAACGTTGGGCCTGCGCCAGCTACTGTTGACAAGGAACAGGTCAAGGCGTTCTATAGAGATTTGCGTTACAAAGCTAAAGATGGCTCTCTCCATTTCAAAATTGATGGTGAGAAAGCCATAGTCAATGAACGCCAGGTCAGAGCTTTCATGGGTCTTAGTTCTCAAAAGCCTCCGTCCAATGCGCTAAGCAGTCTTCCAGAGGGTGGATTTGAAACAACTGATGAAGAACTGCCTCTAGTTGAACACATCTTTCAGGGCAAAAGGCCTATAGGACTGGACAGGGTTGCTCATGTCTTGAGCAAGGTCGGCGCCATAGCTCATTACTTCCTTTGTCGCGCCGTCCTACCCCGGCAAGAGAAGCGCTCCATCGTTCAGACGCATGACATTATACTTCTTGATGCACTGCTTGAACGCCGCCCCATAAACCTTGCCAAAATTGCTATGCAACACATGGCTAAATGTGGGAGGAAGCACCACGCCTTGCCGTACCCTGGTCTTGTCAAGCTCATCCTTCTGTCTCAGAACGCCTACGACGAAAGCGCACCTTCAGAAGAACTCGGTCTGAAGTGGAACGCCAAGAAAGGGCTTGTCGAGATAAGGCACAATGAAGAGCTGCCTTCAGTGATCAAACAGTTGGAAGCTGAGGCAGAAGAGGCAAGACAGAAAGCTGAAGAAGAACGCTTGGCTGCTGAGGCTGAAGCAGAACACCTAGCGTCTATGACTCAAGACGGTACTCAGGAAGAAGAGCCTGCTATGGACTTTTCTGCTCTTGACCAAGTATTGATGGCTCCTTCTCCCGCTGGAGAACCTCCCTTGAACGCTCCTTCCTCGAGTTCTGGTCCAGTGCCCCGTTCGGCTCCTGCAAACATTGCCGAGCATCCTCTAGCAGAACTTATGGGCGCAATAATGGATAACCAGTGTCTTATCCTCTCTGCTCTAAAGGACTTGCCCCTCTGCTTTCGTCAGGTCGGCTGAACTTCAGGAACAACTTCTTAAGTTTTATCAAGACAAGAGCCGTCCTCAGTGATCACCGTTCCCCACCCCTTTATCCCTTAATTTCTTTTGCTTGTGCTTCTTTTCTATTTTCAAACACTTGACTCTTGGTCTGTAATATTCTACTTTTGTTTGAATGGAAGTTCCGTTGTTTGCTTGCATTATGATTGTTTAAGCGTTCCAATGCCTTTAGTTATGTTTTTGTGCTTAACGTTCTTATCACTTGTTATCCTTTTCGATGATGCCAAAAGGGGGAAGTGTAGTTTTGCAGAGATGCGCTATAAATTAGTTATCTAGAATAAGCAAGTGTTAAGGGGGAACTATTAAGTGAAAGGTCTAAGGAACGCCATGCTAGAATAAACTAGAGGACGTTTAGAAAATTCTAGGACGCTTTTCTCTCCTTAAAATCCAAAAGTTAGAGAATCAAAGAATGAAAACTTGTGCCAAATGAAATTTCTTTAAGTGTTAGAGGACGCTTTTAAGTTTTCATGCATGCTAAGCTCAAACGCCAAAACTATTTTGCTGAAGAGTTTGTCATCATCAAAAAGGGGGAAATTGTTGGGACGCTATCAAGGACGCCCTCGTACTTGGTAGCGCGCCCACAACCGTCCCTTAGTTTTGATATGACAAACTCACTTTGATTCTAATAAAGATTGTCCAAGTGTTCAGGAACGCTAAAAGGACAACAAGTGTGTATGGGCGTCCCATAGGCTTTGGGATGCTAGCTAACAGGAAGTAAGGACCGACCAGAGACTACTTGAGCAAGGACGCAGTCCCAAGCAAGTAGGAACGCAAGTAGAGCGTCCTTACTCTATAGCCGACAGGATGACATCACTCGACAATATTTGATCATCCAAGGACACGTGGAGACCGATCCTGTAGCGGAGTCCAACACTACGTGGCGGACGATCCTGTTGCAGAGTCCATCAACACGTGGCGGTCGATCTTGTAGCGGAGTTCATCATACACAGCTGGATACAGGAAGCTTCCTCATCACATCCCTACTACGTGGAGGAAGATCCTGTAGCCACGTCCTCGAAGGGCATGATCGTCCCAGGAGAAAGAGGCCCTTCCCCAAGTCCTATAAATAGCCCCAAGGCATTTATTGTGACGTTAACGCTTTCAGGAATATTCAGAGAGAATCAGAAGAAAGCGGCTCACTCAAGAACACGAAGAACTAGCGCAAGAACTCAAGAACAGTAACTAGAACTTGTGTTAGATCGAGTGAGAGTTGTAACCAAAAACCAAAAACTGTTTGTAACCAGAAAACACAAAAGAGAGAAAGAGAGTCCTACTAAGTACTGTAGGACGTAGGGATAGGAGTTCTTTATAAGATTGAACAAGCTTGAGTTGTAGGCTTAGAGGAGTTCCTTACTAGTGGACTTAGGGAAAAGCTAAGTACCAGAGAACTGTAAAGGCTCGCCAGTACAACTGTAAGAACGTTCAATATAAAGAAAAAGCTATTCAAAAATCATCCAAGGAGGTAGAGGTTTACACTCAAGGACTACTTGGTCTTGAGTGGTTCCTCTATAAATCCCAGCGTTCACTTTAACTTGTTTAGTATTTTATTCCGCTTCATTTCTTAAGGATGCCCCTACACCTCGTAGGAACGCCAGACCAAAGGACGCCTTTACTCCAGTAAAGGACGTCCCTCAGTACTAACGATCCAACAACGCGTGTATACGTAATGTCCCACATCGAACATACGAAGACAAAGTTGTAACGGAGGCAGGGTTGGAACGGAGGAAAACTTATATGCACCTCATCGCGTTTGGGCTACCCACTTGCACGCAATGATGTGGCAAATCTCACACATTTAGCTTATGTTGATTATTGATGTCCCACATCGGAGGTTTGGTGCATAAGCAGCCACCTCCCCTTTCTATATATAGTATAAAAAGGGCCTGTCCCGAGACATGTTCTCGAAGGACGGGCCCCGACGTATTTGAGTCTCCGACGAGCTCGCACTATTTTACGGGAAAGACCTTAAAAAGTCTTATAAGCCTCCGAAAAGAGAATAAAATAATACGCGGGGGGTGGGAGAGCTCAAAGTAAGATGAGCCGGTTTCTAGCAAGCCGAAAGGCCGAGAGTTTAAAAATTTTGTCTTGTATTTAGTTCGAGATTTTCGGGCTTTAACAAATATCTAATTCTTAATAATAATATTATGCGTTTCTTTATTAGTTGAATAATACATAAAAAAATTATCGATCGTGTCCCGTACAGAGTACATGCAATAATCTAGTACTATATATTAAAGTCGAGACTTTTCAAGCCTCGCGTATTATTCGCGTTTTTTTCGTTTTTTCGTTTTTTTTTTCTTTTTCTCTTGTTTTTTCATTTTTTTTTTCTTTTTTTCCATTTTTTCCGGTTTTTTTTTCGTTTTTTTTCCGGAAAAATAGCGCGCGTCCAAAGTTTACTCAACTCTATGGTCGATTTGTTCAACTCTAAGGTCAATTTGTTCATCCATATTTGTTCAACTCTATTGCCCATTTATTCAACTCTATGGTTAATTTGTGCACCTATGTCATATTTCATAGCAATCGAAGTTCGTATAACTTGTTTCGCTTTGGCAATTTGTTCACCTTTATGGTTAATTTGTTCATCATTATTTGTTCAACTCTTTTGCGAATTTGTTCAACTCTACGGTCAATATGTTCATCAATATTTGTTCAACTCTATTGCCAATTTGTTCAACTCTATGGTCAATTTGTTCATCCATATTTGTTCAACTCTATTGCCAATTTGTTCAACTCTACGGTCAATTTGTTCATCCATATTTGGTCAATTGTATTGCCAATTTGTTCAACTCTATGGTCAATATATGCATCCATACTTGTTCAACTCTAATGCCAATTTGTTCAACTCTATGGTCAATTTGTTCAACTCTATTGCCAATTTGTTCAACTTTATGGCCAATTTGTTCAACTTTATAGTCAATTTGTTCATCAATTTTTGTTCAACTCTATTGCCAATTTGTTCAACTCTATGTTCAATTTGTTCAACTCTATGGTCAATTTGTTTATCCATATTTGTTCAACTCTATTGCCAATTTATTCAACTCTATGGTCAATTTGTTCATCAATATTTGTTCAACTCTATTTTCAATTTGTTCATCAACATTTGTTCAACTCTATTGTCAATTTGTTCAACTATGATCAATTTTTCCATCCATATTTGTTCAACTCTACTGTCAATTTGTTCAACTCTATAGTCAATTTGTTCATCCATATTCTATAGCAATCGAAGTTTTTATAATTTGTTTCTCTTTGACAATTTCTTCACCTCTATGGCCAATTCATTCATCAATATTTGTTCAACCCTATGGTCAATCTATTCAACTCTATGGTCAATTTGTTCAAAACTATTGCTTATGTATTAAACTCTATGATCAACTTAAACAACACTCTTGTTTCAGGAAGGACTTTGAAACTAACTCATAAAGCTAGAAACTAACACTTTTTTTTCAAGAAGGTTGCAACATAAGATGTTCTAACATTCACAACGCAACTCAATAATCACGATACAATAGATGTTCCTTCAACTCTTCCACACAACAAATGATCACATATCCCAATCCATGATTGTAGGAATACGTGAATTTCTAAAATTCTAAAACAGTTGTGTCCCAATACAAGAGTGAATCTCAAGAAATTGAACCTATCAAAAACCTCAACAATGCAATGCCAATCATATCAGTCAATGATTATAGAATTCCATAGAAGCACAGAGGCTCATCTACACCTCTATGACCGATACTACACCATTACAGAGACAATAGACATTTCATTCAAGTACTACACCATTAAGGAGCTTCTCTGTTGCGCCTACATTTGACATTCCATATTGCCGTCTAGATTATGGACTATGAATCGGCAGTATAAGGAGTCATTTGACAAAGGACACAGATTTGATTCTCCATTAACATATCTAGTTGTTTGAAACATACATTCCCAGAACACTAAGGCTTGGCAAACATACATTCACAGAACACTAAGGCTTGACAACCGATTGAAGACATGATGTAAACAAATCCTGTGTTTGGCAGTACTGAGCAAGAATACTCAACCTAGTATTGAGCAAGAATACTCAACCGATTGAGCGATAAAAATCGATTTGAAATTGCGATGAAAAACAGCAGAGTTGGGAGCAATTACCTAGCAACAACAGGAATACAATAGAGGGAGATTAGATCAAAGGACAAGAAAACACCCAAATTCGAGAGAGAAATGGGAGAAGAGAAGCATTACCTGGCAACAACAACCATCGCAATGATTA
The DNA here is from genome assembly GCA_963924305.1 of Polygonum maritimum. Lineage (NCBI taxonomy): Eukaryota > Viridiplantae > Streptophyta > Magnoliopsida > Caryophyllales > Polygonaceae > Polygonum > Polygonum maritimum. The sequence goes on from OZ002728.1 coordinate 36,423,309, forward strand.
TCCATCTTCTTGTAGCAATAGTGGATACTCAGCCTAGTCGATCGATTATTCAGCTTCTTTGACCAGATCGAAATGTCCATCTCGATCATTCTCGGGAAAATCAACAATGGCGAGAGCAACGCCGACATGATTACCATCTCGATCGAGGAATTCGGTCCCTAAATCTGGAAATTTCGTCGAAAATCCGAAAGCAAGAACGAATAAAAGCGAGAATCGAAGATCAAGAAAACGGGAGTAGGATTTGACACAGAATTGGATCTCTGGAAGTCGCGGATTTCGGAAAACGGGGAAGCCGATCCGAAAACCAGATCGAGAAGCCGATCCGAAGTCAAATTCCTACGGTTCGGAGGCGGACGGGGCCGAAGAGGAGAATTCCGGGTCGGAATCGATTGGAGGCAGAGAATCGCGATCCGAAATCACCGGATTCGGAGGCGGAGGTCGAGTGGAAGGCTGTTGATCTCAGTCTCCTTTGTCGGGAGTCGGCGAAGCGGAGCGGGAGGAGAAGCGGCCGGAGTCGACGATGACAGGGTTGGGGCGACGACGGGGGAGGCGGACGGGGCCGGAGAGGCGACGGGGGAGGCCTGGGCCTGAGCGAAGCAGTCGGGGGAGGAACGATGACAGGGTTTGGGGGGACGGACGAAGAACGCGTTTTGGCGTTTTATTGGCCCGTTGCTTTTTTTTGGGAAAGGCATGGGCTAATCTAATGGACGGGATTCATTCCTACTGTAAGACTCTTTCCTACATGAGTCTTCCCCTATTGTTATGGGCTTTTTCTACCATGTGCCCTAAGGGCACACTATTTTCTTAATTTTTAGTGTTTTAGTTTCTGTTTTTGGTATGCTTATAGCATGTCCAGGGCACACGATAGAAAAACCAATAATTATAAGACTACCTTAATGACGATGATAAAATTCAACTTCAGAAATTATACTTTGATATAGTTAACCGAAAAGACAAATAACATCGAAACTATAAGATAAAACTAGCCGTATTTGCTCTCATCTTGTACGGTTTTCATTAAATGTAAATAACTAATTTTGTAGACTGCTAATAATATATGCACCGTTTCTACCTAAAAAATAATAATAACATATGCACCGTTATATCGTGGCAAGATTATATGCGTCTGTAATTTTCTTATGGATATTTTTTTTATCTTAAGGTCATCACTATCCCAAAAAGCTCACGCCTTGGATATATAGGCCCTAAACCTCCAAAACCCCAACTTAGCCATCGAGGTGTGTACAATTGTGTGCCCTCCGATCCCTAACGTACAATCCAATGGTCGGTTTCCGAGGCGGCGACGGCGCCTTAGCACCGAAGTTGGAAGAGTTGACGGTGAACGGCCAGATCCTGACCGACGTCATGTTTCGGGAAGAATCCCGACCACGGCACCCGTTCACGCCGTGGGGCATAACGACCAAGTTCTACGTCAAGTTCACGGTCTACCCCTACCGCAAATACGTCATCCGCTCGCAACGGTGCTACGAGATCTCGGAGCAGCCCACCTTCCAGACGGGCGTCGTCCTGGCACGCGCCTACGAGGGCCGCGACAACCTCTGCATCTGGTCGGGCCAGATCTTCGACGCGCTGCTCAATGTGGGCGGCATCAACGCCGAGATTGCCAAGGCCGTGGCCACGCATGTGCATGATCGTATCCACACAGTTGACAGGCATGAAGACCTTGTTATGGTTGACGTCGAGATGATCGTCGTTTCCCCCGTTGTGGTCAATCCCTAGGTTTCGATCTTCTCTGGTTATTCTTATGTATATACATGTTTGGCTTGTCAAGGATAGGGTTTTACACAACAGGGGTTATGAGGATTGTCGAATTCTTTTGCATCGTGGGGTTTTTAGATATTTTTTAGGGTTTTGGGGTTGAATCATTTGCTATGCAGGGTAGGGTAGGACTAACTAGGTACACTAATACAGTTAATCAGTTATGGGATTTTTAAATAACGCACATGAAATTGGGATACTGATGATTGTTGTTTTCAACACCTTTGATCAAAGCGAATTCAAAGAGTTTGCTTTATATAAGGTATGTTATTGTATATTATTGTTTTGAGGTTGATTGTCCTTTACATTCATGTATATATTAGGCGATTCTGATATCTTATATAGAAACAATATTTCCTAGAATAATAATTACGTTAATTAGGGTACTCATCGACAAGAAGAATGTTCGAACTTCCCTTCCACAAATCAAATCATCTTCTCTTTTTTATGTCTGATGAAGAAGGTTGTTCTTGTTCCTCCATGAAATTTCCACTTTCCAACCTCTACACTCCCAATCTTTTTCCTGTCAACTTCAGGACCCTCAAAAGAACGAATTTCGACACTAATTCTTCAAACCCTCAATTATCCCACTTTTTCCAAATTGGTAGATCGAACCCATTGAAGAAATCAGTGGAAATCGGAAATCCGAAACCCGGCTTCAAGTGTCCTCTTTCCCTAATTCTTCATGGCTTCTGAGGTATGGCCAAATCTTGATGTTGTGCTTCCACTGGTTTAATTCTACCCCGCACTCATTCACCAGCCTTGTTGTAGCTCTGCTGTTCCCACACTATTTGCAAGTTCCCTCTTACATTGACATTCAATTCCTTAACCAGATCGATTGAAAGTGCTTGGAAATTAATGTGCCTTCTTTATTCTTGAACTCTTGATTTAGGCTATAAGAAAAGCTGCTCTATCTTTTGCAAAGCTAGTCGAAACCGCTTATTTAGAGCTCTCCAATGGCTCTCAAGCGTGGAAATTAGTGAATCATACATTGGAGTTAAATGATTTAAAGTATATATTTATATTTATACTACATATAATGATGAATGATTTGGCTATATGGCATTTGGAAAATGCCATATAGAAAGAAAATACCACAATATGTCATATTTGCACACATAGCATAACCCATCTCTCCACTAGTTGACCGGCCGTTGACCGACCGTTGACCGATCGTTGACCGGCGTTGACTGTCATCAATTGTCAACACAAGTGACAATATTCACAGCTAATTGTCAGCACAAGTGACAATTTTCACAGCTAATTAATTGTCAACACAAGTGACAATATTCACACCTAATTGTCAACATAAGTGACAAAATTCACACCTAATTGTCAACACAAGTGACAAAATTCACACCTAATTGTCAACACAAGTGACAATATTCAACAATTATTCACACACTTAATTGTCATCACAAGTGACAATTTTCACAGCTAATTGTCAACACAAGTGACAATTTTCACAGCTAATTGTCAACACAAGTGACAATATTCAAACCTAATTGTCAACACAAGTGACAAGATTCACACTAATTGTCACAAGTGACAATATTCACACCTAATTGTCATTACAAGTGACACCTAATTGTCATCACAAGTGACACTATTCAACAATTAACTAGAAGATTATAGTAATCACACCCAATAATTATAGCTAAAACAAGACTTATGCACACAAATCCAAATTATTCACACCTAATTGTCATCACAAGTGACAATATTCACACCTAATTGTTATTACAAGTGACACCTAATTGTCATTGTCATCACTCATCACAAGTGACAATATTCAACAATTAACTAGAAGATTATAGTAATCACACCGAATAAGTATAACAAAGACTTACGCATACAACTCCAAACTATCATCACAAGTGACAATATTTTTTTGGTCGAATCACAAGTGACAATATATGTCATCACCAATGTTATCAAAAGATCTTCTTGATAACACCTAATTGTCATCACAAATGATGATATTCAACAAATAATTAGAAGATTATAGCAATTACACATATAAACATTCAATTGAACACATATGCAAAAAGAAATCCTAGCTTTTAGTTAATAAAAAGGCTTGTAAAAAATATCAATATGTATGTTTTTTGGTCCTATTCATGATATCACACTCAACATACTATAACAAATCCGTTGATAGGTATAAATCATCACATATTCGTATACACTACAAATCAGATTATGTATCATAATAAATGTATGCATCCTCCAAAACCACCAGACACATTCAATAGTTCGATCTGACGAAATTCAGAGCAAATAAAACTTAATATGACTATCAGGCTATAGACCAAACAAACTATGTGCAGACGCAAGAGCAAACACAGAGTGTCCAAACCTCTTCGAGCAGATCGTCATCGAATGAGACATCAAGGCGAGCAATGTTCTCCTCGACGGCGAGCTCAACGGTCGGTTAGGCGATTTCGGCCGCTCTACTACTACGGAACCGATCAGCAAACGATGCACGTCGTCGGAACCCTAGGCTACCTAGCGTCGGAGCATAGTACACGAGGATGGGGAGAGCGACTCGGAGCAGCGACGTCTTCGCGTTCGGGGCGTGTCTGCTCGGGATGGTGTGCGGACGACGGCCGATCGATCTCCGGACGCCAACGGAGGAGATCGTTCTGGTGGACATGGTGGATCAAAATCAAACACGAAACACACAAGAAATTGCAAATGAAGACAGATCAAAATTAGTAGAGACAACTTCTCTCACCAACCAGTGAAGCAGCCAAAGAGGGAGACAAGCAGAAACAGACACCAACGAAAAGCATACAACTTCCGAGAGGGAGTCCTAACTGCAGTGGCGTTAATGCGATCGAAAACAGATCTCCGTCTCCGATCGAGCAGCAGCGGCAGAATTCGGTGGCTAGGGTTCCAGCCCGGCGGCGACGGCAAGAGATGCGTGGATGGAGAGTGGAAAGTACGAACGAGGTAGAGCCGGATTTGCCGGCGGCAGAGCGAAGGCAGCGGAAAATGAGAACGAGAACGAAAACGAAGGCAACGGCGAAAACGAGAACGAGAGAAGAGGGATTTGAGGAGAGGGAGGAAGGCAGCGGATTCGCGCAAATCTGAGTTGTTGTTGGGGTGCACGATGAAGAATGGGGTCGGATCGGACGGGATTTGACCTAATTTCATTTATGCTACTTTGCAAATATCATGGCTATAGGTAGTAGCGGGCAAAACACCCTCTCAACATTGCCGCTCCACTTAATTTCTTCTATAATGATGCTCTTGTTTATGTTTCATATATTATTTCTTGATTTTCTTCTTATATACAATGTTTGTTGCTCATTGAATACGATATGATGTTAATTCCATTGCGTTTTCGTGGCGCAAGTCATTCGAGCCAAGCTGTTCAAACATCTGAAGCTCAACAGATTGAGGAGTGTTGATTGTTGATGTTAATCATATCGATGAATCTAAGCATTTGGAGGTTTGAAGTGTTTTGTGTGTGCAACTTTACATGTTGGCTAATGAATATACATGATGTAAGGTGATCAAGCCAATGTGTTTGAATTGATTTTGTTTTTTATTTTATTTTTGGTGATCGGAATGTTAGCCCGGGATAATGCCCTAGTTCAAGGGTGTGAAAGATCCACGAGTTCAGAAAGCTCTTAGAAGTAGATTTACATATATCTCACCTCATCCTCGTGTATTACAATCTGCTACATATGTTTTAGCTTACGAGCTTTACCTATCATGGACTATTACACTTAAAAATGTTAAGTTATCGTTAGATATTTTATAATTAAATATCGATGTGGAAAATATAATATAATTTTTATTATATGAACATGTTTTTTTTTTAAAGAGTGATATTGTTTTTGAAGTTCATATAACCTGATTATAATAATATGTATTGATATTTTACTTACAATTTTTATCATATATTAATAAAGACTATCATAAACATAATATAAAAAAAAGCACGTACTGTGTTTCATCAATTGATAAAATGATAAAGGGTATCATAATTTTATAGAGCACGTAGGAAACCACAAATTTACTTGACAAATCTTTACAGTTTTTTATCTTTTAAGCTTCCCCTTTGACAAATGTTTTCTGGCATGTCTTGATTAATCCAGCCCTAGAAAGGAGGGGGTGGTTTCTTGAGGTGCCTTTCGGGGTGTTTTGGAACTGGTTGGTCCAGTGCTCCCCTGCCGGTGCCCCTCCTACACCGTCTCTCCCTCTTTCGCCTACTTGAAGCTAATGCGGATTATTGACCCTTTGTTGAACCATATCGTAATGACTGACTTTTTGATAAAAACCTTTGACAAACTTTGCTTGAACTTTTTCTTCTTTTTTTGGATTGCTCAGCATGACCTTAGCTCTACTGATGGCTTTCCCTTTTCTGGGTGGTGTTTTTTGCCGAATTGTGTGCTCTCTTCCTTGCTTGGTGTTCCGCTCCTCTGTGGGTGGTGGAATGCCGCTAGGAAGATTGAGGTGATGATTTGGCATCCATCGCTGTTGACCTGGCATCTTGCTGCTATGATAAAGCCTTTGGCTCTATGGAAAAATGAAACAACCATCCTTGAAAAATGTATGTCTTCTCTGACCCTCTCTCTCTTATCAAAATCTACTGACTGGAACTTGATTTTCACTATGCACGACTCTTCATCCCCCCTCGGCTTTCTCCATTTGGTTGTGGGGATTTCTTGTCTTGCCACCTTCTATGGATGCCTTCCTATCGTCCACATGAATGTGATCATCATCAATACTTTTCTTTTGATCTTGTTTGACTATGTTGTTGATCTTTGTGTCGTTTTTGTTGCTTTGCCCTCTTTCTTGTTGGTTTCTTCTTATGTTTGTTTTGACTCTAGTATTTTGAACTTTTGTATGACCCAACTACTCCATAGAGCAGCTTTGATAATTCTTAATGAAATTACATGTTTACTTTCTTTGAACTTGTCTATTGCTGGTGAGAATTGCTTCAATTTGTCACGCCTGACACTTCATGAATCTAAACTCTTAATCACACAACTAAGACAAGTCATCTGCCCTTTATTATGGGGTTTGAAAATTTTGATCTCCTTTTATTATTTTGATCCTAGATCATATAACATGCAACTCCCTTTGTTGTTCACTTTGATGTTTTTTGCAAGACCACAAACAAAGAAAGTCTGCCATTATTTTGTTTATCACTTGTTGAAATCGACAGGTTTGTTTAAAATTGGGCTTTTAGCCCTTCTACATCTCATGTTCGAAACAGACCGTAATGGGTCTTGGTTACAACAGCAATTTCACCTTTTGAAACAACAATTGCAATGGCCCAATTTTATAATTGGCTTTGACAAAGGATACCACAACACACTAAATCATGAATGTAGGCTTTTGGAATGTTAGGGGCATTCGTCGCCCCTCGTTTTGGGAGGAAATTAGTTTTGTTAAGAAACACAACTCCATAAATGTTCTTTGCTTAGCTGAAACCAAAACTGATAAGGCTCCGCATGAGAGCATTCTTAAGAAACTTGGATTTTCCCATTTCGCGTTCTCACCTTCGGTGGGAACTCGGGGTGGCCTTTGGTTACTATGGACCCACAATATGGACAATGCCAAAATTTCAATTCTTGAAATACAACAAAATCGGATAGCCTCAAAGATATGCTATAAGAACACGGACATTCTCCTTCTTTTCCTTTATGCTCCTTCTCGGGATGTTGATAAGGATGTGTACTGGGATAATGTCCGACAGATGATAGTTTTCTACAACATACCACCTATTCTGGTAGGTGACCTCAACGAGATTGACCACCCGAATGATAAAATTGGTGACCTTGTCCCGGATCTCAATCGATTCAGATGCCTCCTTGAGTTCCATGACGAATATGGCCTGTTTAACACTGCAACCGCTGGTTTTCCGTTCACTTGGAGGAAGTCTGCGACCCAATCCGATAATATATATGAAAAATTGGATCGGGTCCTTATCCACTCGGATCAAGTTCCCCTCATCCCCAATCTAGGCGTGAAACATCACCCTTTCACGACCTTAGACCATTGATTATCACCTTTTCCCTTAAAAATGATAGGCGCTTCCGTAATAGTCCTTTTCGCTTTGAGACGGCATGTTAGAAAGTTGCGACTCCTCAAGAAACACTCAAGTCTTGGGCTAAGGCTAAACCATCCCATAATTTTGAACAGTTGAAACGTGCAGAGTACCAGCTTATCAAATTACAAAATGATCTTCTACATTATCCCAATGACCCGACCATCTTTCAGAAGCTCACCCAACATAATAGGAGATATCAATGCTTGTTGGATTTCCAACATAATTACTGCAAACAAAGGGAAAAAGTCAAGCACTTATAATTATCTAACAGAAACACCAAGTATTTCCAAAACACGGCTAAAATTAGAGGTTACAAGCAAAGGATCCACTCCTTTCAAAACCAGGAAGGTCTCACCCTCCATGACCATGACCAAATTACAAATGAGATCACCGATGAACTCAAATTGCGATTCTCCTGTAATGTCCCTAACACGACAACCCTGAAGGATCTGGAAGTTATCCCTAAATTGATAACGGATGAGGATAATGAAATGCTGTGTCGACCTCCAACCAATGTTGAGATTAAAGATACTATCTTTGAGCTAGCTGAAGACAAAACCTCGGGACCGGATGGCTTCCCTGTTGAGTTTTTCCAAAAATAATGGAATATGGTTGGACCCTTTGTAACCTTGACAATTAAATCTTTCTTTCACTCCAGCCTTCTGCTTACAGAAATCAATCATACCTTTATTGCACTAATACCAAAAGTTGAAAACCCTCTGAATATAAATCATTTTCGCTCAATAAGTCTTTGTAACACGATATACAAAACAATTACTAAACTAATTGCAAACAGGCTCTGAGGTATTCTTCCCAAGATCATCCATCCTCTTCAAGGTGCCTTCTTGGGGGGACGCCTCATTCAGGACAATATTCTAATAGCTCATGAAATTTTCCATTCTTTCCATCGCAAGAGGGGCATGCAAGGGTGGATGGCCCTCAAACTTGATATGGAAAAGGCCTATGACAAGATAGAGTGGAACTTTCTAAGACAAATCCTCTCAAAATTTGGTTTTCATCAAAAGTGGATCAACTAGGTTATGACTTGTATCACTACCGCCTCCTTCTCTGTTTTAGTTAATGACGAACCAGGACCTCTATTCAAGCCAATGAGAGGCATAAGACAAGGTGACCCATTGGCACCGTATATTTTCATCATAGCCATGGAATTCTTAGCAAGAACCCTAGACAAGGAAGCTGCAAGTCCTTCTCGTAGGGTGGGGATTCACCTTACTAAGAATGGTACTTGTCTCCCCTTTCTAAGCTTCGTAGATGACACCATGATCTTAGCTGACGCCTCGCATGATAACATGAAATTCATAAAGACAACCCTTGACTATTTGGCCTTGTTATTAATTATCACAAGAGTAGTATTCTCGGCCACTGGTCGAGATATATTACTGGAGCAAGTTTGGACTCTTCGAAACTCCATCATTTTCCGTAATGCGACCAGGACAGACCCTGAGGCCCTAAGCAATATAATTTTTTCAAACATACTCCACTTCCGCGAAAGAACAATGCATATTAACATCCCAAACCTCTTTTCTGGCTCAGGCCACAACTAGGTTGGACAAAAATAAACTTCGATGCCTCCACTAAATCAGGTGGAAGCTCCTTTACCTCTTTTGTATTTCGTTCTGCAGATGGTAGGGTGCTTTCTCTGTCTAGACAGTTATGTCGTGCTCACAACGCTCTGGAAGCTGAGGCGCTTGCTCTGTTGAAGGCTGTTAAGCAGGCAGCTTTGCTTAGTCTCCCGACAATTATCATTGAAGGTGAAGCATATCTGGAAGATCCCTTGGGAAATTGCACCCATTATCCAAGATATCCAACTCACCCTTCAGAGTTTCGCGGGAGTGAAGATTTTTCATTGCTATTGTGAATGTAACCAAGTTGCAGACTTCTTGGCTAAAAATCGTATCCCAAATTCATTTATGGACTCCTACAACAGCTTCGTCAACCCTAACCAAGGAAATGCGAGCTCAATTTACCCGGAGAACTGTAATCCGGACACTTGTACCCTCTTGAAGCGATTTAGTACAATCATCCGGAAGGATGATCTAGGTTGACCTTATTTTCGTAAGGGCACCTAATGTTTACCTTTTGCAAAAAAAAAAAAAATAAAGAAGAAAAGTCAATTTAAGAGAATTGAGTTAGCCATTCGTTAAGTCACTAGACTTGGGGGATCAAGAAATTAATTAATTGGAGCATCCGGGTTAGTCAGGCGAGAGTTCGTGTAATTTCGTCGAGTTTTTGGATTTTAGTTGGAAGTTCTTCTGCTTCGAGGTAAGTCGATTTTCGACTTGCTCAGTTCATGTTCTAACTTGTTAAGGTTTGCATTGTGATTATGAGATTAGTTTTAGAAACTAGTCCCGATCGATTTTAAAATGCCTTTTCATGATTATTGTGCTATGAGTGAACTTGTCTTATAAATGATTGTTTAATTTGGTTGTGAAAATGAGTAGTCCTTGATTGACAATTTGTGTTGTGGGTTTGTTATGAACGTTGTGATGATTTGTAATATACTTATTAAGATAAAATATATGTGATATGTTTTCTTGTCACCATATTAACATTTCATTCACGCATTAGATTTAATATACATCTATCCATAACCCTATAAACTATAAATGTCTAGTCTAAATAATGCCCATCATTTTATACAAATTGTATAGTTTATTACATTTCTGTGAGTTTAATTTTTTGTATGCTAAAAGTTTAGTTTTTAATAATAACTAGCTTAGTTTGTCGTACCATGTATGACTATGTATTAAATATTAAAATTATTTTGAATACATTATACTATTTAATTTATACACATTTAATTCCACTTACTGTATAATATATTTTCTTATTTATACAATTTTCCTAATATCAATACTTGATTTGTCTTATAAACCAACCTAAAATATAAAATATAATAAATATAATATCGATGTCTCAGTAGATCATATTTGCTAATAAAAAATTACACAAATAAATATAATACTGATATCCTAGTAGATCAAATTTTCTAAATATATAACTTTACCATATAGCCTAAAATCATATTTTTTATAGATAAATATATAAGTTTATATATTTCATGTAGATAAATCTATTCATGTGCTAATATTTATAGTTTCATTAAGGTAAATCTAAATATTTTCCTAATTAGTATGATATTCATAGATTGTATAAATAGATATTGTTTAGATAGTTTATAAATATAAGATATTATTTTGATAGATTATAGATGTAGATATTATTTTGATATATTAATTGATGATAATTAGATAAAGACATCTTTTTAGGATAAATCTAGATGGATATATATATCTGTTAAAATATAATTGATTTATAATTAATTTAATATGAGATGGGTCAGAATTAACGTGGGCTCAAAAGGTCTTGACTCTTATATATAGTATAGAAATTTCATTAAATATAAGTTATGTTTTCAATTTTTCATTGTAGGAGTTCATTTTTTTTTTATGTTCAGTTCATTCAACTTTTATCTATTAAGAGTACATTTTTTTTATGTACAACAAGTTCACTTTATATATTCCATTACTTTTATAAAAAAAAAAATTAAAAGTAGTTAAAGCATTTCTTTTTTAAACAAAAAAAAAGTGATTATAACCCTTAAATGCGGTAATCAATTTTTATAAATCAAAAGTTCATTTGTAGTATGTTACAAGTTCAATTTATGTATACTATGAGTTCAATTTTATTTTTTGTACGAGTTCAAAATTTATGCAAAATGAGTTCCATTTAGATAAGCACATTGATTTTACAGGTTTGGACCTGTTTGTTAGTCTATCCATGTGAATTGCGGCTTTAAGCTCCACTTAGTGCCATATTTGTACTCAAGAAAGTGCAGTGCTTATTTAAATGGTATCTAAACTCCGTTAATTAAATTGAAAACAATAACAACTTACTACCCAGTGTCTATATCGTGTTGGTTATTGATAGGCTAAAGTGTATGTATGTATAGCATCTAAGAATTAGTTCCTTGAACAATATATCTTGATATAGGCAGCTTTAAAGGGGAAATAAATTAATTAAGAACTCGTAGTTATGCTTGATAAGACTATGAAACCCCAACGATGATGTAATTTCTAACATCAAGAATCTGCCTGCCTTGATAATGAGCATGTTATTTCTAAACTCTAACATTAAGAAGCTATAATGTACAGAACAGCTACACTACATGCTTGTCTTCTTTTCTGTGCAAAGTAGGCAGATTACTTTAGAAATCCTTCCTCTTCGTTAAACCCGGTCTTCCACCACCTTTAATTCGATCTGTGCAGTGTTGTATGGGGGATTATCTGCCAAGTCTGGCTTTATAAGATTCTTCTTGGAAGAGTTTCTGTAGATTCCGTATAAGATCATCTGGGCAAGCCCTAGTATAACGCCTAAAACATTTGGAACCTGATCATAAAACAAGCAAAATCTCATAACTTTTGAGAGAGTCAAACAGAACACATAATACAAGTAAAACAACGTGTGTATTGAAGTGACTTACTGCAATGAAGTAGTCATTTGTAAATAATCCATAGAAGAACCAGACTATTGCAGTTAGTGTAAGGAAGAACGAGAGCAGAAATGGCATGAACTCCACACTCTTGGTTCTTATAACTTGTCTCTGTTACCCAAAAGAACATAGTGTATTTGGTTCATTTAGATACTGGTTTCCAATATGAACATATACGTATACAAAAGTTGATGTTCACAAGAGTCTTTTTAAGCTGTACCATGATGGTTAGAGGCGAAGCGAACACACAGATGTTAATGACAGCACATATCCATCCTACCGCCTTGACTCTCTTGGAACCTCCAACCAATAAGCTTGGAAGGAGCACAACTAAGGTGCATGTCCCCAAGTTGAACAGGACTAATAGCTTAACCGTGAATATCTGTGAACGCTCTGGTTAGCAAGTTAGAAACCCAGACTATAGACTAATTAAGAGTACGGTAGGGAAGGGAGAAACCTTGGCTTCTGATGGTGCATAGACTAAGTATGTGATGAGGTAAGCGATTTCTATTGCGCAGCCAAAGCTGTTGATGGTGATGATCAAGGTACCATTTGTCTTGAGGTAGCCATAGTACAGCAGCAAAACTGCACTGAAAAGTGCAACTGCATAAGGTATTGATTGGTATCCTTCCGACGATTTCTTTTTGAATATCCTGTAGAAGGTTGGTCTGAGAGAAAATGCAGCAAAGTTAGCCTTGGAAAACCATAAGAGGAATAAGACTTTTAGAAATGTAAGAGGAATATGAATGATTGTGTGCTTACATAGGCGCCAAGAACACCACAAATGACACAATATTTCCTGGAAAACAAGCAGAAGAAGAGGTGATGTAAGTATATGTTCAGAACATAAGCAGAGATGAATGCTAATTCCTGAGGACTAAGACCCCGATAACTGCCAAGTGTAGAACCTAATATGCCAAAGATGAGTGGGAGTTCATGAGAAGTCCACATTGACATCATCAAGTTTAATCTTCTTCTGGGTATGTAAAATGTTTAATGCTGCCTTGAAGAACTTGAGTGCCTTGTCTGAATGAATTCCTTTTATATGCACAGGTAAAGAGTTGGCAATGGAGATGATTTTGGTAGCCTAATGCACTATATGGGCTACACTTCATTTAATTTTAGTCGCTTTCAGGTGTTGTTCATCAATGAACGAGCGGTATTCCTCGACAATTCACATGGTTCCTAATCCTAATAGATGTGATATCTCTGTTTGTTTGTTTGTTTGTTTTGGTATGAGATGGGATAGTACTTGAGCAAAATAGTAGATGGTTATTGCAGCAGTAACAGCCTGAAAAGACTCTTCTAATTCTTGCATAGTTACACTTTGTTATCTCTGGATGGGAAAATATTATGGTACCACCAAGTTGGTGTAAATTGAGGACTACAAAAATAAGCTTGGAATCCTATAAACAGGTGGAGTGATGATAGTGAAACACGTAGCCATTGTTTTATCCAGCCCCACTGATCGTCTTTAAATTAGCTCTACCATTTTTTGATACTAATCTCCTTTGCAGAATAATGATGAACAAGATCTAAGAGTACCTGTCATAGCAAATGAGCACTTTTTGGTGAGTCTTGAGAGCTTCGTGATGTAAGAGCTGTTCTCATATACTGATGAAAAATGGTGAATTCACTGCAGATCATTTGTTCAAAAGGTGAAACGCAGATCAGTTGTCTATGATTTCTCTGGGTTATTTTGAAATGATGCACTCCAACGCTTAGTAATATAGAAAAAAAGGCTGATTAATTCTTTTGGCTAAGTTGTAAGAGTCCAGTGTTTATTTATTGTTAGTTTATCACCATAGGTCCTGTAAGATTAATTATTTCTATCGGCCAAGTAATACTTTGTTCTGGGTTAGTTTGAGTTGATGCAGTTCAATCTTATGTATAATTAAAAGTGGAAGCTGTGATAGTGTGATGTGATCTGAACTCAGTTGCACTGTGTGGACGCATCTTGTAATCTAATCAGTTGATGAGCATACACAGCATTTGTAAGCTGTGATGTTTTCAGCTGCATCGTGTGGATTTATCTAACATACATAGCGTTTTTTCAGGCCTAAAGGTTATGTAGGTTTGGATACATATACACTAGTCTTATGAAAACTCTGCTCATATCATTCACATGTTGGTGTTGTCTGGTTTCATGCTAACCAGCTGGTGGGTCATTTCAGCTGATAATGGAGTTTGGAGGCCAATTCTAATTTTAGTGGCAGATGAGTTATAACCTAGTTGCATTTTATGATACCTGAAAATCCAAAGGGCATTCTCTGTTGCAAACAATGATAAACACAAAGATCATGAAATCAGAGTAAAAGAGGGCTCCACTGCATGAAACACAAAACTACTCCAAGTGTTGCCATCAAACTTTCTACGTCTTCTCCATGAATGACAGCGGCCAATATAAAATCTTCTCTAACAATCACGCTCAAGATGATGAATGCTGGCTTCTTTTTCATTTTTCAAGTTGTAATCTGTGTTAACAATAATATGGTGGTAGTCATGTGTGGCGAAAGAGTGACAGTTCATACTTATGAGTTGAACATGTTGGGAAGTGGCCTCACTGCCATGAATGCATCCACCATCTGCCAAGAAGAAATATATTGTATGTTACATCAAAGCGATATAACCATTTGGCACGAAAACATCTCCAGTATGAAGCTATGAACAACTTTTTCCTTCAACCATTAATAATTTGAGGTCGATCTAGATTTTTTAAAGTTGCAATAACATAAACAAAAAGTGAAGTAATATGTGAATACGAAGGAAATAATATACCTCATCGGTTACAGCTGCACGTGCTCTGCGATGTCTTTCCACCAGCTCGGTTAAAACTGCTACAAGGCGCTGCTTCACTTCACCTGTCAGCATGCGGCCTGATCCATATTCCTGAGAGAGAACCGTGTTAATACTTCACAAAAACCAAAGTTTACTCCGGTTGGTAAAGGTATCAACATAAGTATCCCAAAATATCTTCATTCATTGCAAAAAAGATAGTTCAGCAGGTTGTTGTTACCTGGCGTATGTGTTCGAGTTCATCATCATCCTCCAAGAAAAATCCGAGGTACTTGATCGATATATCTACCTGGTACATGGGAAAAGAATTAGAGCATTACTGTATAATACCTTACATTCTGATACAGAATAATGACTGTTCAAAATTAGATATGTTATTCCATTTAGCATACTGTGCACAAATAACTAAAAAGACAAGCATCTAAGCAAGATTATCCAAAGCATACATACCTCTAGATTTGCACCAAGTCTCCTGTGATTCTCAATAGAATCTTGTCCACCAGAGAAGGCATATCTGTTTACCTGCATTCCAAGAGCAATGAGAAAAATACAATTTATGATTAGATTCTTATAAGTGATGATTTTACATATCAAACTGTTGCATATAGTCCACTCAATATGAAGTGAGAAAGCATGCATTCAGAAAAGACAAACCTTGTTTTTGATATCCTTTGCTGAGTCAGTCACATATATAGCAGAATTTGGATCACTAGCAGACATTTTCCCACTCTCGCCCTGGTAAGTGCAAACATATAATTTAACATGAAGCAAGAGAGGTCAAGATACATAGATGCTAACGAATATACCATACAAGAAGATAGATTGACTGATACAAACACAGGGATTAACAACTTCTAATCATTACACATTGGGCAGTGTGACCAACAATAGACAAGAGAGGCAGACCACAACTTGAATTATCAAAAGATCACCCTAAAAAGCATATATTGCATAAGGTGAGCTTGATAAAAATAATAAAAGTCATACCTGAAGAGCAGGGAAGAAAGAAGATTCGATTAGTGCAGGTTTTTCATATCCTATTCGAGGCGCCACATCTCTTGTCATTCTGAAATAAGGATCCTGAAAGGTCACAAAAATAATGAGCAGTGAAGAAATTGATCCTCCAAGAGTGTAAATATTGATGCTCTTACAAACTAAACATCAGAACATCTACTTGAAGAATTATAGATGACATGAATGAAGAAAAATAATGTCCAGATACCACCTTTAAGTAATATCAAGTATATGAAGGAACATGAATATTCACCAGACATCAACAAAAGAAATAAGCACAAGCTTGGCAAATAGAGGGATGCATACTTTCCACCGAAAAAAGAGTAAAAATGCATACTGGAAATAAAATGCTAAACCTGGTCGATTGCACATGGAATTAAACATCGAAGATTATCTTTGCCAGGGAATAGATGGGGAAATGAACTGGGAAAAGATGGAACAGCCTGCAAATTACAATAGAAGCAATGAAGAATACATGCAGACTCAGAAACCATGAAACAAAACCTAAGTTCGACATAGTAAGAATATGAGTTGCAAAGCATAATCAAAACCAAAAAGATCACGTCCTTCTTCCTTATAAGATCAAATTTACCTGAACTGGAGGGAAGCTAATTTTTCCAATGTGATCTTCATTAGTAAAACCAAAAATACCAACAACCTGAATAAATTTCCACAAGAACTACATGAATTCAAAGGGAGAGTAAACATAAAAAAGGAAGTGATAGCGATAACAAGAAAGCATTTTGACTGAAGCGAAGAATACCTTGTTGTATGTGACACACTTGGAAACTTTGACCATATTCCTGTAGAAAGCACTGGAATAGAGGGGAAAAAAATCTTTCAGGGCAGAGTCCTTATTTACAAACAAACACTAATGACATGCATATTCCTTCCATGTTGTTGAGCTAGATCCTTACCCGCCAACATAATCGAAATCAGAGAAAATGAAAGTCCTGGAGATGTCAAATCCGCAAGCAATAATGTCTTTTGCATTCTCGCGTGCAAGCCTCATGCACTCCTCCACAGACAAATTCTTCCACATACACTTCTCATCATCAGTCAGTTGTATTACCAAAGGCACCTTAAATGCATCCTGCAGATACCTACACACCACCATTATTACTAAAAAGAAACACATCCAAGCACTATGTTTTCCTCTCTAACACCAAACCTTAGCTATTCTTTCCAAACAAAATGAAAACCTTAGCATTTGCAACTCCACTCCTGAAATGCATGCTCTCACTGAGGATAAAATGTTGTAGCCATTAGTTCGAGAAGCCTAAATTTGCATAATTGCTTAGGATTCAAGTACTAATATGCAGTCATTCCTCTAGTCATATCATCCAACAGAAGATTGGGATCTGGAACTCCCTCTAGTTACAGCACCTATTAATATAGGCTCTAATCAAGCTGATACCCAGGAACTTAACGCATATAGACATACAGAAAAGAAGGATGAATACTTACTTTGTAAACATAAACGGAATCAAATGGCCTAAATGCAAGGCTTCAGAAGACGGCCCTCTGCCTGTATACAGGTAGAATTTCTCCCCTTTCTCGTAGGCATCGAGGATTTCGTTGAAATCTCTGCCGATACAAACAAGCAAAATTTTAAAAACCACAAGGATAGAAAGGAGAAAGCGAGATGGAAGAGGAAGGGAGACCGGTGAGCAAAGAAGACGCCACGGCGGAGGAAGACGTGAGGGGGACGGCCGGTGAGGCGGCGGACGCGGTCGATGAGGGCGGAATCGAGTCTCTGGCAGCCGAACTTGTCGATGAGCTTGTCGTAGTCGATCTTTCCGCCGTCCTTCCCGGCTACCTCCCATGGATTCACCACCTGCTCTTCCTCCTCTCCCTCTTTCGGATTCTGGCATTCTTTTTCCATCTCTCTCAAGTCTCAAGTCTCGCCGCCGCCGTTTTACGGTGCGGAGTCAAGTTTTTGGTTTACTAAACGAGACTGGGCCGGCAGAGGCAGATAGCACGCTCACATTATAATTTTCCACAACGGAACCCCTCATGGGTCGAGTATTGCCCGTCAAGGCCGTAAATTTCCATAATCCCTTGGAATTAGGCTATAGTTAAGGGTAAATTTAGCAGCCGCTTATTTTACACACCTCTACTTATTGTCCTTTCTTTTCAGATCATTTTTTGCTATTGAGTGATTATCTATATACTAGCTTAGTTATCCGCAGTTTGTGCGGACTTGATTAAAATTTTTTTTATATAAATTTACATGATTATTTGATACATTATAATTTAAGAAGTTGAATATATATATTTTAGGAAAACTCCTCTTAATATCCTTGTGGTTTTGATAAATCCTTTTGGTGTCCCAAAAAGAAATTTATTTCTTTTGGTACCCCTATGGTTTATACATTTTCCTTTTCATAGCCAAAACTCTATTTAAACCCAATTTTCATCCAAAAAAAATATTTTTCATTTAAAATTTAATTAAAAACAAATTTGCTATGAAAATATTTGAATATTTATAATTTAAATAAACATATTTTCCATCAAAAAATTAACTTGTGAATAGCTCCATAAAATATTGTAAAAAAATTGGATAGGCTCTCTTACTGCCCTCTGAGAAGCGATTTTGCGAAGTCGGTTTTTGCTTTTCGTGGTGCTCACGTAAGGTGCGATTTAGCATTTTGGCTCCCGATTTCTCATCGGCAGGGAGTGCGATGGCGAGAGCTAAGGCTAAGGTGTCTCGGTCGACGATTGCTGGTTCTAGTAATGGCTTTAATCGATCTGATGAGGTGGTTTCAGTGGAAACCCTAACGGTTCCGCCAATCTCTGTGATCGCAGAGAATTCGAAGGAAATTGGCTCTGATTCTCAGGCGAAACAGGATTTGATTGTTGAATCTGCTGGAGCTGGTCCTTCAGAGGTTGTTCAACCGACTAATGGAGAGAAAGTGATTCAGGCTAATGGAGAGAAAGTGACTCAGGTTGCTAATCATGGAAAGAAAACTTTTGTGGAAGTCTTAACTGGCATTGAAGATGTTGTGATCAGGAACAAGCTTGATTTGATGCCTGATGTTGATAAATCGGTTTACAAATTTGACAATTCTGAAATTGCTAAGGAATCAAATGAATGGAAAGCAGTTTTAGTTGGTGGAATTATTGGTGAAAATATCTCTTATAACAATTTCATCCTATTTATGAAAACTTGCTGGTCTATTCCACTTCCTGATGTGTTTTTGAAAAGGAACTGGATCATTAAGTTTGCTTCAATTGAGGATAGAGATTGGGTGCTTCATGAGGACCTTGGTTTGTAGGTGGTTCTCGGCCACTTGCTTTGAAGATTTGGTCATTTGGTATGCCTATGAACTGGTCTGTTTTTGAGAAGGTGCCTGTCTGGTCTATTGTTGGATCGTTAGTAATTGAGGGACCTCCTTTATGTAGATAAAGGCGTCCTTGGTCAGGCGTCCCTACGAGCGGTAGGAGCGTCCTTTGGTTATGCAGCGGAATAAAATACTAAACAAGTAAAAGTGAACGCAGTGAATTATAGAGGAACCACTCAAGACCAAGTAGTCCTTGAGTGTAAACCTCTACCTCCTTGGAGGATTTTTGAATAGCTTTTCCTTTATATTAAACGTCCTTACAGATGTACTGGCGAGTCTTTACAGTTCTCTGGCACTTAGTTTTTCTTCCTAAGTCCACTAGTAAAGGACTCCTCTAAGCCTACAACTTAAGCGAGTTTAATCTTATAAAGGACTCTATCCCTACGTCCTACAGTACTTCGTAGGACTCTCTCTTTCTTTTTGGGTTTTTCTGAGTACAAACAGTTTTGTGGTTTGGGTTACAACTCTCACTCGATCTAGCACAAGTCTTAGCACTACTCTTGAGTTCTTGAGCTAGTTCTTCGTGTTCTTGAGTGAGCCGGTTTCCTCTGATTCTCTCTGAATATTCTCTGAAAGCGTTAACGTTACAATAAATGCCTTGGGCTATTTAAAGGACTTGGGGAAGGGCGTCTTTCTCTTCTGACGATCATGCCCTTCGTGGACGTGGCTACAGGATCTTCCTCCACGTATGATGGCGGTGATGAGGAAGCTTCTTGTATCCAGCTGTGTGTGATGAACTCCGCTACAGGATCTGCCGCCACGTGTTGATGAACTCTGCAACAGGATCGTCCGCCACGTAGTGTTGGACTCTGCTACAGGATCGGTCTCCACGACTCCACGTGTCCTTGGATGATCAAATGTTGTCGAGTGATGTCATCCTGTCGGCTAGAGAGTAAGGACGCTTGCCTTGCGTTCCTACTTGCTTAGGACTCCGTCTTTGCTCAAGTAGTCTCTTGCTGGTCCTTACTTCCTGTTAGCTAGCGTCCCTATGCCTAGGGAACGCTTACACACTTGTTGTCCTTTGTCATTTGGCGTTCCTGAACACTTGGACAAATTTATTAGAATCAAAGTGAGTTTGTCATATCAAAACTAAGGGACGGTTTGTGTGGGCACACTACCAAGTACGCAGGCGTCCTTGATAGCGTCCCAACATCTATTCTCCATGATATTGATCCAATCTTTCTCTCTCATCATATGCTAAGTGTGATTGGGAGTATGATTGGTGAGCCTATATGCATGGATGATTTCACAGCATCAGGTAAAAGGATTTATTATGCTAAAATCTTAGTTAACATCTCTGTTAGTGAAGCTGCAAGAGAGGAAGTTGTTTTAGAAAGTGCTGATGGGAAGAAATATGTCCAGAAAGTGGAATTTGAGTGGATTCCCTTGGTGTGTAATCATTGTAATCACTTTGGACATAAGCAGCAATTATGTCATAAGCTGAGGAAACAGAATTTGACTCAAAAGGACAATGTTGCTGGAGTTGATAATAAAGGAAAGCAGCAAGTTTGGGTTCGAAAGGAGGCCTCAATGTTAGGATCTGGCCCTGTGCAAGCTAGAATTGATGTTGATAAGGTTTTGGAACAGTCTGCTGTCTCACTGGATGTGAATGTAGTGGTTCCTGTTGAAATCTCTGCCCCTAAGCAACCTTCTGTACAATCTCTTGGATCTTCTGTTGTGGCTCAAGATAATGGACAACAACCTCTTGAGTGTTCTGCTGATGAAGCCTCAGAGCATGATATTTCTGATATTGAGTGGATTGAAACTTCTCACAGGAAGCATAGGTCTCACTCTCCTCCTGTCTATGGGCTTCGTGTGAGAAACAAGAAGAATAAGGGACATGTTCAGGTTGTGCCTAGGAAATCAAATGGAAAGACTGGAGATAGTAAGGGTCCTAGCAGCCCTCCAAAAGGACCTAATGGCTGAGCTCAAACTTGGTTGTTGGAATCTTAGGGGTTGCAATAAAGCCCCTAAGATGAGCCTAACTAATAGGTTCACTACTAAGAATAACTAGGGTCAGTTGCCCGTGCGATGCACGAGCTTTGTTTACAGCAGAATTATTGTTGGTTTAGAAAGAAATCAAGAATATTGATTGTGTATATCATAAAGATATGATCATGTTTTGATGACCGAATTGTTTACAAAATTTTCATCCATGATTGATGCCTAGTACGTAGAAGTTAGACCAAGGAGTTTCATCATCTTTTGATATTACAATAGAACCTCCATAAATTAATACACGATAAATTAATCAACACGGTAAGTTAATATTCTTCTCCGGTCCCGAGTTGGGGCAGTGTAAAATTTGATGAGTTTCAAAAAGATAATAAGATAATAAATTATCGAAAAAACCACTATAGAAATATAAGGTCTCAATAAAAGTATAATTAATATAATGCGAAAGACTACATAAATATACTTAAGACAACTTTTGAAACCTAGTAAAATATGATCTTATTGTTGATTTTTTTTCTTAAAACTTAAATCTACTTGAAGTATATCGCTAACTTATACATAAAGAGCGTACAATAATACCAATAATCCAAATTTTGGCTGGAAAATGTCCGTGTTTTATTTTTAGTGAGCATGTTATTGTTAATAGTTTGGCTATGCTTCTACGATTTTTGCAGTTGGAATTATTTTTGGTTCAATGACAATAACTGGTATTATTTTAAGTTAATAAATTTAATTTAGTCAGATTGTAATTGCTGGACTAATCAAATTTATAATAATTTAACATAATTAAATTCGGAAAATACATAACAAAATAACTGTATTAAAAATCCTTTAAGTAATTTTGTAAATCCACAATCGATGTTATTCGTTGTACAGAAAATAGAAATTAATACAATACATCATTTATAAGAATAAAATCCTTTAAATCTAAATGAAATTTAAGATAGGGACATAAACCGTTTCTTTCTCTCTAATTTTACCCCTACCATTAATAACTATTCAATAATATGACACTAATGCGTTAAAGATGTTTTTTTTTGTCAATGGTATAAAGACGTTTTTTACTCTCCAATTCTATCCCCTATTATTACTATTTATGAATATAATCCATTTTTTCCCCAAATTTTCAGTGTCTTTGTTTATTTTGTAACAAACACAATTTGAATGTCAACTTAGCGTGTGAACAAATGCAACAATCGTCTAACATAGCAGATTGAGAATTGTAGTCAATACTTGTGAAACAACTTATATGATGAGAGGTTAAGAAGGCGTGTTTTTCAAGTTCTTTTGTATTATAGAACTTTAGTAGAGGTGAGTAAAATTATTCCTTTATTTTATTCGATCGAAAAAAAATCCCTCATTTTCAAAATAATAATGGAAAAAATATGAAGCATACAAAGTGTTAGAGATATACTCCGTAATTGAATTCATATAGACAATAAAAAATAAAAAACCCATTAGTATATAAGAAACCGTAAAACTCTAAGGAACTGCAAAACTCTAGAAGGTGGACCCCAATTTTATGTGTAAATTGGTTAAATTTATCTGATATATCACCCAATTTGTAGTCATATGAACAACTTCTTTGAAACGAAAGGGGTAGTATATAGTGATAATAGGGGGGTAGGAAAAATTATGACCTTTTCTAGGTTTATTGTTTTTTTGTATAGGATTTTTTTTTTGATGAATTTTATAGGTTCTTGAACATTATGAAATGTAAGGAAATATTCATGTTTATAATTGATCTTTCAACCTTTGAAATAATGTAGTTTGTTTTTGTTGTTAGTGTCAAATTTATGAAATTTATTTAAAATTACTATGACAACCAATATCTATAGAAAATTCAATAATCTACTTCGTGACAACCAATATCAAGAGTTTGTTACTATCACTTAAGATCAAAATCGGACCAAAGCCTAAAAATGGCGATAAAAACTTAGAAACTACATTGACCTTAAGATCCATCAAAACAAAGAACAACATTTCCACCGAAAAAAGAAAGACAAAACAAAGTACGACAACATAACATCCATATTTTTAGAGATCGAAACGATTTGATCAAAGGTAGACTCGACAGACAGTGTGCCTTCATTCTACTTATCTTCTTCAATTCTTCCCAAGAAAGGCGTCCGATAGAGCAGTCTTGGACTTGAAGGACGCGCCAACAACGCCATGCCCTGCAAAACACGTACCCACATTCAACCCATCGATCTCACTGCAAAATCTTATAATAAAGACCACATAATGTAAGCAAAAACTATACAACGTACGTTCTTGGTTGGAGTCAAGGCTAACAACTCGCTCTTCAATACAATCCACATCCTTGACACCAACCTTGTTCAAAAGCATCACAACCGCGAAAGTCGAAAGCGGCTTCACAACCAAGTCATCTGTGACCATGTAAGGCACCCTCTCCTTCACGTAAGCAGCTCGGTCCACGGTATCCCGAGGCAGGATGTAACTCAAAGCCAAACTACTCTTGAGCGGCCCATGGCAATACCCACATCGAGCTTCGTCGCCCTCAACTTTGGGATCACTTTTGGCAATGTCTATGACATTTGGAGGTCGGGTTAGAGCAAGTAAGGAATTGTTTGGGGGGGGGGGGTATCCAGAGGGGCACACGGGGGGCAGAGTCAGGTATGACATTTGGACGCTTTTGTAGACGTTTTCGAGGCTGCCGAAAGCACCGGTGTTCTTAATCGTGGCACCAACAGGCAGCAGTAGCGCATGGAAGAGGAAGTCGATGAAATCATTGTCGGCTTCAGCGGACACGACTTTGCTTGTGCTCTTGTCAATGAAAAGATTCGTGCTCGCCTTTGGAGCCTCCTCCTGGTCAGACATCCTGATGTCTCTCATTTTGGAGGTGTTTTAGTAGTTGATTTCCCTTGTAAATATGTGTTTTTCATTCTCTTCTTTGTTAGTTTCGTTCCCTTTTAGCTTAGTTCCCGGTTTTCTTCAAGAATCGGAAACTATGCGAGTTTGTTTGTTTTTGTAGGTAATTTGGCAAGAATGAGGACAATTTCGAGGAGCTAATGAAGGAGCCAAGTCAAGGAGTGCAAGAGCCAAGCCAAGAATGAAGTGGAACCAAAGGAAACCAAGGAAGAAGACGAGGATCGAGGCCCTGGACCGAGATACACCAAGTCGGGCCCGAGATCGAGCACCCAGTGAACCGGACCGACGTTCCCAACGTCGGGCCCGAGGTCGTTCCGTGTCGGTCCAAGTCGGCGTGTGAGAAGATTGTTCCCCAAGGCATATTTTTAGTAACTTTCCACATTTGCCCCTTTCTAAATTGGGATTCCTTGGTCCCCAATCCATGAGAGGCTATAAATAGAGGTGATTAGAGAGCATTAAGGGCATGTTTGGATAGACCACACTAAAATCACTCTCTAAAGGCTCAAGGAAGACTTGGGGGCCAAGGAGAAGAAGGGAGAAGGAAGAGAAGGAGAGATCGGTGGAGAAGAGAGGAGGAAGTGTGAGTTTTGTACTTTGTTTTGCTTTGATCTAGTGGAATTGAACTTGGATTTTGTAGACACTTTGGATTTGAATGCAATTTGAGTTTGATTTGATGATGATGATTGAGTTTTGCTTGATTTCCCTTTTGTTTGTGCTTTTCTCTTACCATATGGAGTAGATTCCATAGTCTTGGGCTATGGGGGAATCCCCTAGCTAGATTTGGGTAGAAAACCCCAATTCCATAGCCTTGAGTGCTTGATTTGTGAATCCTCTCTACATTGAGCTTCAATTCTCTTGTGAAAGCAAGGGATCTAGAGCTTGTGTTTGGTAAGAGTAAGCGAAAGTGGTCTCGATCCCATCACAAGTCTCTAGCATCGAAGGTGACGCGAAAGCTCCCTTGGGTCGAGGTGTAGATTGGAGGGATTTGAGGCGATCAACCTCGATCTCACTAGAATCAAACACTTATTGGTTGAATTGAGGAAGAATATCCAAGTCTAGTTGGGGGAGGAACCCAAAAACCCAAGACCGATCTACCATTTTTGCCAAATCGAAGTACCCAGTCATCGGGCCCGACTTGCACCAACGTCGGCCCGGCCATTTCGACCTCGATCCTACCTCGGACCGAAGTGACCCTGTGTCGGTCCGAGGAGATCTCTTTTGTTTTCCTTCGTTTGTCTTTATTTTCTCCTCTTTTTAGTCTTTTCGGGTACTCTCGACGCACGAACTCCCGTGTGTTCGACACCCTACCTCTTTACTACAAGTGAGGTTCGGTTTTATAAATTTAAATTGTGAGACCCTCCAATCCCGGACCGAACAGAATTTTGGCGCCGTTGCCGGGGAGTTCTACTTAATCGAGGTACCCTCTTTGTTGAGTCTTTGCTTTTTGGTAGTGATTTGGGTGAGGGACTAGCCCAAACCCCTTGTTTGTTTTGATTCGGTTTTGTTTGTGTCTTTTGTTGTAGGTGCATGCGAGCTAGTTCCGTCCGAGGAACCCTTGAGCTCGACTTTGTGTGTGACCCGGAGAGTATCCTAAGGCAAGCCCGCAAGAAGAAGAGGATGGCGGACCAAGCCCGAGATGAGGAGTTTGAGAGGATGAGAGCCAACATGGCTCGGATGCAAATTGAGATGGCAAATCGAGATGCCGAGGTCCGTAGAGAGAGGGAGCAAAGGATAAGGTTGGAGGCCCAAATCAACACTCAACCCCGGAATGCTAGACAATACATGCATCCGGAGTTGAAGGTCCCGGAGCCGGCCATCGTCTTGCCGGAGGTATCAAGGAATTTTGAGATAAAAACTCAATTTATCTCACTCATCAAGAGAGAACAATTCCAAGGGAGGCCGAATGAGTGTCCGATCGAGCATGTGAAGCAATTCAAGGACCTTTGTGAGACCATTTCCACGGATGATGAGACACTTGAGTATGTGCTACTCAAAGCCTTCAAGTGGTCTTTGGGAGGCAAGGCTTTGCATTGGTTGGAGAGTCAAGCACCCTGATCCATCACATCATGGAGGGCCCTTAATGAAGCATTCTTGATGAAATTCTTCCCGCCCACCAAGACGACGGAGCTTAGAAGGAAGATTGCTAGTTTCCAACAAGGAGCTCATGAGCCACTTTTTGAGGCGTGGGACCGGTTCAAGGAGATGTTGAGAGCATGCCCGACACATGGTCAACAACCTTATGTCCTTCAAGACATATTCTTCCAAGGGATCAACACCGCCACGAAGGACAAATTGAACCTCCATACCGATTGTGGGTTCATAGATTTGCCGCCGGAACAAGCATCGGAGTTGTTGGACAAACTCTCGGACTATGAGGCGATGTATGGTACTAGCAATGTGAGCAAGGAAGCAAGAGTCCATGGAGAAGGTCCGAAGAAGCTCTACGATCCCAAAAGTAAAGAGGTGGACAAAGATGTGAAGATCCAATTCTTGGAGGATGAATTGAACAAGATGAGGAGGAAGATGAGTTATGCTCAACAAACCACAAGAGCATGTGAAGAGTGTGGCTCTTTGAAGCATGGAGCCCAAGAGTGCCCAAACGAGCGCCAAGTCCGATTGGCCGAGCAAATCGAAGAGGCCAACTATGTTCAAAGGAACTTCGGAGGGAGAACTAACTTCAACAACAATGGAGGAAGGTGGAACCAAGGCCAAGCTAGTGGCTACAACAACAACTTCAACCAAAACGAGCCAAGGGCCCAACAACCACCCTACCGACCTCCCGGATTCTATGAGCAAACACCACCATGGGCTCAAGATTTGAAGAATCACGTCATCAACATGGAGAGGAAATTTGATGATCAATTCAAAGAGTTGGGTGTTTGGAGGAGACAAGTGGACAACCAATTTGTTCATATGGCAAATCAACTTCCACGAGAAGAAGGGAGACTCCCGGGCCGACCCGAGGAGAATCCCCGTGCACCACAACAACAAAATGAAGTTCGTGCCATAGGATTGAGGAGTGGACGGAGTTTGCCCATGCCACAAGTTCCAAGAACAAGAGAAGAGAGTCGGACCGAGGTTCCCAGCACCTCGGGCCCGACGTGCCCAAACATCGATCCGGTGAATGAAGGAAGCCCCCTGGAGTGGACCGAAGTTGAACCCAACTCGGGCCCGACTTGCGGCCCGACTTGCCCTGAAGGTGGCTCGACGTGCCCAGAAAGCCCTTGTCCTCGGTCCGAGATGCTTGACGTCGGTCCCGACGTCGATCCTAAGTCGGTCCAGGCTGAGATCATGGAGAGAAGCCAAGATCGATCCAAGGAGGTGGATCCAAGCAAGAAGCAAGGTGCCACTACTCTTCCATATCCTATGAAGAAGCCCAAGGAGATTGTTGAGGGCAAGTTCAAGCGGTTCTTAAAGCTTTTGCAAGGCTTGAACATCACCATTCCTTTCACCGATGCTCTAAGTGAGATGCCGTCTTATGCTAAGTTTTTGAAAGAAATCTTGAGCAAGAAGAGGTCAATTGTTGAGATGCAAGACGAGGTGAAGATATTGGAGTTACCTCAAAAGCTTGGTGACCCCGGAAGATTTGCCATCACCGTGGGTGTGGGACCGAGGAAGTTTCAAGCGTTGTGTGACCTTGGAGCAAGTACAAGTGTTATACCATACACTATATGGAAGTCAACCGCTATGGGACTCATTGCCCCGGTTAACATGAGATTGACCATAGCCGACGGAACATCAATTGAGCCAATTGGAGTGGTGGAAGATTACCCATTGTGTATAGAGGGGCACTATGTACCTACGGACTTCGTTGTGGTTGACATGTTAGAAGTGCAGGGTGAGCCTATCATCTTGGGAAGACCATTCCTAGCTACGGTTGGAGCCATCATAGATGTGAAGAAAGGTCACTTGTCCCTCGAATCTGGAGGAATAGAGCTCGATTTCTCCTTCAAGTCAACTTCAAGGGAAGCATTGCATAAAGAAGCCAAGATGGTTCAATTTCTCCCAAATGGAGTGCAATGGGAGGCTATAGCCAACAAGCCAAGCACAAAGAAGCTAGAGTTGAAAGCCATTCCACCGCCCTATGGAGTCGAAGTGAAGAATGAAGGGGTGATTGCTCATCAAGAGGAGGATGAGAAAGTGGAGAATGGGATGACTTACTTGGAGGTGTTCAAAGCCGAAACGGAGGAAACCCAAGCACCACCAAAGCCTTCCCATGTGCTAAAGGAGCTTCCAAAGGACTTGAGGTACGCCTTCCTTGGCCCTAACTCTTCATTGCCCGTAATTGTGAATGCTAATTTGAATAATGAGGAAGAGTCCAAGTTGTTAGCGGTCTTAAGGAAGCATAGGGGGGCCTTAGGGTATTCGTTAGAGGAACTTAAAGGAATCTCACCATCAATTTGCATGCATAGGATCTACATGGAGGACAATCATAAACCCACTATTGAACCACAAAGAAGATTGAATCCTAATATGAAAGAGGTGGTTAAAAGTGAGATACTTAGAGTGTTGGATGCGGGAATCATCTTCCCAATTTCGGATAGCAAATATGTTAGTCCCGTGCATGTAGTTCCTAAGAAGGGTGGATTGACCGTTGTGCAAAATGAGAAAGGAGAAATGATTCCTACAAGAACCACTACAAAATGGCGCATGTGCATTGATTACCGAAAGTTAAATAGTGGTACTCGTAAGGATCATTTCCCCCTTCCTTTTATTGACCAAGTCCTTGAAAGATTAGCACAACATGAATACTTTTGCTACCTTGATGGGTATAGTGGATTTTGGCAAATCCCTATTCACCCCGATGATCAAGAGAAGACGACTTTTACATGTCCCTATGGAACATTCGCCTATAGACGCATGCCTTTTGGTTTGTGTAATGCTCCGGCAACGTTTCAAAGGTGCATGATGTCCATCTTCTCCGACATGGTAGAGGAAATAGTGGAAGTATTCATGGATGATTTTTCGGTCTATGGTTCCTCTTTTGATGCTTGCTTGGCTAATTTGGATAGAGTGTTGGCTAGATGTGAAGAGACTAACCTCGTGCTTAATTGGGAAAAATGTCATTTCATGGTCAAGGAAGGAATAGTCCTAGGACATCTCATTTCCAGTAGATGAATAGAAGTTGATAGGGCCAAGATTGAGATAATTGAAAAACTTCCCCCACCTACTTGTGTGCGTGATGTGCGGAGTTTTTTAGGTCATGCGGGTTTTTATAGACGCTTCATCAAAGATTTCTCTAAAATCTCAAAACCATTGTCTAACCTCTTGATGAAGGATGTTCCCTTCGAATTTTCCGAGGATTGCATGAGTGCTTTTTGTAGGTTGAGAGATGCTTTGGTTTCGGCACCCATCATGGCGTCACCCGATTGGAATCTTCCTTTCGAAGTGATGTGTGATGCGAGTGATTTTGCCGTGGGAGCCGTTCTCGGACAAAGAAAGGAGGGAAAGTTGCATGCAATCTACTATGCAAGTAAAAACCTTGGATGAAACCCAATGTAAATACACAACCACGGAAAAGGAATTCCTAGCGGTGGTATTTGCATTTGAGAAATTCCGATCATATCTTGTGGGGTCTAAGGTGGTGGTCTATACGGATCACGGCAATCAAGTACCTCATGAAGAAGAAAGATGCAAAACCGAGGCTTTTGAGATGGATGCTTCTTCTTCAAGAATTTGACCATGAGATCAAAGATAAAGTGGGCTCGGAGAATTTGGTGGCCGATCATCTATCTCGGTTGCCCGTGGAGTACATGAATGAGATGGAGGATGGTGTGAAAATAGATGACATGAGGGCGGATGAAGGCCTAATGAGTAGCAAGAAGGAACAAAGGGATGGATCGACCAAGCTAGAAAGTCGGGCCAGAAGTCTCCAACATCGGATCGAGGTGCCCAGTACCTCGGACCCGAGGTCTGCAACGTCGGTCCCAGACGAGATATGCACTTGTTCGACCCGATCGACGTCTCCACATGTCGGGCTCAATACCTTGCAATGTCGGTCCATGAAATCAAGTAAGATCCTTCACTCGGTCTCCATTCCTTCTCATCCTAAATTGATTAAATCTTCACCCCATACTTGTCTCCATTCCTTCTCATCTATTGAATCCACAAAACGAAGGGTCGCTCCTTGGTTTGCGGATTTTGCTAACTTTGTTGTAGGGGGAGTGATCCCAACAAATTTGTCTTACTCGTCTAGGAAGAAATTCTTACATGATGCTAGGCAATATTATTGGGATGATCCGTACCTATACAAGGAGGGGAGCGATAGAATCTATAGACGGTGCATTCCAAGTGAGGAGGTTGAAAGTGTCATTCGCCATTGTCATTCTTTGCCAACCGGAGGGCATGCTAAGAGTTCAAAAACCACGGCCAAAATTCTTCATTGTGGGTTCTATTGGCCAACCATGTTCAAGGATGTTCATGAGTATGTGAAGAGATGTGAGGAGTGCCAAAGAGAAGGGAATTTGTCAAGGAGAAATGAGACTCCGCAAACCGGAATTCTAGAGGTGGAGCTCTTTGATGTATGGGGGATCGACTTCATGGGAACTTTCCCAACATCGGGCCCATACAAATACATTTTGGTGGCCGTTGATTATGTTTCAAAATGGGTGGAAGCCATCCCAACAAGGACCAATGATGCAAGAGTGGTGATGAAGTTCTTGAAGAGCAATATCTTTTCTAGATTCGGCGTGCCAAGAGTTCTCATTAGTGATGGAGGTCCTCATTTCATTGAAAGATGCTTCGAGAATGTGTTGATTAAGTATGGGGTGTCTCACCGAGTTGCTACCCCTTACCATCCTCAAACAAGTGGGCTAGTGAAAGTCTCAAATCGTCAAATCAAGGCCATTTTGGAGAAGACGGTGTCTAAATCAAGAAAAGATTGGTCATCCAAGCTTGATGATGCACTTTGGGCTTATAGAACCGCTTACAAGACACCCTTGGGAACTACACCTTTCAACCTAGTGTATGGCAAGGCGTGCCACCTCCCGGTGGAATTGGAACACAAATCCAAGTGGGCTTTAAAGGAGATGAATTGGGATGTAAACTTGGCCGGAGAAAAGAGGTTCCTAGACCTTCATGAGCTAGGGGAGTTGCGTTTGAAGGCTTACGAAAACGCCAAGTTGTACAAAGAGAAGACAAAGAAATGGCATGATAGGAAGTTGGTCCCAAAAACCTACCAAGTCGGGGACAAGGTTCTTCTTTTTAATGCACGACTTCGGTTCTTTCCGGGCAAGCTCCGAACGAGGTGGAGTGGACCGTTCGTGGTACATCGCATACATTCTCAAGGAGTGGTAGATTTGATTGATGAAGATGGAACTATCTTTCGAGTTAATGGTCATCGAGTGAAAAGGTTTTATGATAAGATGGACCCAAGTGAAGAAGTAAGAGCCATATGGGCTCTACTCTTAGCCAACTAGACCTCAACAAGCCATTCAAGAATAAGGAATTGTGAGTTTTCTCTACTCTTCTCTTTACCTTTGCGTTTTGATGGGGACATCAAAATTTTAAGTATGGGGTGGGTTAGTAGCTCATTAGTTCCATGTGTAGGTTGTTTGTGTTTGTTTTGTTTAAGGGATGTTTCTTTTGGATAGTGGCATGATTTGTATGAGGATAATGATTGATTTTTATGGCATGAAAGGATGAGTATGTTTTTGTGTTTGAGAAATTTTTTTTGCAAAAATCCATAAAAATTTGAAAATTTGGTTCGAAAATGACAAAAAGATTTTGTTTTAGACTAGGAATTCCCATCTTAGATGTCCATATGAAAGCTAATGATGATGTGAGCATGTAAATTCCTTTGCATATTTTTGGATAGTTTAGCCTCTAAATGGATGTTGCTTTTGATGTGATATGATGTCTTGCATGTTTTTATTGAGCACATGAGTTCTTGGATGAGGTTTTGATGCAACTAAGCTTGAGTGAACCTTGTGAGATGATTTTTGGCCATTTTAGGGATGTTTGTTCATATTGCATATCCCTCATTTTGTTGTGCGATTAGCTCATGCATGCTTAGTAAAACTTGCTATTGAGGTGTTTATCTATTTTCCAAGACCAATATGAGATTTGTTCTATGCTTTGTCACATTGATTTGAACTTTGTTTTCATTTAGTCACAAAATTTTCCATATCCTACCTTGAAGATAAACCGTTGTTTGTAGCCCCGTTTTAGCCTTAGACCTTTGTTTGAAACTCCTCAAAAATATGATTCCTAGCCTATATGACTTGACCCTTATGGGATTGGACTTTAGTGAGAGGTTTTGGAAGAATATTTGGAGAGTTGAGATTCTCTTTGGTGAAGGGCGAAAAATGGAGTTACAAAACGAAGTGGGTAGTGCATCTTTGAAGTGAGAAGAAAGAAAGAAATGTTGGAAAAAAATAGTGGATTGAAAGCAAAGTGCTTGAGTGAAAGTAAGGGTTCCGACTGAGTTAAAGTGCACTTCGGGCCCGAGTTATAGTGCAAGTTGATCCTAATGGAAAAAGTGTGAAAAATCTAACAAAAAGTGTAGAACAAAGATGAAGTGGAATGTTTAGTGAAGTGTGAAGTTTGGGTTGAGAAAAGAAAGAAGAAGGAAAAATCAAAGTCTTTTGGGAGTGTGAAATTGAAAGTGGAAGAATTTGGTAAGTTTGGTGAGAGACTAGAAAGTTCAATCCCCATTGTAAGCACCACAAGACCAAAATGATTCCCACCTTGAGAAATACCAAAAGCCCCATTACAACCCGACCGAATGGAACCTCTTTGAGGACCTCCATTGAGCCAAGTTCATATTCTTTGTATGCATTGTAATAGGCATCTCTAGGTGGAGGAATTGGTGATATTAGCTTCAATGGTAAAGTCTTTACTTGCATGATTGTTGAGTATGAGTGTTCATTGCCTAAACACATGATGAGTGATACACATTTTTATATCCCTAAAGTGAGCCTTGTTGCATTAGACTTTATTCCTTGAACACTTGATCATGTGTGATGACGTAATCTTGCTAGCATGTCTATCACTTGTTCTTAATTGTGTTTTTCATATGAGGCTTTACTTGAAGATTGTGCTTCGGTCTTGCTTACTTTGTTATTGCTTGAGGACAAGCAAGTTTAAGTATGGGGTATTCTGATGTCTCTCATTTTGGAGGTGTTTTAGTAGTTGATTTCCCTTGTAAATATGTGTTTTTCATTCTCTTCTTTGTTAGTTTCGTTCCCTTTTAGCTTAGTTCCCGGTTTTCTTCAAGAATCGGAAACTATGCGACTTTGTTTGTTTTTGTAGGTAATTTGGCAAGAATGAGGACAATTTCGAGGAGCTAATGAAGGAGCCAAGTCAAGGAGTGCAAGAGCCAAGCCAAGAATGAAGTGGAACCAAAGGAAACCAAGGAAGAAGACGAGGATCGAGGCCCTGGACCGAGATACACCAAGTCGGGCCCGAGATCGAGCACCCAGTGAACCGGACCGACGTTCCCAACGTCGGGCCCGAGGTCGTTCCGTGTCGGTCCAAGTCGGCGTGTGAGAAGATTGTTCCCCAAGGCATATTTTTAGTAACTTTCCACATTTGCCCCTTTCTAAATTGGGATTCCTTGGTCCCCAATCCATGAGAGGCTATAAATAGAGGTGATTAGAGAGCATTAAGGGCATGTTTGGATAGACCACACTAAAATCACTCTCTAAAGGCTCAAGGAAGACTTGGAGGGCAAGGAGAAGAAGGGAGAAGGAAGAGAAGGAGAGATCGGTTGGGAAGAGAGGAGGAAGTGTGAGTTTTGTACTTTGTTTTGCTTTGATCTAGTGGAATTGAACTTGGATTTTGTAGGCACTTTGGATTTGAATGCAATTTGAGTTTGATTTAATGATGATGATTGAGTTTTGCTTGATTTCCCTTTTGTTTGTGCTTTTCTCTTACCATATGGAGTAGATTCCATAGTCTTGGGCTATGGGGGAATCCCCTAGCTAGATTTGGGTAGAAAACCCCAATTCCATAGCCTTGAGTGCTTGATTTGTGAATCCTCTCTACATTGAGCTTCAATTCTCTTGTGAAAGCAAGGGATCTAGAGCTTGTGTTTGGTAAGAGTAAGCGAAAGTGGTCTCGATCCCATCACAAGTCTCTAGCATCGAAGGTGACGCGAAAGCTCCCTTGGGTCGAGGTGTAGATTGGAGGGATTTGAGGTGATCAACCTCGATCTCAGTAGAATCAAACACTTATTGGTTGAATTGAGGAAGAATATCCAAGTCTAATTGGGGGAGGAACCCAAAAACCCAAGACCGATCTACCATTTTTGCCAAATCGAAGTACCCAGTCATCGGGCCCGACTTGCACCAACGTCGGTCCCGGCCATTTCGACCTCGATCCTACCTCGGACCGAAGTGACCCTGTGTCGGTCCGAGGAGATCTCTTTTGTTTTCCTTCGTTTGTCTTTATTTTCTCCTCTTTTTAGTCTTTTCGGGTACTCTCGACGCACGAACTCCCGTGTGTTCGACATCCTACCTCTTTACTACAAGTGAGGTTCGGTTTTATAAATTTAAATTGTGAGACCCTCCGATCCCGGACCGATCACATCCTTTTTGGGTTATTACTATGAAGCAATGTGGTTGAATTGGATTAGTTCAAAAGTATATTGTGATTGATGCTTGCAAGTCTAAATCAGCATCAAACACAAAACGCCTAAAGTTCTATAGCAAATCCACCATAATCATTCGCAATCACCACGATGTGACCAGATCGGCATCAAGAAACACAAAAAAGCAAGAAACTAACCTCTCCTTGTGATCTTGCAATCCTTGCAAGTAGTTCTTGTAATGGTTGTCGATAAACTGCTTGGCGGCCTCCGCAGAATCCCTATGATTGAGTTCCTTTTAAACGTTACGCCTGCACTAAATATTGAGTTCCGCAGAATCCCTATTATTGAGTTCCTATTATTGAGTTCCTTGTTGTCCGAATCGGACGGCGGAGCCCACCTACTATGCGTGTTGTTGACGCCGGAAATAGCAGCTTCATCAGCTCCCCCGGATTCTGCCCGCGCACGGCAGCGGTAGAGACGGATGCAGGGGTATACCTGTGCCCAATTGCAGTATACATGTGCATATCTGATAGGTAAGTCATAACCAGCGAGCCTCTTGAAGTGCTCTTTCAACAATCTCTTTGATTCGTACTCTCTGATTTTCTTACGCGCCATCCCGTGACCTAACCTTTCACCAAACAAAATTGATCGAGAGACCCCAAAAAATACAAATTAAATACTATCGGAAGCTCAGATCTGTCGCAAACGCCGTATCAAATCGAGTTGCGTTTAGAATCCAGCAAAACTTCCAAGAGAAGGATTACCTTAGAGGGAGAGAAACAGATGGCCGAGAAGGAGCAGGTTGCTCAAGAATCAAGATTGCTGTAGGAGCCATGGTGTCCCTCCGTCTTCAACGGCGCTTGAGGAAAATAAAATAAAACGTTAAAATAGATGGGTGCTGGGCTAGAAAATTTCCTTGTTGCAGGACATTAAGTAGTAATCTTTGAATGCGCCACATTAACTTCTTTTTCCTTTTTCTTTTTTATGTTGAAGTGGGATTACATAGGATTAAAGTATAATGTTATTAAAACATTACTATATGTATAGAATTACGGGCATTTATTGCGGCAAGGAACTCTTCTTTATAGTATTATAGATATTTCTATTATGGCTATCTTGGAATCTAAAATTGCTAAGGAAAATGAGCAGGGTTTTTCTAGGAGATTGCTTAGAGGGTGGGAGTTTGTTACTAATAGCTCTGAGGAGCTGAAAGGCAGGATTTGGTTGGCTTGGAAGAGTGATGTTGTGGAAGTTGAAATCATGGAAATTACTCGTCAATTTGTTCATTGTAAAGTTAGTAGCAAAGATTGTCAGAATTCCTTTTTTCTGACAGTGGTGTATGCCTATAATTCTGTTGTGGGTAGAGGAGAAGTGTGGAGTAGATTAAAGGATATTAAGAGGCAGATCTCTGGAGCTTGGCTTATTTCTGGTGATTTCAACTGCATTCTTGATGCCTCAGAAAAGCTGTCCTTTAGGAGAGAAGATTTTCATGCTTCTGATGAATTGAGTGATCTTTTCTCTGAGTTGGAAGTCAGTGATATTCCTTTCTCTGGGGCTAAGTATACCTGGAGCAATATGCAAGAAGGTTTCAACAGAATAGCTTGTAAACTTGATAGAGTTGTGAGTAATGAAGCTTGGAACTCTTGCTTTTCTTATTGCACTTCTTTCTTTGCTGATTCTGAGCTCTCTGATCACTCTCCTTGTATTGTTAATGTCAATCCTTCCTCCATAACCAAGAGAATTCCTTTTAGATTTAGGAATTATTAGACTGATGAGGCTGACTATAAGCTGATCATTGAGAATGCTTGGAATATAAGGTGCAATGGCACTGATCAGTTTAAGCTTGCAAAAAAGCTTCAAAATACTAAAGTTTGTTTGAAGAACTGGCAGAGGGGGAAAATGACTAACTTGGAGAGAGAAGTTGAAAGTTGTATTTTCTGATCTTTCTTCCAAGAATTTAGAGCTGCAGGCTGATTGGTTTAATGTGGATAGACAACAAGCAGTTAAAGATGCCAAGGACTTTTTGAATGTTAGAATGGAACAGTTGAACAGTTTTTTGGCTCAAAGAAGCAAGATAGATTGGCTGAAACTTGGAGAGGAAAATTCTCCTACCTTTTATAGAGGAATCAGAGGCAGGAAAGCTGCTAATAATATTTTTGTTTTGAAGGATGCTAGTGGGAATCTCATTGATGATAGTCCAAGTATTGAGGGAGAGGTTATTCAGTTTTACAAGAATCTGTTAGGCTTGGAGACTACTACTGGAGCTATTTGTCTTGAGGGACTTGTTGGTAGGAAGGTCATTTCTGAGAGTAGCAATAGCCTTGTTGGTATTCCTTCAATTATGGAAATCAGAGCGGCTGTGTTTGACATTGGTAGCACTAAAAGTCTAGGGCCTGATGGGTTTGGCAGTCATTTTTTCAAGTCTAGCTGGGATCTTATAAGGAATGATGTAGGTGCAGTAGTTAGGGAGTTCTTCAGTTGTGGTAAGCTCCTTAAACAATTTAATGCAACTTTCATTACTTTGATTCCAAAGGTGGACAAACCTTTTCAGGTTAAGGAATTCAGACCAATCTCTTGTTGTAATATTGTGCTTAAAATCATCTCCAAGATTTTGGTGGTTAGGATCAGACCTTTGTTGGATGAGATAGTGGCTGTAAATCAAGGTGCTTTTGTTCCTGGAAGGAATATAGCACATAATGTTTTTGTAGCTCATGAATTAGTGAAGGGCTATAAGAGAAAGGGAGTTTCTCCTAGATGCATGATCCAAGTTGACTTGCAAAAGCCTATGATAGTGTTAGGTGGGACTTCTTAGAGAAATCTATGTGCTACTTTGACTTCCCTCCTCAGCTTATAGCCTGGATTATGCAGTGTGTAAGGACTCCTTGGTACTAAGTTATAATCAATGGTGAACCTAAGGGCTTTTTTAGAGGTGAGAAAGGGCTCAAACAGGGTGACCCTTTATCCCCTTTTTTGTTTGTTCTTGTGATGGAAGTCCTGAATAGGAAAGCTTAATCTCATTAGTAGAAAGAAGAACTTCAGCTTTCATCCAAAGTGCAAACAGATGAACTCATAAGCATTGCTTTTGCAGATGATCTTTTGATTTTCTGTAAGCCTAATGCTAACACTCTTAGGTTGATCAAGAATGGTCTGCTGGAGTTTGGAAAGGAATATGGGCTCTCAGTTAATGTTGCTAAAAGTAAAGTATTTTTTGGAGGTTTGAGGGGTGAAATTAAGGCTGATTTTGAGAGATTGTTAAGTATTGCCCCGAGTCAATTTCCTATAAGATACCTTGGGCTTCCTTTGCATTCTAGGAGATTAAAAATAGGTGAGTTCTCTCCTCTTTTGAACAGGATAACTTCTGTGCTCCAGAGATAGAATTTGGCCAATATCTCTTATGCAGGGAGAATGCAGGTTATCAAGTCCATGATTAAAGGTATATTGTCTTTCTGGATGCAGGCAGTTTTGCTTCCAAAGAAAGTAGTGTGCAAAATTATTGCCTTATGCAGATCATACCTTTGGTCAGGAGAGGTGGGATGCAAGAGGAATCTGGTTGCTTGGGTCAATGTGTGTAGGCCAGTTGAAGAGGGCGGTTTGAATTTTAAAGAGCTCTTATCTTGGAATAAGGTCCTTATTTTCAAACTTGGCTTTGATGTTTTCATGGGAAAGGTTAATCTTTGGACAGAGTGGGTTAGATTCATCCTCTTGAAGAGATCTGTTTTTTTGTCTGCTAAAATTTCTGCTCAAGACTCTTGGGTTTGGAAAAGTGTCCTTAGTGTGAGAGATCAAATTGTTCAAAAGCTGAATCTCCAAGCAGAAATTTAAAGGGATGCTTCATTTAGGCCTTCCTGTCTGATTGATAAGAGGAACAGACTGTGCAATAGCTTTGTGTATGATTTGTTTAGACACCATGTTGTGAAGAAAGATTGGAATTGTTTGATTTGGAAGGGCATTCATTCTAGGAAGTGGAGCTTCCATGTGTGGCTTGTAACTCTAAGGAGATTACCTACAGCTGAGAAGTTGCACAGATATGGAGTTACAGACTGTGGCTTATGCAGATTTTGTCAGCTGGAAGATGAGAATGAAAATCATCTTTGGTTCAGATGCAGGTTTGTTATGCAAGTAACTGATCTCGTCTTGAATTGGGTTGGTATTAATGCTAGATTCCAGTCTGTGGCAGAGTGGTGGGACTGGTTCCTTATGTGCAAGAATAAGAGAAGCAACATTTTCAGTACCAAACTGCTTGCAGTTATAGGCATCATTTACTATACTTGTTGGATGAGAAATGAGCTTGTTTTTAGGAGTGTCCAGCCCAATGTAACAAGGTGTGCTCAATGTGTTATTAATGATTGCAAGCTTAGAATCCTTGTCAAATTGAAGATAAATGGCAGAAGAGGAGAGGCTATGAGGAGGAGACTTCAGCTATAAATGCTCTCCGTTGGTGTTGTTTTGCTGGGTTTGTGAGGGTGGGCTGAGAGTTTTTCTTGGTATTCAATTCCCTCTCTTTTCCCATTGCTGAAAGCTCTGACTGGGGTCATCTTGAGGACGCATGGGATCGTTTGGCCTTCATCCACGCATCGTGATCCTTACTAGTTTTGATGGTGAGGTGGAGCTAGTGAGGATCCTTGTAGGGCATTCGGAATTGAGTACCTATTTGTGTTGTTTTTGGTGAGGTTTCTTGGGCTGGTTTTGTGGGTAGATTGCTTGAGAAATGGACTCCTCTCTTGCCTAATGATGAGGGGTTCTAGCTGATGTTATTCTCCTAGGATTCATATAGGCAGTTTGTTCCACATATAGGCATCGTGGTACTTGTGGGTTAGAGTGGCTTGCCATTTGGACAACCTACAAGCTACCCTTGCCGGAAGTTCGAGTCCATTAGGTTCTTGTGTATTTTAGGTTCTTTTTGTTTGTAATGGTCATTGTGACCTCTTCTTTCCCCTCTTAATAAAATTTGTTTACCATTGGCAAAAAAAAAAAAAATTAACTTGTGAACTTTGAATATTTAAAACTAATGAGTTTTAAGATTTGTAATATATTAATATCACATATACACGTTATCGAAAATATATTGAGAATGATCCAAAAATATATTGAGTTTTGGGATTTGTGAATTTTCTTAGTAGTATTTTGTTATGACTTGTTAAATAAGAATGGTCCAAATTAATCCCAAAAAATTAAGGTTCTTGAAATATAATCTTAGAATAGTTGTATATTATATAGTCTACAACTTGCAGCATTTTACAAGCAAAAGTAAATTTCTTTTTTATTTAAATATTAAATGAAAATTATTATTTTTTGGATGAAAAATGTGTTTAAAAAGAGTTTTGGTTATGAAAAGGAAA
Organism: Polygonum maritimum; assembly: GCA_963924305.1. Lineage (NCBI taxonomy): Eukaryota > Viridiplantae > Streptophyta > Magnoliopsida > Caryophyllales > Polygonaceae > Polygonum > Polygonum maritimum. Next base: position 36,463,543 of record OZ002728.1, read on the forward strand.
ATGTATAAACCATAGGGGTACAAAAAGAAATAACTTTTTTCTTAGGACACCAAAAAGAATTGTCCAAACCACAAGGGTGCCAAAAGGAATTTCCCTATATTTTAAGTTTGGGTATATTTATAGTATTCTATTTTTTTAGCATAGTATTCTAATTAATCAACAATAAATCTTTAATTAAGAAAAAAATCTTTAATTAAGAAATACTCCCTCCGTTTCATAATAAGTGTCGTTTTAGCTCTTAACACAATTTTTAAGAAAAGCAATCCTTCACTTTAAAACTTACAACTTTTTCTTAATCTTACCACTCATTACATTTTTTTGGCCAATGAATGAATACCTTTAGTCAACAAATACACATTCCAATAAAAATTATCATTATTCACCCCTAATAAATCACTTTGAAAACCTAAAACGACACATATAATGAAACAAATTTTAAGTGCTAAAACGACACTTATTGTGAAACGGAGGGAGTATACACTAATTAATCAACAATAAATCAATATCAGAAAAAAATCTTCAAAAAAATCTCTAATTAATCAACAATAAATCAATATTAGAAAAAAATCTTTAACATAGGAATTTTTTAGCTTAAATGGTGAAAAATATAAACTTTTATAAATAATATATAAATTTAGAGAAATATACAATTCCACAATAAATCTTTAATTAAGAAAAAAAGACTAATTATGATATTAATTAGAAATGAAAGATTTTGACTATTTGATAAAAATATCTTTTGAGATATATAATTATGAAAATCCTTCTTATCTTAATTAGTGTTGGACCCGCTTTTTAGCCAAAGAGGTATCAAGACCCGAGTAATACTTCTTTGCTACTTCTTCAAAGCACGACAAGGGGTGCGGCGAAAGGGAAAGTCGGTCGAATAAGATAGAGCAAAAGATATAAGATAGATTTCGTCCGATTTATGCCGTTAAGATTAGGATTGGTTAGAATCTTGTATAAATCTTATCTTTTTCATAGGATAGATCGACCTTCAAGGGTGCTATATAAACGAATTGTAAACCCTAGACAAGGTTACTTTTTTTACGCGCATACATTCACACATTCGATCCAATACACAGCTTACTCTCTTTTTGCTAGTTCTTCGTGGTTTACCTTGATCAGGCCGGATCTAGGTCAAAGTTCCTCTTAGGGAGAATTTTGGCTCAAACAATTTGGTACCCACCGTGGGGCCGTGATCGATACAACCATAAGAGAACACACCATTCGAGCATTACCTTGAATCCACAATCACAATCTCGGGTGATAGAGATGGAAGTCCTAAGACCCCGCTCGCTGATCATGACAAGGAGCTTGAGCTCCCCGAAAACCGGTCACAAGACGAAGAGATGACCGAATTACGGGAACGTATGCAGCTCCTTCAGAAGGAATTGAGCGACCAGAAGAGTTTCTACGACGCCCATGTGACACACCTCACACGGGAGAACAGCCAGCTAAAGCATCAATACGAGGTCGTGGCTACCGGCCGCCGATCGCTCCATGTGAACCGCCGTACCAAGGGCATAGTCAGAAGGTTCAATTTTGACAGTGGAGAAGGAACCTCAAGAGGAGCAGCAACTTTGAACCCACGAGACAAAACACCAGTGCTACAAGAAGATGCCCCAGAATCCCTCCATCAAGACCGCCGTGAAGAAGCCTTCCGTAACGAGGATCCACCAAGGAATCTCCGGTCAGAGGCTAGGCGGCGCCGAACACCACCTCGAGACGCCTGGTTGGATGATGAGGAAACTGATGAGGAGGATCGTGAAAGGCGAAGGCCAGTTGATCTCGACGCGGCCATACGAAGGAAGGTGACTGAGCAGATTGGCGTCATCACTGATCAACTCAGGGTCGGCCGAATAATTTTCCAGCCCTTGGAGCCCGAGGCCCTTGATGGCTTCGATTAATCACCTTTCTCTAGCCGTATCACAAGGGTAGAGATCCCGAAGAAGTTCACAGTACCGAATATGACCCCATACAACAGTACCACTGACCCTAACGAGCATGTGGCGATCTATAAACAGAAAATGATGACGAGTGCGGTTCCCTCCCACTCCAAAGAAACAATGATGTGCAAAGGATTTGGCACAAATTTAACAGGTTCGGGATTGACCTGGTTCATAAAACTACCACGCGGTAGTATCAGCTCTTTCGCCGACCGCTCAGATTCCGTCCGCACACAATTCGCTAGCAGCCGTAAGTTCGAGAAACAATCCATTGATCTCTATCGAATCCGACAAAGGTACCAGGAAACTAACAGAGAGTTTCTAGAACGATTCAACCGTGAAGAAGTCTCAATTCAGTCTTGTGACGTCACCACCGCGGTTGAAGCGTTTAGACAGGGGATAACCCCCGACGGTGGCCTATACAAAGAACTCACCAAGCACCCCTGCTACACCTTTGAGGAAGTTCAGGCCAGAGCCCTGGCACACGTCCGGCTCGAGGAAGACAGAACCTTGCGGAAGGGAAGTTCAGAGATAAGAGAGATCTGGGAAAAGGGGCCCGATTGACAACCGCAAGGGGTCGGCTGATCAGAGGAAGGAGCGCCGAGCGCACCCATACTCGCGTCCTAGCCACGGACAAGTCAATACGACCAGGTCACGACCGTCAGACGATCAAAGTCGAGACCCACCGCCACCATTACTAGATTCCCTTAAGCTCAACATATCTACGGACAAGCTCCTACGAAATATGGTAAAACAAGGGGAATACGTGAGGCGGCCGCGGAAAGATAAGGCACTAATACAAAAACAGCTTTTTATCACCTTTATTTATCACGGTTTGGTGATAAAAATACTTTTTATCCCGGTTATTTAAACATCCGTGATAAAAAACATAGGATGCCCATATATGAAACTATATTATCACGGATTTTATAAACCGGGTTAAATGACACTAGTACAGAATTGCTATTTTATCACGTTAATTATCACGGTTCCGTGTAGGTGGGTGTTAAAAAGTTTATTTTGGTCTTTTATCACGGTTGTTGACTTGTTGTATATATCCGTGATAAAAAGGTTAAAGTGATAACTTAAAATTAAAGCCTAGCTTTCACCGTCTCTCCCAAATTGAGAGTTGAAACCCTAACTTCTCATTCCTAACCCTCCTCGCTTGCCTAACCACGCACAACAACATCATCTCCGTTCGCTTGTCCCGGCGTCATCTCCTACTCCGACATCCTCGCCCTCTGATACAGAGTCAGCTGTATTTGCCACTATCCTATGCATTTTATAATTTCTGCTGTTAATTTTATTTGACTAAAGTTTGTAAACCGGTCGAGTGTTTGAACCGGGTTTGTTGCTAGACCAGGGTTTCCTAAGTTGTAAGGCTATATAAGCCATCACTCTTGTTTTGAGAGAATCAATTTATGACAGCAGCCGTTTTCTTCAATCCCTAAACATTCTCTCTCAGGTGCCTTTGCTGAATCATTCTCGATCGGCTTTCCATTCAATAGCTGGTCCTCTTGATTTAGTTAGCTTGATATCGAATCTCTCACGATTCCTCATCAGCTTTATCCTTGCAGATTTGCCCGCTATCATTGGTATCAGATTCTCGGTCCTCTCGCCTGTCAAAAATGGTGACCAACGCTGAGTTGAGCAAGAAGCTTGAAGAGCTCCAAGCTGAATTCTTGGCAGCACAGACCAAGTCGCAACGGGATTTTGAGGAGGCCCAGGCCAAAACACGAAGCGAACAGGACGAGTTACAACAAGCTCGAGCAAAAGCCGATGAGCAGAGGGACAAGGAGCTCGCCGATATCAAGTCCATGATCGCTTCCTTGGCTCACCTTATTCGACCCCCAGATCCAACGAACTCGTCCAACCCACTGACCTCACCTGCTTCTGTCCCAGACCAAAACCACGAGCTCCCTTCGATCGTTCGAGGCAGCCTACCCCAAACTGGCATCGCTCCGGTCACCACTTCCGCCGGTGGCTCGATATTCCCTGGGGGCTTGTCTTCCCGGTTAACCAAGGTCGACTTCCCCAAATTTGATGGTACCTCTCTACGCCCTTGGTTGTACAAGTGTGAGCAATTTTTTGCTCTTGATAATACCTTGCCTGAGTACAGAGTTCGACTGGCATCTTTGCACTTGGATGGCCGAGCGTTACAATGGCATCACAATTATATGAGGGAACGCTCGCACTTATTTCCGTCTTGGTCAGAATATGTGGTGGACATCTCTGCTCGGTTTTGTGAATTAATCGAGGACCCGCTTGCGGAGCTCGTCAATGTCAAATATGATGGCAACGTTGATTCATATTTGGATGCCTTTGAGGGAGCCTTGACAAAGTTGTCCCTTCCTAGTTCACAAGCGCTCAGCATCTTTATGGCAAACCTTAGCCCACAAATGCAACTTCACACTCGTCAGTTCTCGCCAACATCAATTCACCAGGCTGCACGTTTGGTGAAGCTCCATGAAACAGCCACTAAACTACCTTCCAAACCAACCTTTTACCCAAAAAACACCAGCAACCACTCACAAAAATTCACCCAACCCATCCAAGCATTACCACCACAAAACAAAAACCCACCCCTTGCCATCTTACCCACCCCAAACCCGCAGCCCAATACACTCGACCGACAAGGTCGAAAGTTCACTTATGCAGAAATGCAAGACAGGAAAGCAAAGGGTCTTTGCATGTTTTGTGATGAGCCATATACTCCGGAGCATCAGGCTAAGCATCGTCGCGGTCGTCTAAACTGGATAGAGGGCAATGAGGAAAGTGACGACGATGAGCAGACCATTGTAACTGAGCAGATACAGCAGAACACCGACTGCACAGCTTTGCAAATTTCTGTCCACGCCCTTACCGGAGTGTCCATGTTCAATACCATGAAAGTCACCGGGTTTTACAAGGATCGACCAATCCATATCCTTATAGACTCGGGCAGTACCCACAATTTCTTGGACTTCGAAGTTGCTAAAGCTTTCGGTTGTCCATTGGAACCCATTCGATCTCTGTCCGTTTCGGTTGCAAATGGTAGCACCCTCCACTCCTCACACGCTTGCAAGAATTTCACATGGAAAATCCAACGAACCACTTTTGTTTCTGATGTGGTTACTCTTCCTATTGGATGCTGCGATTTAGTCTTGGGCGTGCAATGGTTATCTACCCTAGGTCCCATTGTTTGGGATTTTGAGCAGCTCAGAATGGAGTTCACCGCTAATGGGGCAAAAACAGTGCTTAGAGGACTAGTTAACACCCATTACAAGCAGGTTAAAGGTGCTACGATGGACAAAACACTTACTCATGCTCCCCAGTTGGCCTTGATTCACGCCACTGACAGCCCCTCACCCATGTTCACCCCAACCCTCCACCATATCTCAGTTGGCCAGCAACAGGATCCACCTCCAGCAGCACTTGAAACTATGCTACAAACATTTGCTGATGTTTTTCAAGAACCCTCACAACTGCCACCTTTCAGGCCCGGATTCGACCATCACATTCCGCTCCAACATGGTTCGAACCCAGTCATCAAGCGGCCATATAGGTACCCGGCAATACAGAAAGATGTCATTGAATCCATGGTTGACGACATGCTAAAATCTGGTGTTATTCAGCACAGTGCAAGTCCGTATGCCTCTCCGGTTGTGTTGGTGAAGAAAAAAGACGGCTCTTGGCGCCTTTGCGTCGACTATAGAGATCTGAACGCCCAGACCATAAAAGACAAGTACCCTATACCCCTTCTCGATGATCTACTTGATGAGCTGGGCGGCTCAACTCTGTTCTCTAAACTGGATCTAAGATCGGGGTTTCACCAAATCCGAATGTCTCCAGAAGATGTGTACAAAACAGCTTTCAAAACTCATTCCGGGCACTACGAGTACCTTGTTATGCCGTTTGGGCTTTCCAATGCACCATGTACCTTTCAGAGCTTGATGAACGAGGTCTTCAGACATTATCTCAGGAAGTTTATCTTGGTGTTCTTCGACGATATTCTCGTATTCAGCAAGAACTGGCACGATCACTTACAACACTTGCACATCGTCTTTTCTCTGCTGCAGCAAAATCAGCTGTACCTCAAAGCATCTAAGTGCAACTTTGGAGCTTCAAAACTCGAGTACCTTGGCCACTTTATTTCATCTGAGGGCGTGAGCACGGACCCTTCAAAAATTCAGTCCATCCTTGATTGGCCACAACCGAGATCTATCAAGCAATTAAGGGGATTTCTCGGTCTCACAAACTACTACAGACGCTTTGTGCAGGGCTACGGCGTTCTTTCGCGCCCACTAAACAGTTTGTTGAAGAAGGACAGCTTCGTTTGGTCAGACGACGCCACTGTTGCCTTCAATCAGCTCAAACAGGCACTTACATCCACCCCTGTTCTGGCCTTACCCGATTTTTCTCAGACATTTGTTGTTGAAACGGATGCTTCGGGAGTAGGTATCGGTGCCGTGTTGATGCAAAATCACCACCCCATCTGCTACATTAGCAAGGCCTTGAGCCCACGACACCAACTTCTATCCGTATACGAGAGAGAGCTCCTTGCCGTTGTGTATGCAATTCAAAAATGGAGCGCCTATCTCACTCAACGCCACTTCATCATTCGGACTGACCAAAAAAGCCTCAAATTCCTCTTGGATCAGTCTGTTACTACTCCATTCCAACACATGTGGGTGGCGAAACTGATGGGATTTGATTATGAAATTCAGTACAAGCGAGGTAGAGAGAATGCTGCAGCAGACGCACTCTCAAGAGTCACCAACGCTCAGCTTCTTCAGATGCATCTCACTTTCCAGAACAACGATCTCTATGCAGCAGTGGTACAATCCTGGCAAGATGACCCATCACTAGTGCAGCTCATAACAGATTTGCAGGCTGACCCCAGTTCACACCCTAAGTTCTCCTTCGACAACAAAGAACTACGAAGGAAGGGAAAATTGGTTGTAGGCGACAACCCCATCTTGAAAACAAACATCCTGAGGTGGCTACATGATTCGCCATATGGAGGACACTCAGGGAGAGACTCGACAACAAAACGAGTTACAACTCTCTTGTATTGGAAGGGCATGCACCGAAACATCAAAAATTATGTGCGAAACTGTGAAGTATGCCAGAAGAATAAGCCGGATAACGCTGCTTACCCGGGTTTGCTTCAGCCATTACCCATACCAGCTGCAGTGTGGGAGGATATCAGCTTAGATTTCATCGAGGGGCTGCCACCATCGACACGCAAGTTCACTACCATCCTTGTCGTCATCGATCGGCTAAGCAAGTATGCACACTTTGTGCCTCTGAAACATCCATACACAGCTGCGGATGTCGCCCAAGCTTACCTCGACAACATCTTCAAGTTACATGGCTTCCCAAAATCGATCGTAAGCGATCGTGATCCCATCTTCCTTAGCGACGTCTGGACAGAATTCTTCCGCATACAAGGCGTCGAGCTCAACTTCTCTACTGCATACCACCCACAAAGTGATGGCCAAACCGAGGTAACAAACCGAACCTTGGAGACATATCTACGTTGTATGTGTTCCTCGACTCCACACACTTGGAGTTTTTGGCTTCCCTTGGCTGAGTGGTGGTACAATACCACATTCCACACAGCGGCACAATGCACACCATATGAGCTCTTATATGGTCAACCACCACCATTACACATGCCATACCTTCCAGGGGAGTCGAAGGTTCTGTCAGTGGACCGAAACATGCAAAAACGAGAGGAGCTTATCTCTCTTCTGAAGCAAAATCTGCAGCGAGCTCAAAACAGGATGTCACAGATTGCAAATAAGCATAGAACTGACCGCACATTCAACGTGGGTGATTGGGTTTATCTCAAGTTGCAACCCTATCGGCAAATTTCTCTCAAAGGCAAGGGTCCCCATAAGCTCTCCCCTAAGTTTTATGGGCCTTATTTGATCACCGATAAGGTCGGTAAAGTCGCCTATCAGCTGCAACTCCCAGCCTCCGCCGCCGTCCACAACATCTTCCATGTTAGTCAACTCAAACTTTGCCCCAACCCAGCTGCCACCGCAACAGCTGATATTCCTCAATACATTGCTGATGCTGGTGCAATCCGGGTCCCTGAGAAGATCCTTGAGCGCCAACTGGTCAAAAGAGGCAGAGCTGCAGCCACGAAAGTCCTGGTCAAATGGCAAGATACTCCCGTCGAGGACGCTACCTGGGAATTCCTCCCCGAACTGCTGAACAAGTTTCCCGAATTCCATCCTTGAGACAAGGATGTCTCGAAGGGGGAGTATTGATACAGAGTCAGCTGTATTTGCCACTATCCTATGCATTTTATAATTTCTGCTGTTAATTTTATTTGCCTAAAGTTTGTAAACCGGTCGAGTGTTTGAACCGGGTTTGTTGCTAGACCAGGGTTTCCTAAGTTGTAAGGCTATATAAGCCATCACTCTTGTTTTGAGAGAATCAATTTATGACAGCAGCCGTTTTCTTCAATCCCTAAACATTCTCTCTTAGGTGCCTTTGCTGAATCATTCTCGATCGGCTTTCCATTTCAATAGCTGGTCCTCTTGATTTAGTTAGCTTGATATCGAATCTCTCACGATTCCTCATCAGCTTTATCCTTGCAGATTTGCCCGCTATCACCCTCACCTCCCACGACTTAATCTCCATGGTCGGTGGCCCCTTCTTCCCCGTCATCTTCGTCCGCAAGGATTCCTCTCCCATGGCTTTTCCGCCCGCGACACTGGCGCTCACACAATCGGATTCTCCCACTACAAGGAGTTTGCTGTCGGGATCTACAACTTCAGCCCCTCCCTCCCCTCAGATCTGGCGATTAACCCTAGGTTCGCTCAAGGATTGAGGTCCCCTTGATCTCGGTGTTTAATGTTGAACCTTTGAGAGCAAGGGTTTTTTTTTTCTGCCTCTGAAGCTTACGAAATGGTCACTTCTTCTAGGGATTCTCTCGCTCTTGATGTTGATTTTTAGTTCTGTGCTTCTTCCTTCTTACAACTGATGTGCTTGGATGATTGAAATATTACTTTGATTTGTGTTGCAGGTTGAAAACCTACTCCGCTCAGCACTGAAGCTTAGTTTGAAAAGGTATGCATCTTCTACTTTCTTATAACGGAGAAGAAATAATTAGCTAGTTTTGAAACCTACTCCTCTCGTTTTTTTGTACTTGAATTTCATTGTGATTTTAGTTGTTTGAAGTAGAGATCTGTTTGATTTGAGTGTTCTGAAATTGTTGTTGTAGAAACTGAAAAGACTGTTTTTGAAAAATCCATGCTTACTTTAGGGTTTCAACTCCTTTACTCACTGTTTGGTACTTTCACTTACTAATTGGTTTAGTTTCATTTTAGTTGTGCTCTAGCCTGGAGTTGTTTTGATTCGTGTTTTGTGCTGCATCAAGTTGTATTAGAATTCACTGATATGGATAATATCAGGTGTTGAGGCAAGAGGATTCATCTTTGGCCCTCCTGCTGCTCTAGCCCTTGGAGCCAAATTTGCTCTTATGAGGAAACCCAGGAAATTGCCTGGTATGCCCTTTCTCTGATATGCATGATAAGCACTTGATTATTGACTTTTGAGCTCAGTTTGTTCATTTGGATAGCCATACTGAATTAATTAAGCTAAAAAGTTAATTTCATGGAAGGATTGTTGTGATGTTATGATTGGTTATGAACTGAAATTGTCTAGGTGTACTGGCAGAGCTCAATTTTTTCATTTGCATAGCCATACTGGTAGAGCGAGTTTTTTGTTAATTGGCTCCTTGTTTTTTTGTTGATTGGACCCATACCTTTAAAATCTCTCTTAATTTTTTTGCTTTCTTTTGTTGTTCCTTGGTCATTTCTTTCCCGATCATCTGATTTAAGTGGGTTCTTCTTCATTCTCCTCATAAAGTTAGGGAGTATTCAATAGTTAATTAGCTATCAAAAAGAAAATGCACTTTGATCAAGTCCACTAACATATAACATTTTCGTCAGGTTACTTGTGTAACTAATCTAGTATGTATCTAGTCACCTTGTCGAGGTGTACACAAGTTCACCACCACCCCCCCCCCCCCCCCCCCCCCCCCCCCCCTCTTTTTTTGATCAAAATGCAAGTTCACCCTTAGTACGATGTATCTTAATTAAGAAAAAAATCGTAAGCGGACGAGCAGATTGTTTTCCACTTCATGTTTCTATGATGTTTTGTTCATCGTTTTAATTAGCCTTATTTTGTCATAACTTGTAAAAAGGTGAAAATGAATTTGTTTACCTACCTTTGTTGAGTGGTTTAAGTGCAAAAATATTAAAGACAATGCAGTAGCTTGTGGTCATTCAGTCTAATATCTCACCATTTATTATCGT